>JAJEJO010000110.1:0-11517 GCA_020662805.1 Glaucomys volans | reverse complement strand
TTCAGCTGGGCATGGGGGCGCACGCCTGTAATCCCAGCACTTGGGAGGCTGAAGCAGGAGGATCACAAGTTCAAAGCCAGCCTCAGCAACTTAGCAAGGCCCTAAGCAACTCAGTGAGACCCTGTCTCTAAATAAAACACAATATAGGGCGGGGGGATGTGGCTCACTGGTCAAGTGCCCCTGGGTTCAATCCCCAGTACCAAAAAAAAAAAAAAAAGTTAGCCTTCATCAATAGTAGTGACTATAATAGGTAAATCGCAATAGGGAAAAAAGTGGGTAGGATTCCTTCCCTATTCTCAAAGAGCATGACGATCACTAGTTCATACAGTCCTGGTGTAAACATTAAAAAAAAAAAAATCATCCCCTCCTTGAGACATATCACTGACATCTGAAAAAAAAAAAATCTATTAAGTTAAATAGTGTGAATGGTGATACTAAGACTTACATAATGCATAACTTTGACAACAATTTATATTTGGTATTCCTACAAGAAACCACAGCCATAACAACAACTTGCATTTTCCCTCACTTTTTTAAAGGTGATTTTTCCCCACTCAGTAAGTGTGTGAAAACAAGGCTTTAAAATAAATAGTAATTCTTAAATAAAATATTTCCTCTTCCAGGACATTTTGAAACGTCTTTTCAGTGGAGAAATGGTCCTCGGTAAGAGAATCCAAAAGAGAAATAAACAGTCACTGGAAACACAAATGCTGAAGGGATGTGCAGGGACATATATTTATAAAATAGCTCCACTGGAATTGGGTAATGTGCTTCAGCAACAGAAAAAAAACGGAGCAAAACAAACAAACAAGAAATCCCAGGACTTTGACAATGAAAAATGCTCTTCCAACGTCTGAGAACATTCTCTCTTGCTTATGCCCACATGTTTTTTTGGTTTGGATGCAAACCTCCAGCTAAGCCAGCCCAAGTCAGGCCAGCTCCACAGGTTTCAAGTTTTCTTAGGCCCACAGAGGCCATTGTTGAGAGGCTGGGTTCAAATAGTCTTTCAGGTACATTCTAGGTGCACTCAAAGAATCTGCTGCTTCCTGAGTCTTTAAGATGTGAAATGAAACCCCAGGGGCCATATTTACAAGGGCCCAAAACGCTCCCAACTAAAGCCAGCAGTTATGCTGAAGCCTCCTGGATTCCCATGAGAAATTCTCTAGATCCAGTTCATCTACGTCACAGGAGTCTGCAAAGAGGAGGCCACAAGAGTTTAAAAATGCTGCGACTGTGTGAGATTTCCTGGCCATTTTTAGTTCACTTGTCTCTCAGTAGGAGAGAGACAAGGGAGATGCAGGGAGCCAGAGACCAGGAGGAGCTTATCGGCCCACGTTAGCACACACTGCACCACCTTGGTTGCCTATGGCCAGACCCCCCATCTGGACCCCAACCCCCAAGTTTCTCTTGAGTTTGTTTTCTCTCCAGGAAGCTGCAGCCCGGGGTACTCCTCCACCAGCCCTGGACATCTGCTTGGCTAGTCTATTTTCTGCTACCAGCAGAAGACAGGAAGGAAGAGTTTGTTTCCTGTAAATAGAGGGAGAGAAAATTACAGCTATTATTGTTTTGACAACGGAAGCCCTCCCTGAAACTTGTAGCAGAGTTCATTCCTGACGGGCATCAGGTCTGAGTTGCCAGCTCTCCACAAAAATTCTTCCCAAGGGGTCCCAAGGAAAACTGAAAGCCTCCATGGCCTTGCATTAGATATCTGTCTAATGGCTTGAAGATGTGATTCTGGGCTATCCTGGTACTGGGCTGTGGAAATGGAATGCAGCCTGCGTTCTGATGAATGTTTTGATAGAAGCCTTGCTACCCCAATGAGCATGCTGGATCTTGACCTTAAGAACACAAAATAGTCTATGCAAACACACAGCCCAGGGTGGAAAGTGCCTTGATACAGGAAATCATTTGTATTAATCTTTTAACTGTCTCTCTCTGTTCCCTCTGTTCTTCTCTACAGCTTTATTTCTTTTGAAGATTCCTTGGCTTTTTAAATTGAAATGTGTGTGTATAATTTATATATTATTTAAAATAATTCTCTCTATATATTTATATTTTTTATTTATATGCATTTATATATATATAAATATATGTATATATGTGTGTGAATATATGTGTGTTTACATATATGTATAATTATATATATATATGTATATATATATCTCCTCCCCCATTGAAAAGCTGTGAAATTACCCACTAACATAGTGGGGATCCTGCCTCCTACTTTCAGTGTGTGATGTGCCCATGGTTGTTGGGAATATATTTGACCATGAACTGCAAACATTTATTTGTTATTTTTAGATGTTTTATATTCATCTTTACTGGTCCATATTTGAGAACTAAAAAGAAAGGAGAAAAGGAGCTAAAGAGGACTGTTGGGCTGGGAGTGGGGTTGGGGAGGAAATCTCCTATATCCTCTTACAACGACAATGAGATTTGTTAGTCAAAAGGGGTAACTATCTTCTACTGGTTGAAGAAAAACTTTATTCTGATGGTTGAAACAAGATACACAAGTCTCAAATATATAAAGAAGGGGTTGTTTGGATTTCTTTGGTGAGCTTGTAACAATAATAGAGAACCACAGGTAGAAGTTACTGGGATCATTCTTAATCTTGTCTGTCTTGACACCACCCCCTCTGTTGGTCTTCTTTCACTGGCTACTCCTTTGTAGCATTCTTTGCTGGTTCCTGTTCACTGCTCCACCTTCAAATGACAGTGTACAGTAAAGCTCAACCCTGGTCGTCTTTGCTGTTCCATTAGACCATTATGGCTCCATTATGGCTTCAATAATATTTATATGGCTTCCCAACTTGTTACCTCAGGCATCACCTGTGACCTGAATTCTAGATTATTAGAAGCCACAACCTGCCTGACACATCTGCTTAGCTATCTAACATACTTCTCAAACTTTACATGCATAAAACAGGACACTCCTTTTTCCCACATCCAAAACTATGTCTTCCTCAGCTTCCCCTACTCAATCAGGAAATTGTCTCTGATATTTTTTCTTTCCCCATCTTCCCCATCTCTAATCTCCCAGCACTGTCTCTTAGCTCTACTTCCAACCTTCATCTTCTGTTTTGTCTATTTTCTCCAACTCCTTTGCTACCAACCTAGTCCAAGCCACCTTCTCTTTCACCTGGACTATAGCAGTAGCCCCCATTTGGAAGCTCTATGTAGATGGTCATATACAAAATCCTTCTACACACAGTAGTTAGAGTGGTGGTCTTTTGAAATACAAATGAGAGTATATAATTTCCTGGTTTAAAGTCCTGCAGTGACTTTCCATCACATTCAGAATAAAATCCAAACACCTTATCTAGTCCTGTATAATCCTGGTCCCAGTAACGTCTTCTGCATAATCTAACACCTTTTACTCCTGCATTGAACCATCTTTCTCTTCTTTGGAGCCTTTTCTTCCTTACTTACTTGAACCTTCTCTGCATGGAGTGTTCTCCCCTGGCATATCATATGTTTGATAGTCCCTCTTGATAGTCAGGTCTATGCTTCGATGTCATCCTCCCAGAGAAACCGAATGCCTCTTAGTTCTATTTCTATCATTGAACTAATTCTGCTTGGTTGTTTTTTGTTCATTACTTGTTTATTATTTCATCCCTCCAAATACATCCTAGGCTTACTGAGCACAGGCCTTGTCTTTATGTCCAACGATGCAGCCTAAGTGCCCGGAGAAGCTCCTGGCATGCAGTGGTGCTCAATAATTGTGGAATGGATGAGAGAAGCAGATGATCAGGGACTCTGGTCTGTTCCCAGATATCAGGAAAACCTTTTCCTAAGTAAGCATTATCTGAATGGAATCCTGAATCATGGGAAACTAAGTGGAAGAATTCAGGGAGGAGAGGAGGAGAGCAAAGCATTCTAGACAGAAGAAACAAATTGGTGCAAAATCCTGGAGTCGGGAGGAGCAGAACACAGGAAGGTGCCATGTTTGGAACTCAAGAAAGGAGAAGGGTACTGCTAAGCTGAGACTTAGAGAAGAATTCAGGGGTGCTGGAGAGAGTTAAGGACTCCAGATTTTACACTGAGAGCATTTGAAAACCATTTTACTCTTAAGTAGGCAGATAGTAGGATAAGGTTCACTTTCTAGAACTGTCTTCTATGCTGCCATGTAAAGAGACTGAGATGGAAGCAGTGTGGCTATTGTCCTTGTTATTAAGTTACTGCTACAATAATCTAGAGGAAAATTTGTGATAGCTTGAACAAACTACTGGTGGAAGAGATGGAGAAACTGGATAGATTCTAAAGATATTAAGGGGATAAAATAAATAGTGATGTTTAATTAGATAAAGATGGAATGGTGGAGGGCAGGGACGGATGGCATTTATGGAAATGTTAAGCATGAAACAAAGTTTTGACTTGCATACTACTGGAATGGATGGTGGCACCATCCATGGAAGAAAAGGACATGAAAGAGAATTAGAATTTTTAAAAATATCAGAAAGTTGGTTGTCCGTATATTGAGTCTGAATGCCTTTAATATATTCAAGAAGAGATGGGAAAGTAGTTGGATTCATTAGTAGGAGTTCAAAGAAAAAGAGGTGAACAGGAGATGAAAATTCAGGAAAGTGGATTATAGTCTACAAACACTTTGATAATAAGGACCACTTTGTGCTACACGTACATGGAAGGAAGTCTAAAACACGAATAAAAACTACTACAGAGCTGGGGATATAGCTCAGTTGGTCGAGTGCCTGCCTCACAAGCACAAGGCCCTGGGTTTAATCCCCAGCACCACACACACACACAAAAAGCTAGTATCATCATTGCAAATAGTAAATATGTATGAGGGAAAATTGAACAGATTATTTTAAAGAAACCAAATAGACATTCATTTATAAAGATTTTTATTTATGAAGCTAGTTAAGAAAAGCAGCAAATGGCAGAAAACTATATATTTTAAATTTGCTATGAACATTCACAATATGTTTGTTCTGCTGAAATTTCAAATTGGTTACAATTTAACAAATTGGTTAGAAATTGTCCAAAAGATTACAAGTTTATTAGAGCACCAAAAGTCAGTTATAATTAGATGAATATATTATTTTTTGTTATTTTAACTGATACCTAAAATTATACATATTTGTGGAGTGTCATGTGACATTTCAGTACATGAACATACTGTATAATATTTGAATCAAGGTAAACATGTCTCTACACTCAAACCATCATCTCTTCTTTAAGACAAAATATTCAAAAGCTTTTCTTCTGAACTTTAATATACATACATATGCATATATATATTACATATAATTAATGCAAAACATTATTGTCATGTACCATCACCTCATTATGGAATAGCACACTGGTGTTTCTTTTTCCTAACTCTAACTTAGTACCTGTTCATCAACCTTTCCCCAACTCTCTCTCCCCTCCACTTCCCCCAGCCTCTGGTAACCACCATTCTACTCTCAATTTCTATGAGGTCAAGATCTTTAGATTCCACATATGAGTGAGATCATGTGGTATTGTCTTTCTGAAACTGACTTATTTCATTTAACATAATGCTATCTAGTTCCATCCATGTTGTCACAAATGACTGGATTCCGTTCTTTTCTTATGACTGAATAGTATTCCATTGTGTACATGTACCATAGCTTCTTTAATCCAAGACAAATATATTCTAAATAAAGACTTTTGCTACAATTCTGTCACAATTGTTTTCCAGGTTGAAGAATCATAACCGAAAGGGCACGTTTTCTTTGTTTCCAACACACTGCCCTATGTAGTCATCACCCACCTTGTGATTGTGACTCATCTTTCAAGTTATTCAAAACATAAAAGTTGACATTAATTGATTGAAGTAGGACTACATGAGCTTCTTATATTCAAGTTTGAACTGTTTTAAATGAGACATAAGCCTGAGTGTAAAAGTGTGATTGAAGATACATACATGAGGGTCGTGTGTGTGAAGGAGACCATGTCATCAAAATAACTATATTACTTGCCTTGGGCTGTCATGTGAAACTCCACAAACTGGGTGGCTTAATGCATCAGAATCTGAAACCCAGGTGTTGGCAGAGTCGTGTTCCCTTCAAATCCTCTGGGGGAGGGTCCTTCCTTGTTTTCTGTACCCCAGGCATTCCTTGGCTCATGGCGGTCAAAAGTCCACCTTCCCTCAGTGTCTGGGTGGCTCTGTGTCTTCTCATGGCATTTTCACCCTCTGTCTCTTGTTTTTCTTCCTGCAAGGAAACCATTGCCACTGGATAATGGCCCACCTTACTGGAGCATGACTTCATTGAACTTATCACATCCACAAAGATCCCATTTCCAAATCAGTTCACATTCCCGGGCACTGGGGATTAAAACGTCAACACATCTTTCCTTGAGGGACAGAGTTCAACGTACAACATGAACTGCGGGTGCTAATGAAAATACATCGTGTGTGAACTAGCAGGTAAGGGCCCAGGGTGGGGAATGTGTGTGAGTTTTCATGTGTGTGTGCACATAGTCAAGAACTAGAGCCAAGGACCAATTCGTTGATCTCCATTCTGCTTCCTGGTTCGTGCTTTCAGTGGTTACTTGGACAGCTTTTATGCTGTCCCATGACTCCACTCACAATGAGTAATGGATGGTTTCCGGGCTCTCACTCCCACTTTTAATGAATACCAACACTAATTAACTGACAGTAACATGTAGCTGCTCTTGGCTGCATGCATCTCTCACTGAGGTCATAACGGCTGTTGGTAATGTAATTTATTACTGTGTGAGGCGCACTCTCAGTGTGAAGACCATTTTTGTGAGTGCCAAAGCAGTGCAAGGCAGGCCTTTCTTGGTAAGGTAATATGTTCCATAGCTCCTGGGCCTTGGCATAATGACGCATTAAAGTCACAATGGCTTCACTGGAATGCTGTAAAGATTTCCAAACACACCACCATCTGCTGGGAGGGACAGAGGACTACTGTTTGAAGAAGGACTTCTGCTTATATGCTGGAATCAGAAACAGCAACGGAACCCCCGAAATGATCAGAACAGCATATTATTATGATGATTAATATTGTTTGCTGTAGGATTGTTCTGCGGATGATGGAATTGCATCTCAGGAAGGAAAAACACCATAGAAGCAATGTCAAGATTTTCATTTCGGGAATGGCAGGCATCCAAGCCCTTGTGTGCCCTGCAGTGAGGTCACCTGGGCAGCCCGCTTCAGGATCCAACTCTGCACTCCCCGTGAACTCGACCAAATTAGCTTTACACGATGAAGCCATCTTACTTCTCTGGAGGATCAGAGAAGCTGGACCCGGTCCCAGTGCTCTGTAGATAACCAGTCACAGGATACGTTTGCACCCTGTTCTCTCCTAGTACATCATGCTGCGGATTCCTCTGTATTTCCCAGTTTATATCCATAGAGGGAACTTGGGTTCACATATTTCCTTCTATTATCTGTACTAATCTGGTGACCTGAAATCATTTATGTACCCTCCACTCTTGTTACAACGCCTCTGGAACTGTGTAACATTTTTTTCTCATGTATGGGGCTACTGTTCCCAACCAAGTCCTTTTATCCTTCCTATAATAACCTTTGTAATGGTAACAGCAACTCCTTGTAACACTTAAAATGCTTTACTCACAAGGGCAGCGTGACAAGGAAAAGTATGTCAATATGATTTTTAAAATGACATCTGAATACATCTGAAAAAGTCACAGGACTCTCCAGCCAAAGTAGTAAATAACACTGACAGTGAAAAGATGTATTAGCATTCACAATAAAGAATGGAAGAGGGTAATGTAAGCTAGGATGAAGTTTAGCTTTCCAACAGTGGGTATCCAAATTTGTTTGCTGTTGAATTCAGTAAACGAGGATCACTCTCTACAAAATGTACACATACTTAGTAATGTAACCAAAAGGTATTAAAACTGACTTTTTTCTTAATGTCAGGTACAACTACCCCAACTATTATCATCCACAAACTTGAAAGCATGTGGTTACCCCAATCTATTACCTCTGTCTTGTGAAATTGCTGTTTTAGAAGCACCTTCAAATTTAGTTTGTGAAACTAAAATAAAAAAAGCAGACTCATTACTTTATAGCCACTTCTTAAATCCATCATTAAATTGTTCAATAGTCTTGAATACTCATCATATTCAGATAATTGGTTCCAAATGACATTCTCATTTTGTTTCCAAAAATCAAGCTGGCCTTCTTTGGACATTTATGATCATGATTTATTAACTTTATTAGAGATTCCTAGCTACAGAAGTTCGTAACAACTCAAATACATGTGTAGGAAAAAATAATAATCTCCCTCCACTTCCTTTCCTCTAATCTCATTCTCATAAGCTAGTGACTCATCCATGCTAAAGAATAATAAACAGCTCTATGTATCAAACTAGAAGAATTCCCAAGATATATCTTAAATAATAAAGAAAATATGGTACATATAGCACATCTTTATTTTGTCTTGACATGCATAGATCTATAGTATAGCTATTCGAAATTTTATTCAAATACTGCACTATGGATGCAGTCAGGATATTTGCAATTTGTTGACTTGCACAAAACATTTCAGGAGACTTAGTTATTCACAACAAGTCTATGCACAGGGACTCTTTCTGGAAAGAGACTCCCTAATGTAAAATCACTAGGTTAAATTATATAAATCCCATTTTTTACTACTCCTGCAAAGAAAGAAAAGTACATAGAATTAGTAAAACATTACAGAAATTTAATTAATAGAAAAATTAAAGGCCCAATTCTGTGTTGCCCTGTGGCTACAACCAGAGAATATTAGCCAGACTCTTATTTGATTTGGTGAGAACCTGTTCATATTTTACCACAAACAATTCATCGCAGTTGTGGCCAGCTATGCTTGTTAAGATTGTTATACTTACATTATTCCTCACTCTTCAAGTCTCTACACCCAGTTTCAAAATAAAATGACAGTGATGCAGGCAGAAAAAAAATGTACTATAGGGCTGGGGATATAGCTCAGTTGGTAGAGTGCCTGCCTTGCAAGCACAAGGCCCTGGGTTCAATCCCCAGCACCACACACAAAAAAATAAAATAAAATGTACTATAGCTGCCTACTAGATATAACCGAGCAAAAAGCACTTAGGAGGTTAGGTATGAATTTGATATCCCATCTGTGACCACAGAGGGTACAAAAATCCAAGTTGAACATATTGTTAAACCACTACTGACTCCGCCTGGAGAAAGCAACAATTCACCTGTTGATGACATTCTCTAGGGTCATTTGTCAGGTCACCCCCACAGCAATTCCTGTTTTTTGTTGTTGATTTATCCTCCTAGCCCTATCACCTACCTAATGTCATCACAGGAATTTGTCACACACCACCCAAATGCTGCAGGTCAGTTAAGAACAAGTACCTTGCACAAAGACCATCCAATAAATGACCATCCAATAAATGTCCACACTAAATTATAATAAAAATCAGAGATTTCCTTTGATCTCTGATTTTTGTTATAATTTAGTGTGTCAATCAATCAGGGGAGAGGGGGCACTCTTTGTTCTTTAAAATGAAAATCAAGGTTGTTACTGAAGAAAAGTTCTAGGGCTCCCCATGAAGTATAAATTTTATTTCACTTGATGAAATGGGTTGAGTATTTCCTCTTGACCAGGAATAGTCATAGGCACAAGGGACATAGAGATGGACATGCTGGTCAGTGGTCTCAAGGAGGCAAGAATCAGATATGGGCATGAACAAATGCCCACATTTAAAGCAGAGTGTGGGAGCCACTGAGATGGAGATGAGAACAAGCCATGATGGAAACCCAGACATGGGTCACCTGCAGGACTTGAGATTGTCTAGGACACTCAGTCACCACAGGTGGCCAAGGAAGCATGTAGAGTTGAATATACAGTGTGCTAAAGAGTACTGAGAGCATACACGATGGACTATTAGTCATAAAGAAGAATGAAATTATGGCATTTGCTGGTAAATGGATGGAACTGGAGAATATCATGCTAAGTGAAATAAGCCAATCTCAAAGAACTAAAGGCCCAATGTGTTCTTTGAAATGCAGATGCTGATTCACAATGGGGAGGGGTGTCAGGGAGGTTCACCAAAATGGACAGAGGAGGATTGGGGGAAGGGAGGGAGATCTGAATGGGAAAGACAGTAGAATGAATCAGACATAACTTTCCTATATTCATATATGAATACACAACCAGTGTAACTCCACATCATGTACAACCACAATGATGGGAAGTTATCCTCCATGTATGTATGATATGTCAAAATACATTCTATTGTCATGTACAACCTAAAAGAACAAATTTAAAATTTTTTAAAAAGAGTACCGAGCACAATACTGAGTGGTAGTGAGAGACTGGTCAACTAATTATCTCATAGCAAGTTGAAAATTCACAAGTTTGATTTTAAGATCTTCCTTTTGAGAAACTTAAAGGTAGACACATGTATATTTATGTTAGAACTTGAATGATAATGCACAAGTTAAGGACAGGAATAAATGCAACTTTTCAACTTGTAAAATCAACTTATCAAATAAAATTCTTCTTTGACCCCCAGTATATCCACATCTATGTGATAATTAGCCATTGTATAGTGAGGTTTGACTAAACTTCTGTAATCTTAATAAACCAAAGTAATTGAAAACATCAATCTTACTTTTCCCTTATTAAAAAAAAATTTTTACAGGGATTTATTTCCATGTGACATAGATATTGCTGTTTAATTCAGCTTCAAATATGAGCTACAAAATAAAAGACTCTCAAGGAAAATTTTTAAATGAATGATGTGCTAGCTTCAAGAACATCTGCATGAAAAGAAGTAGTAAATGATATGGAAGTAAAGAAGCTTTATAAAACATTTCCCTCAAGGTTTATTTTTTAATCTAGAAACATAATAGACTCTACAGGACTTGAGATTGTCCAGAACAATTCAACCCTTGAGTCTTTCTTCTGAAAAATCAGGTTTTCCCAGTGCCTGCCCCCGCTCCATCACTTTCATAGAAGAAGGACATTTGCTGATTTTGCATTTATTTCAATACAACACAAAGACTTCTTCAGTAGTTTGCTTACATGAAATACTGTGTACTGACACTTTCTGTCTTCTCACAGGGGAATGAAAAATATTGTCTACCCACCCCAGGGCCATTTTGCAAGGACTCCAATATAGCATCACCAGGTACTCATCTACATACTAGTCAACAATTCTCTTTCTTTCTTTCCTTCCTTCATTTTTACATTCCTCTCTCCCTTCTCTTCTCCCTCTCATCTTTCTTTTTGTCTTCTTTCCTTCCATCTTTTGTCCTTTAAGAGTGTTGGCCAATAGCAATGACATGTTTACCATGATGCTTATCTACACATATTCCCAAAGCAAGTTTAACAGTTGACTCATACATATTCCACTAAATAGTTTAATTGAATGATGTGATATTCAATTGCAAATACACATGGTTACATTTAGAGAAGTTGAACATTTCTGATTCTGTGTTCTTTAAAAATTTCATGACTAGGATGAATAATTGAATGGGAGCCTGGTTACCTAGTACCAAACTGCTTCCCTCTGCCTTTGAGA
>JAJEJO010000107.1:0-13904 GCA_020662805.1 Glaucomys volans | reverse complement strand
GAGGAAGAAGCCAGGCCCCTGCCTGGGGGCAGCCGTGCCCTCTCCTGGCTAAAATGATTAAAACTAAGGACGAGCACTGTCAGTGGAGAGCGGGGGGCTTCCTAGACTGTTCCACGTGCACAGTCGCACGGCGCGCGTCCCACCCTCGCTCTGAGCAGGTCCCAGCCTGGGGGAGTTTCCTGCCCTGTCTTTTCCCACAACAGTCCTGTGGCTCAGGGGTGGAAACCTCGGGTCTGTTTAAGATTTCATTCCCTGAGACGCGCTGCACTCCACGGGGCGGAGGTTCATTCTCCTGCCTCTGTGCAAAAGGTGACGTCACCCGTGTGAAAGGTGACGTCATTCCCCAATAGTAGATCTGTCCATTGGCAAAATTTGTTTATTTAGGGCCCATTGTGGAAGCAATGTAAGTTTTCTTTCCTCTTAAAACAATTCGTTTTTGTGTGGCAGCAAAAGCTAAGGCAGATAAGGGCCTCTTCAGGGCGGGAACGGAACGAAACAGAAGGAAAATCACTGTTTTTAAAAGCAATGTGTAAACACGAAGAGACGCGTAACAGAATGTGTTCGTGGAGTCTGAATCGTGCCCAAACCAAACAATTTTTAAGAAAATATTCAAAGCATCCTTGGTGACCTTGAGAATGCCATGTTCTCCCGTCTTTTCAGGAGACAGTGGTCCCGCCAGGAATGAAAGTTAATGCCTAAGAGGAAAGTAAAGGTCCGACCAGAGTGGCCATCTGAGCCCACGCTGTGAAGGAGGGCGTGGACCCCAGAGCACCAACCAGACAAGGGTTGCCTGAAGAGTCAAAGAAAACGAAGATTTTGATTTTCATTCAATGCATCTCTTCCATTGACCAAACCTTGATTTTCATTCAATGCTTCTCTTCCATTGACCATGATGCACGCTATGTGGCTTAGCCTGTGAGATACGTCATGGTTCAGCCTGTGGGGTCACACTCATGGGAAGCCCCTGCTGGATTTGCTCATCAAGGGACCTTGAAGCACCATGGTCCAAGCCAGGCCCTCCAGTGAGGCCAGCAAGACAAAAGCCAAAACTGGTCACCCCGAAGCAGAAGGCAGCCGAAGGCGCTTCTCCTCACTGAGGGAGCTCTCCGAGGACTCTGCAGCTGAAGACCACCCCCCAGGGAAGCCCAGATGGTTTCTGCAGGGATGTCTGTGTCGCTCAGCACTCTAGATTGCAAGTGACAGAAATCTAATCAATGCTCAAAGTATAATAATGATCAAGACAGTAAGGAAGAAAGGAAAGGAAAGGAAAGGAAGGTCAGGGAAAGAAGGATTTACCAGCTTGTAAAGTGTGGGCTTCAAAAGTCCAGATATGGGCGGAGCTTCCAGCACAGAGGTCCTCAGGCACCCGCGTGTCCCCCCCAGCCCGGCCAGCCCTGCCCTGTGCGGGCCACTCCTAGGCAGCCTCTCCTCGTGCACTGGATTCTGAGATCCAGGAACCTCAACAGAAACCTGAGTCTGTACCCCCAGTTTCAGTGGAGGGGTTGGATCTCAGTGGCTCTGCCTGGGCCCCTGCGCCTGAGGCCATCTGTTGGCCAGGAGGACAGAGGCTCCGACAGTCCCGCCTGAACCAACACTTGCTGCAAGTGAGAAGTCCCCGTCCTCAGAAGCCAGAGGCGGCTCTTTGTAGGGCTGAAGCAGGAGGAGGTGGAGAGCTCTGCCCCCAGGTGGGGCGGGATGTCGCACTCGCCTCTGTGGGAGCACACCGAGGCTTTGCTGGAGGGGGGGACCCTGCGCCTCGCTGCAGGCAAAAGACCAACAGGGAGGGTGGACAGACCCCTGGTCCTGGACGGGCACCTTCACAGAGCCTTTGAAAGGGCCCCAGGGACACTCTCAGGAGAGGTCACAGGATTTTCCCCGGAAACATTTAACATCTTTGAAGAGGTCGCAGTAGTTGGCCAGAGGAAAAGAATTGAGAATCTCTTTGCCAGTTGAGATTCTTAACCTGTAACATGTGTGACGTGAAATCCTGCTGACGGGGGAGGGCTCACCCCGGACAGAGCTGCCCCTGAGCCACCTGGGAAGGACAGGTGAAGGTGGCTGCTCAGAGGAGAGCAGGGTCTGAGACTGGAAGACAGGGCATGCGCTGGCGTCCACACAGCGTCTAAACAGCCCCCGGCGTCAGAGGCCCCTCTGCCTCTTGCTCCGTGGGAGCCGGGGACGGGCCAGGTGCCGCTCTGCAGGAGATGCTCCATCGTGGGACCCACGGTTCAATTTGGCCAAGTGCCAATTGGCCAGAGGGGGAGGTGCAGGCTGGGAACTGTGCTCCAAGCTGGGGAGCTTGTGTCCCCCAAGATCTCACAAGGTGCTGGGGTCACAGATCCACAACCTGACGAACCTAATACAGCTTGGTAAATATTGAAGGTCATCAGGAAAGGTCAATGGGACACTTGGGGATAAAGTCCGTTGCACATTTCCAGGGGATCTTGAGAGCAAATGAACCCCCACCCCTAGGGACTCGTGCCTGCATCATCACGTGCTGCTTTCTTCCTAGGACTTCTGGGGTCTTCCAGCTCTTCTTCCTCTCCCCAGCACCTGCTTGCTTCCACCCGGCAGCAGGATTCATGGCACGCTTTAAAATAACCTTTAAATTCTCTCCTCTAGGAGGAGAAAGAACCATGATGGATGGATGGATAGATGGATGAATGGATGGATGGATAGATGGATGGATGGGACCAGCGGGAAAGGCAACTCCTCCTTCGCTTTGGCCTCCTAAGCCCTGCGACAACAAGGCAGGATTGGAAGGGATTCCACTGCGTCCCATCTGTGAGGTCCCAGTTAAAAAGAAAATCCTCTGGGGGTTCGTATTTGCTTTCTGGGGAGGTGATTCTTTTCTGGCCCCTCCACTTAAGAATTCAGAATATGTCAAACGAAGCACCAATTCTTTCCAAAGCACTCGCCATCCGTGGGGGCAATTTTGGGGTCCTGTGTTCTAGTCCTTTGCTAAAACTAGCCTGGTACACTTTCATAATAAAAAGCAATTAGCATGCCGGAAATATTGACTCATTGCCCTGGGAGCCAGGCCAGCGTGCCAGGATCTGCTTCCACGTGGATGACCAGCAGGAGGACAAAGATGGACGCGGCTCACCCTGGAGCCACCAGACCCCCACTTTCCTCCTCTTTTCTTCCAGAATAAATAAATAACCCGTGCACCGCTTTCATGCATCATTTAAAGCAAGAAGGAGACGGCAGAGAAGTGAATATATTAATCAGTCTGCTCTCAGACCTTCTCCTGCTTTAGTTAGAGACTGTAATTTGGGTGCTGTGATTTTCAAAGTCAATGAAATGCTAAATAGAAGCATGTCAGCTGGTATCAGATGGATCCCCAAAATAACATCACTGGGAACAGATCCTTTGATAAAATATCCCTAAAGAGCTTCAAGATACAAAATGGGTTTTTTTGGTGGTGTTTTTTTTTTTTTTTCTTCCACAACAGTTTTGGCAGGATCCTTCCCCCAGTTTCCAGCTTTCCAAGGACGATTTCATTCCAAGATGCTTTTTAAGTCTGCAAAGTGCCGCTTCCCGTCCCCGCGCCGGACCGTCTCTTTTGCATTTTGCAGTTAAATTTAAACCTGAAATTGATGGCGTCTTTCGTGCTGAGTCACTGGAAGGGAACGGCCGGGTTCTCAATCACACGTGGGAGACTTGGGCATCTAGAGCTCGCGGGAGCGGACAGCATGTTTCCGCACAGGCTGAGACTGACCAGCTCTGCTGGCCAGGACCCTTCACGGCCCTGCAGCCCAGCCTCTCATCTGTGGGTGCTGAGTGTTTCTGTCCTCTAGCTAGACCCTCGGTGCCCCAAGGTCAGCGGCTGCTTTGTGGCTGCCTTGGCACCCCATATTGCTCCTTGTGTCTGAGCTCAGGAAGTCCCCCTTCAGATCTTCCTGATGGCTTGATTCAGGGCTCGAAGAAGAGAAGGAGAGGGATCTCAGTGGGAGCTAGGATCATTGACAAAGAAGGAAAGAATTATGTTCATGAAAAATGGTCATTGGTTGCTGGACTGTAGCCCTCAAAATTTATAACCCCAGGACCTCTGAACGTGACCACGTATGGACACAGGGCCTCGAAAGAGGTAAGGAAGGTGAAGGGAGATGGCTGGTGACGAGGCGTTCTTGCAAGAGGAGATCAGGACACAGACCTGTGCAGAGGAAGACACCGGGTGGCGATGGCCTCTGTGCAGGGGAGAGAGGCCTCGGAAGAAACCAGCCAGGCCTGGTCTCCACTTTTAGCCTCCAGAACTCTGGGGAAATACATTTCTGATGCCTCTACCACCAGGGCTGCAGTGATTCGTTCTGGCCATGGAAAACCAGCAGCAGCCCACTTCCTGTTTACTGGGGCTCCAGTCTCTGGGCATGACATCCATCACATGGGTGCAGCCCATGAGTAGAGTGTGGCATGTGATTTTATTTGAACTTGAGCTTAAGTGTTCAATTTCTCCCTGGCCAGATAGAGTTTCTGTCGAATGCAATCTCCCCAGAGAGTTCCAAGCGATCTCTAGCCTCCAATATGAAAGAAGGACATGAACTTCTTATACTAATATCTGGAATACCCCCTACTCCCACTCCCACCAAAAAAAAAATAAAAATAAAAAATGTACTAAGATCACACCTCAAAACTAACCTGAGCAGAAATGTCTAGGCAGAGTGACCTTCCATGGGGAGCCTGTCCACTAGGGAGCACACCCAGAGGACATGGGTGTCTGTCGTCCGTCTTCTTCCCTCATGTTGCAGAGACCTGATAATAAAAGACGGAGGGGAAGGAAAACGATGCATTAAATTTTTTAAAAACTGGGGTGACTACCAGGGGTGGTGGTGCACACCTATAATCCTAGTGACTTAGGAAGCTGAGGCAGGAGGATGGCAAGTTCGAGTCCAGCCTCAGCAACTTGGCAAGACCTTAAGCAACTTAGTGAGACCCTGCCTCAAAATAAAAGGGCTGGGGATGTGGCTTAGTGGTTAGGCATCCCTGGGTTCAATTCGTAGTACCCTCCCCTCAAAATAAAGAATAGAAAACTAGAAAAACCCACATTTAGTTCACCAAGTGCAGTACCAGCTCAGTACTCCTAGTCCTCCTTCCCTCCTTCCACTGCCCTGTGTGCAAACCAGCTGGCCCTGTTGGTCCTGCCCTCTGGCACCCCGTTGGCTCAGCCAAGGTGTCTCCGCAGAGATCCAGAGCAGGAGGGGCGGGTGGTTCCCTGCTGGGCACAGCTGGGCACAGCCTGCCCTGCTCCCTGCCAGCTCTCCTGGGCTTTCCCAGCACCCCTCCACCGGCCCCAGCCAGGGTGCCAGTAGCCCCTCTCTCCTGTGGGTCCCCTTGTGGCTGCCCCACCTGCTGGCCACTCCAGCCCCCTTGTCTTCCTGGCTGCTCTAGACACAGCCTCCCTTGGGTTCCACCAACTCTGCCTCCTTGCTTCCCTCTGCTCATCTTCCTGGGTGAACTCGGGGCCTGTGCACACAAGGGCTCCTCATCCATGCCCAGCCCAGACCACTCTCCTGAGCTCCTCTGTGCATGACCATGTAGGGTCTGTGGACCTCTGAACTCAGCCCAGTGAGTTCACCCCCGAAGGGAGCAGATGCCCCCACCTCAGTGCCTTGTGACACCATCCGTCCAGGTCTGAGCTGGGACCCTGCTGTCCCTCTGCCCTTCTTCTCCTCCACATCTCAGACCCAAGACCTGTTGCTTCAGCTCCTGAATGCCTCTGGACCCTGGTCCATTATTTCCTCCTCTGTGGTCACTCTCCTGGCTCAAGGGCACCAGGCTCACCCTGGCTCACCAGGCTCAACCATCCATTTCATGGTCACCCCAGCTCTGCTCACCCATGCCACAGACAGAGTGAGCTTTCCAAAGTCCAGGCAAGGTCATGGCCACCCTGCCTGGTCCTGGCAGAGGCCTCCACGCTTCTGAGCGGCCCTGCTGCCCTCCAGCCTCCTCCCCTGCCTTTGTCCTCACGTCTCCACCCCAACACGTCGGCCCTCATTTGGTTCCGAGCGAGCTGCCGCTGGCCCTGCTCAGGCTGCTCCCTGCCCGGTGTCCTTCCCTCATGCCTTCGCCTCACCAGGTCCTCACTCACAGTGAAGTCCAGCTGGGCCACAGTGGCTCCCAGGGCCTCTTCTGGGTCAGGGGCTCCCTCTACGGACCCATAACACCCTGAGCTGCCCAGACACACCAATACCCCTGCTGGTCACTTTCTGTGTGTCCACAGAGGAGGGTGACTGCCAGTCCACTGCCAGGAACAATGAGTGTCTCAGCAAGCGTCTGAATCAAGGAGCTATGCATCACCTCACCTCCTCAGCTGACCACGAGTCTCTGGGTCCCACCTTGGCTCATGTTCAGGGTCATTCGACCAAGACTCCTGGCCAGCTGCCCCAGTCTTGGGCTGCTTCCTTCCCAGGACAGTGGGAGCCACAGAGGGGGGCTGGGAGGGGCTGAGTCGGCTCCACCTGTGGAGCTTGGAAGAGATTGAAGGAGTCGTGGTGTCCGGCAGTCCTGTGGGGGCTTTGCCCATGACCATGTCCCAGCAGGGGACGAGCGCCCTCTCCAGAGTGGCTCACACCTGAGGCACCTCATCAGTGGGCACCTCTCATCCCTCCTGCAGGGTTGTCAGGTGATCTTCCTGTGGAGAGGTGGGGTGGTGACAAGCACCAGCCCCAGGCCTGCCCTCAGGCCGTGGAGGGACGGTTGATTCCTGCTGGCTGGTCTGGGGGACCCAGGAAGCGCAGCTCCAGGGCAGGTGAGCCTTCGAGCCCCCAGCCCTGACTGGGAGCTGACCTCTGCCCACCTGCTGAGATCTGGGCCTGTCGGGCACAGCAGGACAAAGCCTGGCCAGGGACAGGTGGGCACAGATACCCCTGATGATGCAGTTAGCCTAGCCGACCAGGTGGCCTTGGAGGAAAGGGCCTGGAGCAGCTGCTCAGCTGGGCCCACGCTCAGCCCACCCGCTCCACCAGGATCAGCTGGGGCCTTTCCCTTCCCTGTGGCTCAGGCTCCCCATCAGCCAAAGGGGTAGGTGGGCAGCGGCCCTGGCTGTCCCACGCAGAGAGGGCCTCACGAAGTGCCCTGGGCTCCAACCTGGCGGTGCCCAAGGGCGCCATGCTGAGGGGTCGTCTTCATCCAGAGCAGCAGCTCTTCCCCTGGCCTTGGCCCAGCCGCCACTTCTCCCGCCTGGTTCCATTTCTCCTCGTTAGAGCCTCTCCCATCCCAAACCCACGTGTCGGTGCCCAGGGCTGGTGGTCCTGCTCAGGGCTGGTGGTCCGTGCGCCCCTTTCCCTGGGCACAGCGCGTGCCTCAGGCGGATGGTGGCCCAGCCTGACCCAGGCTGCTCACCCTGGAGCCACAGGAAGCCTCCTCGGGAAGCGTGGCAGGACCTCCTTCATGTCCCCGCAGCCCCTCCACCGTGGGGGGCTTACGTTAAACTGACACCGTCCCCTCTTTTCCTCTAGTTCCTCCTTTCCTCCCCCTCCCTCCCTAGCCAGGGAAGCAGGATTAAGCTTCTTTCCGTCCTGGCTGGGTTTATGGTGTCCGTGGACTCACTGACCACAGGGACGGAGACACTCCACCCTGGGAGCCATGCCAGTGGGGCCACCAGTGGGGCCACCTGGAGGTGAATCGGCCCTGGGCCCGGTCTGCATATTTGCCTCCCCCCCCCGCCACCCCACGCCGCCCAGAAGTTAGAACCCAGCCTTTTGAGGCCTCAGTGCTCTGCTTTTCTCCTTTGCCAGGAAATCAATAGAACTCCTTTCCCTTTGTCTCAAACCCTTGTCCTCATTACTGGATTGGCACTGGGCATTCGGATCGTCAGCGTCAGCAGGGATGCAGAGCAGGGGGGCAACCGGCCTGCATTCCTCTCACCCACCGCGGAACAGACTGCTCTGGGATGAAAGGGCTCCAAGGACTCTTTTACTGTCCCCTGGGCTCCCCGGGTCAGGAGTTCAGATGGAGCAGAGCAGGGCGGCTGGTCTCCACTCACAGCGCCTGAGGCCTCTCTGGGGAAGAGGCCAGAGCCAGGATTGCCTCTACAGCCGGCCTGGGCCACTGGGGCCGTCCGTCTCTTTCCCACCTGGGCCATCGCTGTCAACCTCAGCACCTGCAGTGGCCTCCTCACATACGGGGCTTCCTCACAGAGCAGGGGCCCCTAGGGGACCGCACAGACCTCCAAGGGCCCAAGGACAAGGCAAAAGCGGCACTGCCTCTCCTAATCTGGTCTCGGAAGTCCTGCAGCAGCATTGTCGCCCGCGGACACTGAGTCCTGGTGAATCCCAAACCTGCCCAGAGCCAAGGAGGGAGGACACTGACCGCTTCTCAATGGGAGGAACGTCGAGGTCATATAGTGATTGCGCATGCGAGATGGGATCTTGTCGCAACCATCTTTGGATGCTTACAAAATGGAGGACTCTTTCTACTGAGGAAGCCCACAGAGAAAAACAGCCAGGAGATGAGGAGAAGGACCCGGTTCCACATCATGTGAACACCTGGATCCATCCGTGCCTGAAGTCAGACATTTTGGATCTTACAGTTACATGAACCAACAATTTCCCTTTGAATCTCAAGAGTTAAATTTCACTCATTTGCAACCAAAAGAGGCCTGAGCAGGAGACAGGCAGCACAAACCAATAGGTGGGCTGTATGCCTTTTGGAACCAGGAAGTTCAAGTGTGGATCCTGGGGCTTCCTCTTCAGGTTGATTCTCCTTGAAAACAGGTTCTCAGTGACCCAGCTTGTACCACCTGCCGATCTTTGAATGCTTGATTAACAGAAGCCATCAAGTCTCATCCAGAGGTAGGCAAAGACTTCTTAAGCTCATTATGAAAGGAAAGATTGCTACTCGGAGAACCGACTGAAGTTCAGAAGGTCTAATCACAAAAGTACCATTAAGAAAGTGTCGGATGAAAAGGCAAATCTCAGGCGGGCAAGGGGGGGCGGCAGCACGGGCATTTGAACTGTTTCTACAATAAGTCAAGAGTTCTGGTGACCCACAGAGGAAGGGACAGACTGATTCAGCAAGGAACACAGGACTGGGGTCCGAAATACAAAAAGAATTTTTAAAACTTGACAATGAGAAAATAACCTAAATGAAGAACAGGCCGAAAAGACCTCACTGAAGAAGGAATAGACGGCAGGCAAGCGTTTGAAAAGGAGCTCCACACCACACTCCAGTGGGCGACTGCAAGTTCAAACAGTGCCCTGGGGGCTGGGGATATGGCTCAGTTGGTCAAGTGCTAGCCTTGCATGCACAAGGCCCTGGGTTCAATCAGAAAGAAAGAAAGAAAGAGAGAGGGAGGGAGGGAGGGAGGGAGGGTGGGAGGGAGAGAGAGAGAGAGAGAGAGAAAGAAACCAGTGCCCTGCCACCACAAGCCTATTAGAATTGGGAAAGCCCCAAATCCTGACCACACCAGATGCTGGCCATGGGGAGGCCCGGGAGCTCTCCTTCAGCGGGAGGGAACGCAGGGAGGCCTGGATTCCATGTGGTCTTATTCACCGTGGGATCCACCACCCCACGCCTTGGTATTCACCCCAGTGATCTGAAACCTGACGTGCACACACAACTTGTGCATGGGCGTTTATAGCAGCTTTGTGTATAATTGGCAAAAGTCAGAAGCGACCAGGATGTGCGCCAGTGAGTGAATAGACAAATAAACACCCAGATAGCGGGACACAGCCACTGAGCACTGGAACACGCCGCGACCTACCTAACACAGGATGACATGCGGTAACATGTCCCAACACGCCAAAGCATGCTGCGACATGTGCTAACACAGCACACCATGAGATATAATAGCATGCCCAAACTGAAAACTACATGCCCCAACACACTATTATAACACGCCACTCCATAGGAGCACACGCCAGAACATCTGTTAGTCTGCTTTTCTTGCTGTGGCCAAAATGCCTGCAAGAACAACGTAGAGGAGAAGTTTATTTGGCTCGTGGTTTCAGAGGTCTCAGTCCAGTCAGCCCACTCCACGGCTCCGGGCCCGAGGTGGGCAGAGCATCATGGTGAAAGGCCGCTCAGAGGAAAGCTGCACAGCTCGTGGCAGCTGGACCCAGAGGGAGAGGAGGGAGCCATGGGCAGATGGAGTCCAGGCCAGGCCCGGTGACCGCTTCGTCCGGCCAGGTCCCACCTGCCTAAGTCACCACCAGGAACCCGCTCATACCATTAGCCCACGGATGAGGTCAGCACTCTCCTGACCTGATAATTCCACCTCCGAACATTCCTGCATTGCCCACCACACGAGCTTTCGTGGTGGACAATAAGGATCCAATTCATAACACAGCCATTACATATGACAACACGTCACAACACGTCATGTGGTAGGATAACACCTCATGACGTAACACAGCACAGTGCGTGACACCATACAGTGACACGCCATAAGAGGGTGTCAACCCCACTGCCACAACACGCAACAGCATAGCAAAACAGGCCAAACATATGCTGACATGTCACAGCATGCCACGAATCACACAACACATCACACGATGTCAGAGCATGTGACAGCATGCGTTGATGTGCCACGGCATGCATTGTGTTCCGACAGGTGGAGTGGCGTGTCAGAACATGGGATAACAGGGCAGAAACATGTGATGGTGTGACACGTTATGCCATGCCATGAAGTGATACATTATAACACGCCACAACACACCATAACACGCCACAACACACCATAACACGTCACAAGTAAGAGGGCACAGCATCGCATAATGTGTCATACTATGACAAGTTGTGACATTGGTGACACGTGAATGGATACGTAAATCTTCATATCATGTCATAACAAACCAAACATGTCATGGCAATGTACGGCAAGGTACATGCCAAAACATACACCAGCATTACCACACATGAGAAGTGCCAGCATGCCACAACTAACTACCATGTTCCTACCATGAAATAGCGTGCTATACCCTAAAGACGACATGTTGTATCATGTAACAACACAGAACAGCATGCCATGACATGCCACAAAGCATCATAACACACTGCACATGACAGTGCCATGTGCTGAAATGCCACACGTGGCAACAACACACAACACCACAGCATGTGATCACATGTGGTGACAGTGCACTGTAAGGCGCAATGCCACAACATGCAATGCCACAGCACCACTGCATACCGCAACACATGGTAGCATGTGATCACTTGCCACGACATACTACAGCATATCACAGCATAACCACATTGTAAGGCGCATACACAACATACAATAAGGTGAAATATAATAACATGAAATAGCATGTGAATACACATTCTGTAAGACACAACATGCCACAGCATGCCAAAACCTCTGATGGCATGCCATGGCAATGTGGGGAACATTCCCCACCATATGATGGCATGCTGTGACATACAATGATATGCAACGGCATGTTGTGGCATTTTGCAACATACGATGACGGGCCATTGTATACACAGACCCACCGTGGCGCTGACCATGCTGTGACACGCCATAGCACATGATGTCTTATTATTCAATGTTATTCTTTAACATACAACATGCCATGGTGTGTCACAGCATGCATGTCACATGTGATAACATGGGGTGACATGGTGCAACATGCTATGACATGCCACCTGGTGACATGCTACCACGTGCTGTGACATGTTGTGGCAAGCAATAACATCATCGGTTTTCACAGCATCTTCATACATGGAAAACCTATCCAGCATGCCGTGATGCACGGTCACACCAGACCGTAAGGTGCAGGGATGCACCAAAACACGCCACGCTAGGAGAAGCTACAGGATCCACGCTGGTGGTAACGTGTGATGCTATCACTCAGCATGTGACACCAAAAAGCAACCCAGTGTGACATGTGATAACAGGCGATCACATATCACACCTTGCCTTAACATGAGTCGCCATGACACGCCACGCAGTGTCCCAACACTCCATAACACACTGTGACATGTTGTGAGCTGCAACAACACGCTGTTACATCAGTACATTCAACATAGAATGGCACCACAGGTGGTAACGTGCCATCGCATTGATGTGTGACAAGGGTGTCATCACACAGCACGACACGTGCAGCGATAAGCCTTGTTGTGAGACGCTACGACACATGGTCACATGCAGCAGCAGGTCACAGCAGAATCACATGCCATAACATGGCATGACCTGATGGCTTGTCACCGCATGTTATAACAACAAGTCACACAGTGAGACACCAGGCATCCATGCAATAACATAGGATGGAACACGCCCTAAGATGCGATGGCAGGCACGGTGCACCAGGGCCTGCACTGACCTGTCCCGGCCTGCAGCAACACGCCACGCTGTGCACATCATGGAGTAGGTGACACATCGCAACCCATGGCAGCCCCTTATGACATGTAAGGGCACGTGCCACGTAACATGCTGCAGTGCACCAGAACATGTTGACACGCCCTGACATGCACGGCCCCACACTGTCGCCTGCCATACAGACCTGCCACAGCAGGGACCCGATCGCATGATGATCACACACCCGAACTTGGCAAAGCAAACCCAACCTAGAGCAGGCCATGGCATGACATGGCACAACACATGACATGCTACGAAGCACCCATGCTCTGCAGAGCACACAATAACATTCTGTGACATGGCATGGCATGAGTTCAAGGCACCATGTGTCCTAAGGTGACACGCTGTCATGGTACCACACGCCATGACATTGAGTGGTGTGGCATGCTGTGGAAACACGGCACTACATGCAACAACATGCTGTGACACAGTGTGGGTCGCGTGTGGTGATGACGTGTTGTAACATCCCACGTGTGACGGAGCGGGACGTGTTCTGATACCCGAGCGTGGCAAAACACACAGCGTGAGATGACGTGCCAGGACACCAGCCAGCACGCAGCGGCACACCATGACACACAGCCCGCGTGCCATGGCTCTCGGTGGCGTGTCAGAACACACGGAAACAGGGTTAAGGAGTGCACTTCGGGGAACGCAGCCACACGCCAGCCACGAGGGGTGAGGAGCCAACCGCCTCCCACAGGTCTGGGCCAGCGTGTGGACCTGGCTCAGAGGCCCCACTGTCCACTCCTCCAACTGCCCTCGACTGTGCCGCAGGGCCAGCAGGGCACGTCCCGGAGGAGCCCAAGCGAGGCCCAGGCCTGGTGCCTGGGACACCAGGGGGACACCCTCCAGTCCGTGTGCCGGGATCTCCAGGGCAGAGAAGCCCTGAGAGCGGCACTTCCCCCTGAGCAGGCTGGCCAGAAGCTGAGGCGACCCCTGAGCCCCCACGGCCCAGCTGGGGGCCAAGCAGATCCAGCGTGGCTCCGCACGCGGGCACAGGAGTGGCTCCCAGGGAAACCGGGGGGACGTGCGCTCAGGGCTCCAGCTCGCCCTCCTCCCCCTGGTGCTGAGAGGAGCCAGGCTGCACCGACCTGCGAGCCAGAGACAGAGACGGGGAGGGACCGGAGGGCCCCGGGCCACCACACAGGGCTGCTCCCCTCGGCTCCTCGGGAACGTCTCCTGGCCGCCGACTGGCCCACCTCAGATGGGGTTCCACGGGGTCCCTCCACCGTTGCCCTAATACCACCCACGTCAACGTCAACCTCAAAAACAGCTGCAAAGCCTTTTTGGAGAGTGTTCCCAGGGCAAGAGCCTCACCCCAGCTTCCTCCCCAGCCCCAGCTCTATTCCTGTCACTCGTCACTCAGGGGCAGCCCTCGGGGGTCATGGTCAGACGCCCAGCACCTCACCTCTGACCACCCCACAGCACGGCACAGAGGCAGGACTGGGTGTCAGAGGACACCGGCGCTGCTCTTCGAGGGCGGCAGACAGTCCTCCTCCTGGTCCCTCCACCTCTGCAGTTAACAGAGGTACCAATTGTCAGAAAAGAGGTGGCCCCTCTGTGACAGGCGCAGGGCCCTTTCCTGAGCTCAGCTCCGTCCGTC
>JAJEJO010000095.1:28364-94192 GCA_020662805.1 Glaucomys volans | reverse complement strand
TTTGGTCTTTTATGTCCCCCAATGTCTCATGCTTACAGAGGTTGGTCTTTTAGGCAATGAATGGGTCATGATTACTTTGACTTCATCAATGGATTAATCTATTTATCGCTGAGTAGACTGCTGGAAGGTGGAACCCAGATGGAGGAAGTAGGTCTCTGGGGCATGCCCTGGCAGGGTTTATCATCTCTCAAGTCCCTTTCAATCTCTTTATTTCTACTTCCCAGCTTCCATGAGCTGAGCAGCTGTCCTCTGTCATGTCCTTCTGCCATGATGTTTTGTCTCACCTCAAGACGAGAACAATGAAACAGGCCAACTCATCTGAAACTGACTCATCTGAAACTGAATCAAAATAAGCTTTTTCTCCTTAAGTTGTTTATGTCAGGTATTTTGGTTACAGCGACACAAAGCTGACTATCAGCACTTAATACATCTAACCCACCAAAAGTCATAGTTTAGCCTCACCAGCCACAAACTTGTTCAGAACAGTGATAGTAGCTTACACTTGGATAAAATCATCTAACACAAAGCCAATTTTATAATAAAGTGTTGAATGTGTCATGTAGACACATAGACTCAAAGTTTGAAGTATGTTCTATTGAATACATGTCATTGCAGCACCATAAAAAATAAATATATAAATTGAACCATTGTAAGTAGGGGACCATCTTTAGTCTTATGGTAGTTAAATAATGGTTGCCCAAATTGATCATCCTGACTATACTTATTCATTGACTTTCTACTATATGAAAGAGGTCCTCTTCCCTTTTATTCCCCTATTTCTAAATGACATTCTTACAAATTGAACACAAGTTTATGATACCTATCTTTGTGGAGCTGTTACCTGGAACCATGGTAGAAGATGGTCACACTAGGGCATTATCTTTTATTGAAGAAGAAACATTCCTTCTTAGGAGAGGAGACACAATAATTATCAAAGTCAAATCCTTTCTGTATAATAATTTACATCCAATGTTTCTCACAACCCTGAAAACTAACTCTATGAACTAATACATGTGGTTAGGGAAAAAGAATATGGGTAGAATGATCAGTTGTGAATGTTAGATTAAATACTAGGCATGGACATTGACCAAGCAATAACAGGTTTTTTTTCTTCTTTTTGCTTTATTTTAAGGGCATGGGAGATAGGTGGCATGATCAGGATACTTTACAATATGATCAGCAATATTCTTAAAGATAGAAATTCTATACCTTAATCTCACTATTGAACGCAGGGTTATTCCTGATATCAATGGAATAAATACATTTACATCAGAGTCTCTGGAAGTATTATTGACTCCTGTTGGACCCACACTACTGCATATTAGAACACAAGGTGAAACCAGTCCTGTCTCCCACCATCTTAGCATCATCAATTTCAGCACTCTGAGACTACACAATATGATTACAGGATGTAATACATACTGAATGTGGATATTACAAAGCCCTCAACCATTGCTCTCAGATACTGCATTTCATGTTTTCTTCTGTGAGAGCATTTCTGCATCAGTGCTGAGAAGGAAACAAAATCAGTTTCTCAGGGCTCTGTGGCAGTCACATCGAGTATCCCATTGCCCATTTCTCACATCTAGTTTTCATTTATACTCTTATAACACCCAGTGCCTTTCACATACTCTACAAAACACAATTGCCCTCTACTCTAAAATACTGAGAATCACTGGAGTCACATGGACTGAGAACATAACATTTTTAAAACATGGTGGCTTTGCCATTCAAAATTTTAACATTAAATCTTTATGGTTTTCCTAAAACTGTCACCTGTGAGCAGATGATATGGAGCAACTGTGTAAAACTCCTGTATGTGAGCAAGAAATAAGCAGTTTTGGAGCATCTATAGGGTATAGGTAGTGAGTAGTGTGGGTTACCATGATGTAAGATCAGATATAAACTAAATCAGCACTATAGAAAGAAGAAGATTTGGGCTGGAGAAAATACAAAGCCATAAACACTACTTAAAGTTATACATGTGGGGCATCCTGATAATAAGTTAGAATGATGGTACTTCATTTATAATTGATAAGAAAGAAACACAGGATTCAAAGGGAACTGAAATTAATAGGTTAAGTGTATCCTGTAATATGTGATATTATTCAACATTTGTGTAAGATTGCCTGCTCTATAGCAGTTAGAAACATGCATCAAGGAAGAAGAAACCCTTAAATAAAACCCGGAGACTCTGAGGTTACCACTGGAAATTTCTGAACATTAAAGAAGAGGAATAACTGAAATATCTATATCAAAGAAAGAACAATAATTCAATAGGTAAATTCTAGGTTACGGTACCCTAATACCATAGGAACCTCTAAGAGGATATTTCTCACAAATGAATTGTAAATCCAGACTCACTCTTAATGGGTTTTGAGACAACTGTTGCCTCCTGACAGGGTTGACATTTTCTGCTTTTCCTCATGTTACTCTGTCCACATTCCAAACTCCCAGAACCACTAGGTCTCTCACATAATTTTGGCAAAAGCAATTGGGCTGAAATGGTACCATGAACTAGTTCCTGTGAATACTGTGAATATTATTTTACTTGGAACATTATTATATGTCTAGAAATTTTTATGATTTGTAATTTTTTAGGTAATTACATAACTGTAGGAGAGAACCCAATGCAGGAAGAATAAAGACCATAGATGAGGCAATTCAGAAAGTGATGATCACAAAATTGTGGAGGGAGGAATTATGAACTCATAATTCTTTGGATTTCAGCACATAGCAAAGGAATATTTCATACTTGTGTTTTAATTTCTTCCTGAAAATTTATGAAAAAATTATATTAAGAATGAAGATTTTTTATGCAGTTTAATATTGCAGGGATTATATCATTTGACATATTTTACACATTTATTTTGCAATTTCTTCTGTAGAGTTATATTGAACACCATAGCCAAACATAACTTATGGTGCGATAGAGATTAGAGACTGGGATGGAGTGTGCCACTGGTGTTAAATCAATTTATGCTCTGCCCTGAAGAAAGGTCAGTAGCATGGCCTGATGGGTGATCCAGGCAGCTCTCCCTAGGTTGCCTGGCAACAAGCTGACTGAAGTCAGTGTCTTGATTTTCCAAGTGGAGGAGGGAGGGTAAATGAGGATGTTACTGATTCTGGGTTTATAGGAAGAGAGATACAATATTCTTCTGCACTCTTAATTTGGTTCAATGCTAATAACACCAAAATTCTATTTTGATCTTCAATTTGATACCTAAGATTATTTATATATTTTCTTACTTAGAAATGAGGAAGTGGTCTGAAAGGTGATTGATTAGGCACCCTCAGTACATATGATTACATGATTCTGTTCTCAGGTTGTTATGACACTTCACACAACCAAAGAAGTCTAAAGGTGAATGACTCAATTTATAAAATAGCATTCACTAACTTTGCTTAAATGTTTTCCTAACTTCAGCCTAAGGTGTATAAAGAAACATCATGAACACTCTCCAAATACATGTCAAGCTAGCTTCATTTCTTTCTTTTTTTTTTATTTACTTATTGATTCATTGAACACAAATGGAGTACAGCTATTGTTTCACTGGTTGTACACAAAGTAGAGTCAGACCATCTGTGCGTTCATGCATGTACACCGGGCAATGGTATCTGTCACACATTCTGTTATTATTTTTACCCCCCACCCCGCCCCCACCCCTCCCTTCCCTCTATGCTATCTATCCTTCCTCCATTCTTGCCACCCTTCCCCGCCGCATTATGGATCATCATTCATTTATCAGAGAGACCATTTGGCCTTTGGATTTTTGGGATTGGCTGATCTCACTTAGCATAACAGTCTCCAACATCATCCATTTACCTACAAATGTCATAATTTTATTCTTCTTTATGGCTGAGTAATATTCCATTGTGTATATATACCACAGTTTCTTTATCCATTCATCTACTGAAGGGCATCTAGGTTGATTCCATAATCTAGCTATTGTGAATTGAGCAGCTATGAACATTGATGTGGCTGCATCACTGAGGCAATCTGATTTTAAGTCCTTTGGGTATAAGCCAAGGAGTGGGATGGCGGGGTCAAATGGTGGATCCATTCCAAGTTTTCTAAGGAATCTCCACACTGCTTTCCAGAGTGGCTGCACCAACTTGCACTCCCACCAGCAATGTATGAGTGTACCCTTTTCCCCACATCCTCGCCAACACCTGTTGTTGCCTGTGTTCTTAATAAAAGACATTCTAATTGGGGTAAGATGAAATCTTAAGGTGGTTTTGATTTGCATTTCTCTTATAATGAGTGATGTTGAACATTTTTTCATAAATCTGTTGATTGCTTGTAGATCTTCCTCTGTAAAGTGTCTGTTCATTTCCTTGGCCCATTTATTGATTGGGTTATTAGTGTTCTTGGTGTAAAGATTTTTGAGTACTTGGTAGATTCTGGAGATTAGTGCTCTATCTGAAGTGTGTGTGGCAAAGATTTTCTCTTAAACCCAAGAAAGAGACTAATTCTTTATCAATTACCAGAGCCTATTTTAGTGAGTAAGAAACTTTCCAAGGGATATTAGCATCTTCCCACTTCTCTTGCATGTTTAGAGCAATCATATTACAACATGAAACTAAACATAACACTTTAACCTTTATATACTTTCACTCTAGGGCTCATCCAATAGGGTCACAATTTTTCAATAACATATATTTTATTCTATTATCATCTACTCTCTCTCCCAGTTGAACCCTCTTATTTCACAGCCCAATGATACCTCTTAAGAGGTATCCCAGCCTCTGCTCCAGTGTGTCCAACTGCCTGTCCACAGTCATTCATACTAAATTTTTAGACTACTTTCTCAACACATTGCTCACTAACAGTGCTCCACATCCTTCAATATGAGGCACAAATGTCACAGAAAGGACAATATTTCATGAGGACTTTCTGGTTACATGCCCCATGTGTGGAAATGATGAAGTTTCCTGAATTCACAGTGCCAAGTGTCCAAGAGTTTGACAAATGCCTCCTGATTTCTCCAGACCATACTATTCTCTGATAGTGTCTGTTGAAGGATCCAAAACATGAAGAAGTGTGCAAACTTAGCTTGGATGCACCATTACTAATGGACTTCCCTCAGCACCATAATTTAGAATGAGAAAAAACAGAAATGAGTTGGGTTCCCAGTCACTACTTCCTTACTATGTGAACTTGAGTCTGTCCCTTCAACTTCCTCAACCTGTTTCCTCTCTTTCGGTTAGGAATACTAACGTTTTCCTCATGTGGATACTGTCAAAAATAGGTTATACTTATTAAGCCCCTAAACCTGAGAGATGAAACTGTCATTTTTTAAAATATTTCATTCCCTTCCCCCTCTTTCCCATAAGAGGCATGAAATACTTGATGGACCTGAAAGTTTTAAGAATCTAGCACACCTTCATTGACAGAAAAATGTTCAAGTCAGTAAAATATTTTGACTTGAAAGCAGAAAGAAGGGTACTAGAGATTTGGTGGGTAGTGCAATGGAGACTGCAAGAAGGGAAGTTGTATTTGATCAGTGAATACTATATGCACGTAGGAAAAGAGCACACTGAACTCCATTAATATATACAATTAACATATATTTATAAAATTTGAAAAAAATATCTATGGAATTTTTAGAGAATCCAAGAGTTGCTGTGAAAAGGAGGTCTACCTGGGATCCATTCATGCCAAATGAATTCTTTGGGGGAGAAATGGAAGTGATGTCCAATATGAATAGATGAAGAGTGTGTACCAGTCTGTTAAGAGAGTTTTGATCTTCTAAGGACTCATGAGCCCCTGAATGAGATGGGAAGATATGAACACCTAGAGGATTGGCACTGTGGCACTCCTCCTGCAGGACAGCTGAAGCAGATGCACAAGGCACCTGTGTGGGTTCTAATTACAAGTTTCAGGTACAAGAGTCTAATGGAATAAATACTTGGTGTCAATCAAAAGAGACAATGTTGTCCACAATACCAACATAGATACTGGGGTTATATATAGCCCTAAAATCAGTAATACAAAAAATCTAGCAATGCTTTACTGTTCAAAATAAGTTACTATTTTATATCTCCCAATGGAAATGTGAACCTCAAGGTATTTGATGTTCCAGTATTAAGGACATTTGGAATGAACTATTTGGTTGGTAGAGCTTCAGTTATTTTTATTATTAAAACAAAATTCAGAATCCAAGTCTTTAAACATGACTCCACATAGTCTGATAATGCATTCTAATGGGTTGTCATGAAACAATATTTACATCTATTGTCAAGATGAAATTGATTCTCTTGAACTACAACCTGACTTTGCAAAATCTAATCTACATTATGAACATTAATAAATTACAAAAACAGATGCTTTGATTTTCAGGCATTATTATAAAGATGTTTTCACTGTAGGTTACTGCTTGTATCTTGCCAGGGATACTGGTAACATTGACCTATTTACATACATCAGAAATTACTGAATTTTGCTGGGTACAGTGGCCAGTAATCTCAGAGGCTCTGAGGCTGAGGCAGAGGAATCACGAGTTCAAAGCCAGCCTCAGCAACAATGAGGTGCTAAGCAACTGTTGTAACTGTCTGTAAATTTAAAAATATGAAATAGGGCTGGGGATGTGGCTCCATGGTACCAGAAAAAAAAAACAAAAGAAAAGAAAAGAAAAGAAAAAAAAAAAGAAAAAATTGGAGATCATCATGTTAAGTGAAATAAGCCAATCCACAAAACACAAAGGCTGAATGTTTTCCCTGATAAGTGGATGATGATATAGAACCTGTTGGGGATGGGTGGGGGGTGAGAAGAACAGAGGAACTTTAGATTATGTAGAGGAAATAGAGGAGGAGGGGGCAGGGGTATGAAAAATGGTGGAATGAGACAGACATCATTATCCTATGTACATGTATGATTAACAAGAATGATATGAATGTACATCATGCACAACCATAGAAATGAAAATTTGTTTCCCATATGTGTACAATGAATTAAAATGAAGTCTGTTAAAAAATAAAAGTAAATAAAAAATTAAATTAAAATTAAAACAAACAAACAAACAACAACAACAACAAAAAAGGCTCTCAGAGATACTTACCGAGTCAATGAAGTGGACAGTTGCTAATGGAAATAAGTTTTGTTTTTCCTATCATCCCCCGTGCCAAAAGAAGAAGAGAAAAGAAAAGAAATTAGTGAATTTTATATTTTATGCTATTTTTAAAGTAACACTAAAATCACTTTGAGTATTTATAATCAATAAATAACTGATGCATGAAAGAAATGTCACAGTGAATGTGATATATGGATTAGGAATATTCTGCCATAAAACATCAGTATTACATTTAAACTTTTATTTGAAGGTGGACCTAGATTAGTTCTTCATAAATGTACATGTAAATTTTAGGGTAACAACTAAAAACTGTTTAAATAAATATAATCAACATTAACAGTGGGGATAAAACGAAATCACTTAAGATGCTAAATTAAAACAAGAGAAAGAAAAAATAATGTAAAAAAATCTATGAACAAATGCAGCAAATTGAAAATACTTAAAAAAAAAATAGAAGATGTTCACCAAATTTTATCTATACTACTTTAAATATCAATGAGCCAAATGGACTATTTAAAAGACAGAGTTTGCCAGAGTGGATAAATAAAAGATGCAACCAGATGTTATATATGCAGAAACTGCTTTAAAATTAAAGTTTATATAATTTTAGTAGGCAAAAAAGTATTATGCCAGCAATAATCAATCAACTCTGGAGCAGCAATGTTAATTTAAGACAAAAACAACTCCAGAACAAAGAAAATCAACACGCATGAAGGTGACCTTACCTAAATTAAAACCAGAGAAAGGAAAATCTGGAATACATAATAATCCTAAATGGATATGTACTTAAGAGAACTTCAAAATATGTGAGAAGAGAAAGAGTTTACATGGAGTTAATTCATTGTGTGAGGTTTTCCTTGGTTTTCTTTTGGTCAATTAGATACTTCAGAAAGCAGATGGCCTGTTTTCAAAGAAGCAAGGATCCAATGGGAACAGGAACAGCAGACGCTAAGCAATCCCGAGTGACTGTGTTGGAGCTGGGGTCATAGGCAATGTATTGAATTAAGTCTGTATAAAGCAGGGCACTCTCTGTTCCAGCCTCTGGACTCAATTTAAGTGGGAGTACCTTGAGGCACTGAAATCCACTATCTTTCTGTGGTCAAGTTTCCAGCATGCTGGTAATAAGGGCAGAGTGAGGGAAACCAACAGGATATGAGCATAGCTTCTCTCCTGGGCTCTCAGGCAGCAGCCTCAGTTCCTGAAAGCACAAATGAATCCCTGTATTTTCCTAAAACACAAAGCACTAGCTTTGAAATGGGTTCAACCAATGTGCTAAAGTGCTCCAGGTTGATCTTGAGAACAAACACTTAAGATTTGAAGAATTCACCATCAACAGATGATTTCATCATATTGCAACACACATTGAAAAATAAAATCAGGCTCCTATAAAACTGTAGTTGGTTCTGTACTTTAAAGGAGACTGCAAAAGACAAGAGGATCTTGGGTGAGGGGTGAGAGAAGAATGGAGGAACTTTAAATTATGAAGAGGGAAATTAGAGGGGGAGGGGGCAGGGGTATGAAAAATGGTGGGATGAAGCAGACATCATTACCCTACGTACATCTATGATTACATGAATGGTATGAATCTACATCATGCACAACCATAGAAATGAAAAATTGTACCCCACTTGTGTACAATGAATCAAAATGAAGTCTGTAAAAATTTTTAAAAATTTGATTATTTCTTGTTTGTTTTTTGTTGTTGTTCTGTTTTTGATTTAGAAGGTCCTGCAGTAAATCCCAAACACCAGCCTAGTCTGGAAGCTGTAAGGTTATAAAAGTGGAGGTAAACAATGATTGAAATATTGAATACTCTTCATGGTGACTGCTTTTGTGTGCAGAGGCTAGGTCTACAAATTTCATTCTCTTTTGGAAACTCTTCTGATCATATATAGACAGGCTATCTGGATGGCAGATGTAGATACATGTCAATTTCATGACGATACTAAGTCTTAACTTAAAGCACATACAAGATACCTGGTGAGTTCATTAATATATTGACTTTAGTGTAGTAGACCTTGGTATTGCCTCAAATTCTGCATTTCTTATAAGCATCCAGGTGATCCTACAGCCCTGTCCCACAAGTCACACTCAGCCATAAGCCAACTCAGAAGAAATTTTTGGGAGATTGAACTTGGTGATGTATTCGCCCATGTCGTCCTAATGTCAATTTACTCAATAGCTATAAAAAACTCAGATCTAGAGGATCTACAACCTGAGTGAAAAGTACTGAGTTCCTGCTCAAATGCTTGAGTGTTCAACTTGAAGGTAACAATAGAGTTCTAGCATGATGCCTCAGTGTTACAGATGGGGATGTAAAGCTCCTGAAGGGTCAAATCATTTGCCCATCATAGGACTTTTCAGGTGTGTGTTCAGGATGCTAACCATGGATTCCAGACCCCACGCTTTGCTTTTATATTTTAACCAAATCAACCACAGGAGATTTGGGGATAGGGTACAGTGTAAACGGAGGACACATAAGAAAATAGAACAGAAAACAAGGGAAAATAGAACCAATGCAGGTTCAATGGCCAAATTTATAAAAGGCACACACAACAAAGTATAGATATATTTGTATTACTTTTGATACAAAAGTGATTTTAAGGTCCAATACATCAAATATATCCTTTCCACTGGGATATGGTATGTGAGACATGAGAGTAATAAGTGATGATGGGGAGTTCCATTCTTCCCCTGTGGTGAGCAATCCAGGTCTCAGCCAAAACTGCTATCACCCCTCTTCTTTCTCCATTAAACTAGATCAAAGCCTGATGTAGAGTTCTCATGGACTCAGAGTAGGTTTCCACTCTTGCCTTCCTGTAAGGATTTCAGTGACTAAGGAGAGCTGTCTCCAACAATTATAACTCAACCCACCCTGCTTAGGCAGTAGAAAGGCATGTAGTGTAGGCTAAGAAAGCCCAAGAACAATCCATCCAGACCTTTCCCAACAGTTCCAGTGCTCACAGTGGCACCTGCCAGTCTCTCACTTTGTGATCTTATGGTTACATTGATTCTGAAGGTGTCTTTCAACTCCTTGTAAGAATGGAATTTCAAAGTTTATTATTATGATCCTGAGAAGTATATGAGATGAAACTGAATAGATGAGGTAATGCGAATTCTCTAACTCAGTTATTTCCTAATGTCAATGCTATAATCATTCGTCTGGGGTCCATGACATCTGTTTTTCTTGGCATCATTTTGGAAAGCCTAGGAGAAACATTAATTATTTTGTATGAACATTTTGAACTTCTCTGAGAAAAGGAACAAGTTCTGGAACTGCCATCACTTGTCTGAGGATCATGCTGGGGAAAGAAGATCACATCCAAAGTGACATGGCACAGAGAGGCAAGGTGGTAAGGGCATCCTTTTCTCTTATGTCAAGAAACCCACAGGCAAGGTATAAAACACAAAATACACGACAGCAGAAGAAACAGGGAGTGCTGATAGCCAAGGAGAGGTTCTGCTTTATCTGGAAGGCATTCTCAGAGTGCAAAGGTAGCAGGATCCACCGACGACTTCAGGAAAATATTTGCAGCTTTCACCAGTGTGGGCACAACAGAGCCTGTGATGAAGGGAAAGAAGAATCAGGCTGAGGACAGTAGATGAGAGGAAGGCTCTTCTCCAAGTGCTCCTAAAATCTCCCGGATCATCTCCCTTGAGTCCTGCTTTATCTTTCCTTAATACCCCCAATTTTTTTCTCCTTCCTGTCCACATTCTCCTTTAATTTTCTCTTACCCAGAAACAATCAGCAGCAATGACAAAGGAGTAGGTTTTAATGAGTAGATTCTCCAAGTACAATTATATACTTACTCGGCTTAATACTAAGAGAGAGGAAGAGAGGTGCCACTTTGAATCCCTCTTGCAATTCACACTCCTCACCCATGTCCCTTTCTCCTTTAACTTGTCTCTACCTATTTTCCCCCAGTTAAAGATTTTGCCCTTATCCTGCCAAAGAAAGGACCACTGGGAGGCCAGAGAAGTTCTGATCCAGAAAGGTGTAGAAATGACTGTGGCCTCTCATGGTCACCTTCTGCAAGGCCTGGAGACCTGGAGGTACAGTCCTGGGAATACGTTGGCTGCATAAGAGGGAAGGGAAGGGTACCAACATTGGACTCCTACCTACATTAATGTGAATCCAGGCCATAGCCTTCTTTTCCAGAAGCTCCCACTCCATCTTCCAGTCCTTACCATAGGCATACAACCAGAGCAGAGCCAGGACAGTGGCCCAGCCTGAGGAGTCAACATGCTACCCAACAGAGAAGAACTTCTCTGAAGATTTCAGGCTGGGGCAGGATGCTCCTCAAGAGCATGCAAGAAACATCATTCCCTCCTCACTGGCTAGGCCTATACTGCTGTTAAATGGAATTACCTGGTCTCCTTGTAACTCCTTCTACCACTTTGCAAGGCAAAATGACAGACCATGCATCCCAGACAGGCAGGCCACTGAGTCTTAGAATATTAGCATTTTAAGCTTTAAATCCAGTGTAACTACCAGGACAGTGATAGAGACCCCTAAACACCCAGGTAAGGATTAACCAGCTAGACGAGAGAAACATGAAGTTATATTTTGTGAGTATTTGCATGTTAGTTTTATTTGAATCCTCACTTCTTCCTTCAAAAAAAAGCATGAGGAAATATCAATAACTCTATTTTATGAGACAAAAGTGATTCCTATGGAAGTCAAATGACTTCCCCAAATTTAGTCTTCAAGTAACTGATGGAGGTAGGACTGAAGTCCATATATCCTGACTCTAGTCATTGCTCAAAAGGAAGTCTCAGCAATTGAGTAGATGTCTACCAACCATGAGTATTTATCCATTGCTCCTGAAAGCTTCAGGTTTTATAGTCATCAGATGAAGGGAACTTATTTTCTTATGTCATGATCTTTTTTTTCTTCTTTCCCTCCCTCCCTCCCTTCCTTCCTTCCTTTCTTCATCCTTCCTTCCCCTTTCTTTCTTTTCCTTCTCTTTCTTTCTCCTTTTCCTTCTCTTTGTGTGTGTGTGTGTGTGTGTTGTTTGTGTGTGTGTATTGAGTGTGTGTGTTGTTTGTGTGTGTGTATTGAGTGTGTGTGTGTGTGTGTGTGTGTGTGTGTTGCTTGGGATTGACCCCAGTCCTCACGCAGGCTAGGTAACCAATTTCCCACTGAGCTATATCCTCAGCCATCAAGATATTTTAAATTTAGAACAGTTGTCATATCCTCTCTGAATAGTCTCATTTCAGATCAAAATTCCCTATTCCTTCAACTCTTCCTTGTAAGGACAGTTTATGTTCAAGCCCTAAGGAAACTCATGCTTGTTATGTTATTCTAAAAACAAAGATCAGTGATTCTTAAAATATAACTCCTGAAATGGTTCTTCCCACCTAAATGTAAATGTACTCATAAAATTTTATGACCATCATAAGAATCCCAAGTCTTTTCCTGAAATCCTATTGCCTCCACTAATCATGTTTTGAATATGCTGCTTCACCTTGTTACTACCATCCAAACCTCTGATTTTCACACGTAACTGCTCCTAAGTCAATTTCCTTCCCTTCTATGTGCACATATGTGAGAATTTTTAACTAATCAAATTCTTGGCTGTTTCTTCCTACTATTCTTTCTTTGTTTTTTTCATGAAAAACGGTAACATTGTTTTTCAGAGATCCTGATTCTCTTTTGTAATATTTTATCTATCATTTTTAGTATTTATAAACAGAAAACTTTTGGTCTCCATCCTCACTTAAAAACAACCTTCACTGAAAATGTGACTAGCTAAAAAAATTCAGATCTTGGTGGGTTTACAAATATGTTTCCAGTTTGTAAAAGGGAAAACGGTAGAGTAGGGGAAGGAAATCCAGTGGGGAGGTAAAGAGGTTGGTCAAAAGGGGAGGAACAGTGGAATGAAGTTGCACAAATAATGCCCTGTGCATGTATGAATATATTCCAAAGAAGCTTCTGTTTATGTATAATTATAATGCACCAATTAATAATAAATAAATAGATGGAAGGATAACCAGTGTAGTAGAAGAGGATCAGGAGGAAGGAGGTGAGGAAGGAACTGGGAAGGGCTAGGGAATGCAATGGGGCAAATTGTTTTAGGTACATGTATGAATATTTCACAATGAACCCCACTACTTTGTATAACTAAAATAAATTAATAAAATGAAAAATTTGCTTTTATTTTGAAATTCAAATCATTATTCAGTGCTATGAGTCTCCACCTAATTTAAACTTGTTTCCTTATCTCATCATTAAAAATATTCAAATTCCTTCCTAAAATTCAGGTTCAGCAGGTCTCCAAATCACTTGATATATTGGCCCTGTTCCTATGACAAGGATGAAGATGTCTGTCTGCCATGTCTAATTCTTGGTGAATGTTAATAGAGATTCATGATCATTGTATTATCTTGGAAATGTTTATAGAGTATCTTTTTAATTCCTTGTTTAAGGATGGAATTTTCCAATAGAAATACAATGCTTGACACATATGTAAGCATAAAGTCTCAGGTACCTATATTGTAAAAAGTGAAAATAAATAGACATACTTATTTCACTGTTTTATTTTATTTTTTGTGCTAGGGATTGAATCCAGGGCCTCAGACATGCTAAGCACGTTTTCTGTTTGTGTGTTAGATCCTCAGCTACTAACATATTTTATCTAACCCAATAAGCTAAAAAAAAAATTATTTTAATTGAAACCAATATATACTTACTTTTGATGACACATTGCACATTTTTACACTAAGCACAGAAAACCAGAATATTTTATAACATTGCATGCTTCCATTCAATTACAGATTCTGTCCTGTCTTTGTATTAGCCACATGTCAATGGTCCAGTAGTCCTCTGTGACTAGTGGATGCTTTGCGGACAGAGCAATTAGAAAATAGCTAAAGATTACTTAATCAACTCTCACATTTTGAAGGTTTAGCATAATATGCATTCTTCACATTTTTTTTTCATAGTAGGGATTAAACCCAGAGACTCTTTATCACTAAGACACATCCCCAGACCTTTTTATTTATTTATTTATTTTTCTAATTTTGAGTCTGGGTCTCACTAAGTTGCTTAGGGCCTTGTTAAACTGCTGAGGCTGGCCTCAATCTTGGGATCCTCCGACCTCAGCCTCTTGAGTCTTTGAGATTACAGCATGTGTCACTGCACTCAGCTTCACATTTTTGACATTAGTCAAATATTCAACAATTTCTCAGTAAGTATTGGATGATATAGTAAATTATTTGAATTTTGAATGCAGTTTTTCCCTGTCAGAATGTTTGAGCCCACTTGGATATACCTAACTAGGAGGCTCACATTCACACTTAACCTAATCTGGCTGCAGTTAGTGTTTGTGTGTGTGTGTGTGTGTGTGTGTGTGTCTGGACTACATCCTTTACTCTGAAGAGAAGAAAAAAGGGTCTATTATCAGGGCTTTTAAGACAGATAGTTCTAGCATTGAATCCAGCTCTATTGACATAGATCAAACACATAATTACACTTCTATAAATTTCAGTTTCTGCATCTATATGCAGCAATATAAATAGGATCTACCTTATTTAATTGATGTGAGGAATAAATTATATCATGAATGTTAAGTATTTAGCACAATGTCTGGCACTGAAGACTAGCTCACTAATTTTTATTTTTACATCTTAGATGCCTGGGAGGGAATGTCATTAAAGAACAAGAGCAGTGTTACTTTCCTCTTGCCATCCATCAAACTTCACATGAACTCCTACCAGTTAGCCCACCGATTCCTTTTCTTTGTGCTTCAATAAGCAAGCAGACAAAAAAAATCAATAAACACACAAACATTAGAAATTGATCTATGGCTGTCTATACTCTCCATTCTGGGGTGGGCTATGATATATACCGATTCTCATTACACTAAACTCATTCCCTGAAAATGTGTTATCTGCTCCATTGTTTTTCTTTAAATCTTGCCTTGGTAAGATGTGCAGCCACCATGTCTTCCAAACTTATACCCAGAACCTTGGCCAGATCTTCACTGAGATCCCAGGAACCATTTGCCTTTTGGAGGTAAATCAGCTGCATGAGATTATTCTCTTCAACCACTTCGGGGGTGGGGAAGAAACCAAAGGATGGGAAATGATAGAGCTACTGGTCTCTTAGCACAAGGGAGACAGGCTGTTAGACTGAGACAGGATGCAGGAAGAGTACTGTGGGGAGCCACCCTTATCTAGCAGAATCAGACAAGGTTGAGTCATGGGACACAGAGGCCTGACTTCTAGGAACTGGCAGCCATGGAGGACTGTCCCAGATTGCCTGGGAGTCTGTGGCGCTGTGTGGGAGTGGTTCCCTGTCTAGTTCTATGATAGTTTCCCTAAGCAAATCGCTCCACTAACTCCACCCCATCCTGTTCATCACAGAAGAGCCCCACCCTGCTCAGGGCCCCTTTACCTGTGTTATTATAAATCAGAGAGTTGGGCTACCCTGGGTTGTTAGAGGCCAGATCTGGTATGGCCCAATTCCATCACGTCCCCTCTCATTTAAAAAGGGTATTGGCTATTGTGTCTTTATTGATTATATGTTTATGGGTAATTAATTGATTTAGCCAACATTGTCCTCTGGCAGTTAACCCTTTTCTCATCCACATGGGACATGGCAGGAAGTCCTACAGAGTACTCAAAGGATAAAGTGGCTTGACAGCATCCAGATCTAACTCCAAACCCAATTTGTGAAAGGATGACCACAAAAAGGGGCCCAAGCAGGGTGGCAGCAGAGTTTTGAAGGGTCCAGACCCTGACTGCAGGCAACCTGGACAGGCAGAGATGGGAAAAGGGCTTTCTTTAGCTAGAAGTCATCCCAGAATCCAGGGGGCAGGGGATTATAGGGTTCTATATTACAGAATAATGAAGCTTGCCTAATCCTGAAAAATTTAGAAACTAGACAAATTTCACCTTTTCCCTGATATCTGTCAGAGAGATTACTTCCTAAGTAGAGAAAACTATAAAAAAACAGAGATTAGTTAGATTAGTTCTCCAGAGATGCCAGTGGAGGATGATCTTACCTTTAGGGTGAATTTGAAAGTTGGTCATGTTGGTGGAAGAATGAGGTTTCCCCATATCACAAGTGGTCTCTTCAAGATCTATCTATTTTGACCTCTGACCAAAATTAGAAGTTTGGGGCATGTCTAGTCCTCTATGTGTGACAAACAAACATTGGTGAGAAAAAGACTCTTAAAAGATAATCACTTGGACTAGTAAGGCCATTATCTGTGGGGATCCTAACCATTCTGTTGATCTACAATGGTTTCACTGCAAGCCACATAATATTCAGGTAGAAATTTAGCCAAGGTATAGTTGTAGAAGTGCCTTGTAGAACCTGAGAAACACCAATACGTATACTGAGACTAGGCACCTCTTGCTTTCTGCAGCAAGCAAAGGTAATAAAATCTGATGATCTGAGACACACACTCTCCAATCCATATAAGCTATAGTCTCCACCCTTACCATGTAATTCTTCTCCTGAGTCCACCTCTTGCATACACCTTCACATACTGAGGTCTTTCTATTTTCTTTTTATCCTCTGAACCCCTGATAGATGCTAAACAATCTTTTCTGCATATTCACTTTCATTACAGGAGGCTCCTTCCAACGAGGTCTTAGATGAATACTAATGCATTCTCTCAAAAATCTGTGTTCCTTCCATCTCTCTCAGATACTCAGTGTACTGTATTCTAAGTACGCAGGATTGGGTGGTGGTGTTGCAACCTCTTATCCCCAGATCAATACCCCTCCACTCTCATGTTGGTACCTACCACATGTTCTCAGTACTGTCAGTTCCCAACCTCTTTGTCACCTCCCTTTATCCACTGAGGCTTCCGAAAGCCAGACCATAGACTTCACTCCATCCCAAGGTCTGTCACCAACTTAAGAGATGTCAGCAGTCAAGGATTCAGTCTGTCCAACATCCCAGTGCAAAGCCTCTGGTCCTCCTCAAACCCAATGACTTAGGCTCTACTCTCCATCAGTCACTCATTCCCAAGTTATGACTACCTTGCTATTGCACAGAAATTATCTACTTTAAAAAATATATCTTATGTGTTAAATGGAGTTTCCAATTTTTCCAGTCTTGTTACTCAGAGATTCCTGTTTTATATGAACTTTGACTTTGTTAGACCACCTGAGCCCTTGATTCTTCTATTTTTTCCCATATATCAATTTAATGATTTTTTCAATTTAATTTAAATCTTTATTTAATTTTAAATCTTTATTCAATTTAAATCTTGTATACTACACTTGCCAAATTCTTATCAGTATCTTCAATTCCATATTGGTAATTTCCTTACAGCAGACCCATTTTGCAAAATTTCTACTTTGAAATTAAACCAACTCTCTACTTGCTTCATTGCTATGCCAAAGCTGCTGCTGATTATTGCTGACAAGAATCACAAAAAACATGTTTTTTTATTATTAATTCAGTCCCCCTAAACAAATCAAGATACCTCAACTAAAATGAATCCTCAATTCTTCTCCACAAATGTTTTATTTCTCCATGACATGCTATTTTCTAACTATCCCCAGTGTTCTTTCTTCAGAGTTTCTCCTTTTTCCTCAAATTCTGTCTTCTACCACTTCCAGTCATCATCCACTGGTGTGATGCTTAGCTGATTATTGGCCATCTAATTACTAAGAAGAAAAAATGAGCTTCAGGTTTAAACTAGTTCAATATTTGGTGATATATGCACTTCTTACATTTTAGTATTTCCTTGTTTTCTTCCTTATTGTGGTCTGAATCTAGATTTGACCCCAAAAACTCGTGTTTTAGCAGAAGATCCCCAATGCAGCAAGGTTCAGAGGTGGGGCATTTAGGCAGAGATTAAGGCTATAATCTTATTAGTGAATTAATCCATTTCATGTATTAATTTGAATGTATTAGAAGGCAGTAAAAATAGGTTTTACTCTCTCCCTCTCTCTGCTTTCTGAACTCTATGAGCTGAACAACTTCCCTCTGCCATGACCTTCTGTCACTATGTTCTGCCTCACTCAGGCCCAAGGGAATGGAGTTAGAGAACTGTGGACTGAATGTCTGAAAGTGTGAGCTCAGAATAAACTTTTTCTCCTCTAAATTTTTTGTCAGGTATTTTGATCACAGCAAGGAAAAGCTGACTAACACATTCCCCAAATCCCTACCACTCCTTTATATTAAATCTTTCTACTTACAGAAATCAGAAATTCTATATGTGGAAAGACAAGGAGCAAGACAGCTTAATATCATTTTGCAAACTTTACCTTTAAGTATTGAGCTCAGATATTCAGGACCCTTTATTATATAGAAGTTTGAGTGACATAAAATTTACAAAAGTCTCCTGAATTTGAACTGAAGGTGTGGAATAGTACACAGCTGGAAGCAGTCTATGAATTAGGGGGCTATAAACTTGCTGGGTGAGCTCCTTGCTCATGCCCATAAAAGCTGTGAAGGAGCTGATGACTCCAGTCTCAACAATGATGTTCAATAAATCCTTTTTAACACACTTTGGGGTATTTCTTGGACCAAAATCTTTGATCTGGATCAAGGACTTTATTGCAAGATGGTGAATGGTGGAGCTAAAAGGAAAAAAAAAAATCTAAGACTTACAGAAAAAAAAAACAACTCACATTACAACTACTGGGTGTTCCAAAGGGGAGATAGTGGGAACACAAGTTAGAGGTGGGAGAGATTTTCCTTATAAATGAAAAGTGAACATAGGAAAACAATCAAGGTCACAGCCAAGAGAAGGAATCCAACCAGCAAGGATGGCAAAGAATGAGAACAGGAATGAAAGGAAGAAAGAACAGAAGGGAAGCAATGGAGAGGAGAGGAGAGGAGAGGAGAGGAGAGGAGAGGAGAGGAGAGGAGAGGAGAGGAGAGGAGAGGAGAGGAGACGAGAGGAGACGAGAGGAGAGGAGAGGAGACGAGAGGAGACGAGACGAGATGAGGGGAAAGGAAAGTTGAATTATCACTTGTCATCTGGTTTGAACTGCAGAGAAAATGTTAGCTTTTGCTCAAAACTTTTGCCCTGGAACGTGTATTTGAGGAATATTTCTCCTGTAGCCTCAGCTGCCTACAAATCAGATAAGTGCTGGAAATCAGAGATCACCAGGAAAAGTCAGAAGAGAGGCAGCTCCCCAGCTCAGCACATTATAATTGGGTAGCAATCGGGTTCCCAAACAAACCAGAATCATGAAATGATGGGGAAGATGGTGGGCTGGCTCTACCTGGCAAGTGCAATCTCTTGCTGAAATCCTAATACACAGACCAGCTTCAGTGACACTCTCAGGGAAGTAGACACCCGACCAGAGGAACAATCAGAAACAGGAACTCACTGGCCATCATTCCAATCAGTCGGTCAACCTCTGACCCTCACAGATGACAGTAGGTTCTGGGGAAAGCATGTTAGCAGACACACCAAGAGGCAAATTCCAGCTCACGGAGACATTCTCTACTACAGAGGGTAGAGAGTGCTTCAGGGACCTTAGAACCTGAAGGAGGAAAGAGAGGAGATAATTCCTATTAACTGAATATTTATTATGGATCAGGAGCTATGGGGCATAATACATGTTATGCCTAGTCCTTAATCCTCTGTGGGGACATGGATGTTATTTCCTCTTTCTTTACACACGAGGAAGCTAAGAATGAGAGATTAAGCAACATAAATGTGAATGAAATTAATGTTAAGGAAAGGAGAACCCAGGAAAAAGGATGTGGAAAAGGGATGACAACAACTGGGAGAGAGGGGCATATAAAAGGAAGCACAGATTGTCTCCTCCTGGTGAATACTAACAATGGATCATCAATGTATCAGCTCTGCTCATCCATTAGACATATTCATACTTGTTTCTATTCTTTGCTTTGTATTCTTTGCCTGGAGGACAGACTGTAGTACCAAATGTGGTCCTGTATCACAGACCTGGAGTCTCGAATGTGAAAGCCAAAGCTCTTAGTTTCTCTGTGTCTCTCTTAAATACAAAAGTTTCAACCTCTTTCAGTATCTCATTTCTTGACTTTCAGCTACTGAGGTCAGATACAATTCTCCGGATACCACAGTAAACACAATTGTTATAAGGCTGAAAATCGCTGCACATAGGACAGCCCAGGTCTTAAGGATTTGGGAAAATGTATGCTGGAGGCAAGCTGGACTCCTGCCCTTGCAGCAGTGTCCCCTTGGCCCTCTATCATATAATTGGTCTGGATTGCCCACTTCTGGACACATAATGTGTCCCTCACCTTGAACTGCACCCTGTTCTTTTCTGTGATGAACTATGAAGTGCCTCCTGACACTTGGGCAATGCTTCTTATTAAGATTTTGGAGGCACCTTCTCCGATGCCAAATGAGAAATATCTGCAATTGTGAGATGATGGAGGTTAGACACAGGCTCTCAAGAATAGAGTTATGAAAATTAACATAAAATGTCCAAAAATGCAAGATGAGATAGGCTTCTTTCTTGAGCAAAAACTGTAATTACCACCATTTTTGAGAACACTCCTTATTTTAGGAGTTATAAAAGTATTCTGAAATTAATGGTGTAGTTTAATCATCCTGAGTCTCCTCACATGCTAGCTTCTGTCTCATTGCACTAGGACCCCCAAAATTTAAGAAATCTGTCTAATATCATATCTCTACTAAGTGTTAGAGATGGTAGAACATTGGTCTGACTGTAAGATTCCTCTGGCAAACTGAATAAAATATACAGACTATCATGAGTGCCTTCCTGACACTGGTCTGCCAATGTGTCTAACGGGAAAGGCCATTCTTAGGGTGAAGAAGTGTACCTCCTGCATTTCAACCTGGAACGTTCTCATCTTGTCCCAGTTAAGTGCACCAACTATATTCCTAACCTCAATTAGCTTTCAATAAAGAACTGTCTTTTAAAAGAAAATACAGTGATAATACCAGCAGTTTTAGAAGGCAGGAATGAAAAATCTCCATTGTAAAAATGTATGCATCAGTCTCTTCTTCCTGGGTTAGTGTGAGTCACCATCTTCAGGTCTGGTCACATCAGTATTAGAATTAATTCTCTTAACTTGTGAGGATAAGCACCAGTATTTCATTGCAGCAACCTATCTGGGGTCATTCTTCCAAAAGACCACAGCCTGCCAGCATCTTGATGCCATCACTTTTAAATTTCTATTATGATCTTTAAACTGCAGCCTTTGTTATCAAGTGCTTGTCTGTGTACTTTTAAATATTTCTGAAGCATGAAATGAAACTGAAAGTTTTTACTGATGGCAAATTATATGCATAGAACTCACTAAAATGTTTCCTCAAGACAATGATAAAAATGATGATCATGATAATAGTCAAGTTTTATATACTACTTATTTGGTGTCAAGTAAAACTTGATGCTTTTCTTAGTTACATGCTCTTAATTCTCACAATAAAGTAGCATTAGTAGCACAATTTTCAAGTAAGGAAGCTAAGGCCTAAAGACACCACCCTTTAATCAGCAAAGATAACATTAACAGGTCCAGTGACACTTTTGGAATACCTCTGCCAAAAATATTCAATATTAACCAAAACATGAGTTTAAATAGTCAAATGAACACAAAAAGATTCCACAGAAATAGCTCTCTTTCAAAATGTCCATATCAGGAAAGATAATGAAAAGCTGAGGAACTATTCCAGTAGAGAAGACAGAGTCAAAACAAATAAAAAAAATATTCTTTCTTGCATTTGTTCCTAGAGCAGAAACAAAAACAAAAGGCTTTTTTATAAGGATATTATTGGAAAACTGACAAATATGACCTGCAGTTAGATTTTATCTCAATATTAAACAGACAAATTAATGAGTTACTTAGCAGAATGTCCTTTATTCAGAAGATGAGTGCATAGTCATTTCTTTATGAAGACTATGTTATCTTTAGCTTGCTGTTAAGTGTTATGGTAAAGGCAGGCCCTCTTAACTCCTGCTGTGTCACGACTTTGCTTCTTCACTATGACGCCCATACTCCAAATTACACTTTAGTGTAGAAACAATGGTAAGCCCTCCCAACCAGTGTTCTGGAAGAAAGTATTGTTTAAATATCGGTTCAGTTAACACGGTCATTTGGTTCTCCCACAAAACTGTACATTTTTTTGTCTTCAACAACCTTGGACTTGAGAACATTTTTTTAAAATTTCTCAGAATCTAAGGAGGAACTAGATATATTATTTACTGGGAATTCCCCAGACACACCTTCTCTTAGTTGTCAAAACATTCCAATTTTAGTCCCCAAAGTTCTCAACTGATTTGAAACATTGAAAGGAATAAAAAGGAAAAGAAAAGAAAGGAAAGGTAGGAAGGAAGGAAGGGAGGGAGGAAGAAAATTCTCAAATAAAACACAAATTTTCCCATACAAAGTGTTTGAGTCAAAAATGACAAAATGAAGGCCATTAAGCCCACATAGTTGAATTGAGATACGGTATGTGAATTATATGCCCTTTCTTACCTGATTAGCAAAAATCTAAGATCATACAGAATCTATTCCCATGCTTTGGATATGTCTTTTTTGTATCATATGATGGATTTAATAGTTCTGGCATTATTTTTGTGTTCTATTAATGCTGATATTGGTTGAAGAACCTGCATGACTTGACATCTGGTAAAACCTGCATTGTATCAATGGACAGATACTCATTATACTGACCATTGTTTAACAGATTTGTTTCTAGACAGTGGAATTTTCCATAAGTGTAGGGATTATGTTTGTCTTTTTCTCTGTTGAATTTCAAAGGTCATAGACCTGTGATAGAGAAAGCTTCCAGGGAGAATTTGTTGACTGATTGAATGAACATGACTTAAGTCATTTTCCACAGTTTAGATACAATTTGAACCCTACCCTAAAGAGTCAGGCATCGGAACTCATCTCCAGTGAGGAAATATTGGGAGTTGGGAACTTTAAAACTGGGGCCTGGTGGGAAGTAATTAAGTCATTAGGGCATCATCACCTTCTGTTAGTATGAGTACAGTTTTCATGGGACATTGTTAGTTCCCATAGAGCAAGTTGTATAATGAACAAAGCCAGCTCCTGAATCTCTCTAACTGAGCTCATCAAATGATCTTTACCTCTCACACACGTTCCCAATGTGAAGCAAACAGTCATGTGATACATTCAAAAGGTCTTCATCAAAGGCCACACAGGAGAAGCCCACTAATTCAGGACTTTCACCCTCCAAAACTGTGGATTAAATGAACTTCTTTCCTTTAGAATGTACCCAAGTCAAATTTTTCTGTTGTAGTAATAGAATATGAATTAAGAAACCATTCATATTATGATTCATTGCATATTTACTGGCATAGAAAGAGGAACATGAGTGAAATGTTTAGGACACAGAACAACAGTATGTCCTAATTTAAATACACATTCACAATTTGATAAAATTGGGATATATGAAAGTCCAAATTTGAATGATCATTCTTTTAACCCCTTCTTCATTCATATATGTAAAAGCACTCAACCTAAAATTTTGTTTAAAACACACACACATACATGTAAATAATTCTTAAAATGTTACCCTATTGCCCAGTTTTTCTTCTAGTGAGTTCAGAGTCTCTGGTCTAATGCTTAGGTCCTTGATCCACTTTGAGTTGAGTTTTGTGCAGAGTGAGAGATAGGGGTTTAATTTCATTCCATCACATATGGTTTCCAGTTTTCCCAGCATCATTTGTTAAAGAGGTCATCTTTTTTTTTTCACATGAAACTGTTCTGAAGTCAATTTCTTTCTCTTCTGTACTCATATTTTGAGAATTTAGATCCCCCAAAAAGGTCATTAACTGTAATTTCTAATTTTTTTGTTTGTTTTTTTTTTCCTTGAAAAAAACCAACTCATTGTTCATAAAATTTAGGGGGTCCTGATTTTCTTCTCTGATACTTTGTTTCTTTTTTCTGTCATCTACAGGTAGAAAACCTTTTGCCTGCATTGACAATATGGAGCACCAGAAATTCAGAGCTCATTGGATTTACATTCAAGTTGTCATTTTAAAATGGGTTTATTATTTAGTGATTCTGGGATACAAGTTTCCAACTAGTTTATACTTGGATCATTAATTCATCACTAAAAAGAAAACATTCAAAATCCCTTCTGAAATTCAGATCAACCACGTTTATGATGCACTTGATTTTTTTGATCTTGTCACCGTTTCAAAGCAGGAGATATTAGTCAGATGGATCTTGTTCTCAGTGAGTATAAGCTAGAAATTCATGATCCTTGTATTTTCTTAAATGTTTCTATAAATTTTTCTTTTAATTATTTGTTCAATGATAACATTATCTAATGGATACATAATGCTATGTATTCATGTAATCTTAAATATTCTAGTAGTCATATTTAAAAAAGTAAATATAAATAGACACACTTATTTTACTATTTCATTTTTGGTTCTAGCAATTGAATCCAAGGTTTCAAGAATGCTAAGCATATTGCCTACTGGAGTGCTGTATTTTCAGCTACTAATGTACTTTATTTAACCCCATAGGCTAAAAATATTATCATTTTAAAATGAAAGTAATACAATTGTTTTTGATGAAACATTACACATTTTTATGTTGTCTTTGGAATCAGTATGTATCTTACAATATTACATACCTCCATCCCATTAAAAAAATGTTCCCCTTTGCATTAGCTACATTTCAAAGGCTTAGTAGTCACAGGTGACAGGTAGATACTGCATGGACAGCATGATTTCAGTATATCTGAAGTTCATTTAATCACCTTCCATTTAGAAAGTTCAGAATTGTATTTATCTTTCACATTTTTGACACTCATATCTAATAATATCTTAATGAATATGTCACAATTTAATAAGTCACTTTAAAATTCTTAACATACTTTATCTTTGATAATACATTTTCATACTTTAAATAACTTGCATTGAACCTAGCTCTGCCACTCACTATATCAGACACATCACTATACATCTGTAAAAACCAGTTTTTAATCTATAAACAGCAACATGAATAGAAATCACCTTATTTAATTGGTATGAGGAATAATAAGACCATGAATGTTATGTGCTTAGCACAATGCCTGGCACAGATTTTAGTAGGCTACCCTCACATGAACTCTGACTTGCTGGCCCATTAGTTCCTTATATTTCTGCTCTAACATAACGAGAAAAAAATTTTTCTGCTTGCTAGAAATTAATTTAATCTATAGCACCCTATAATCTACTTTCTCAGATGGGAAATTATGGAGCTACACTAGAGACATACCTGATGAACACTTCTGGATTCAGAGACAGGTTGCAGCAAAAGTGCCCCAGAGAGAAAATGTTCAGACAGCATCCAGATCTACTTTCAAACCTAATTTGTGAGGGGATGACCAGGGAAACAGAATTCCCAACAGAGCGACACCAGGCTTTGCCTACAGATAGCCTGTGCAGGCAGAGGCTTTGTTTAACTACAGATACCCCAGACTCTAATGGGGTAGCGGTTTTCAGGGACCTATACTGTAAACTAATTAATATTGGGTAACCCTGGCAAATTTAGGAAACTGGAGAAATTTCACATTCTGCCTTAAGTCTTCCAGATTACCTCCCTGATAAAGAGAGCTCTAAGAAAGCAGAGAATTATCTTTCCCATTAGATTAGAAAGGACAACTGCAGCTCCTCTCTCCTTTAGGGTGTCTTTGCAAGTTTGTCTTATTGTTGGAAGAATGAATTTTCCCCTTTTCACAAGTAGTTAGTTCAAAACCCTTGCATTTTGTGCTCTGAATGCTACTAGGAGCTTGGTGTGTACCTAGTCCTACATGGGTGATAGATGAACATTAGTGTCAAAAAGTCCCTGGAAAGAAAACAAATGGAATATAGAGGCCATTGATACTCATCAACCTATGTGGATCCCAACATATGTGGATCCATACTGTTGGTCTGTCATGGTCTTACCATAAAATATATCCATTGTCATTGGAAATTTCAGCAAAAAATACTGGTAAACTGTAATTTTTAGAACCTGGAAAAAAATACACACAATGAGACTAAACACTGCCCCCCTGAAACAAACTTACTCTCTGCAGTAGGCAAAGAAAATGAAGTCTAATGATTTGAGGCACACACCCTCCAATCCACATCAGCTATACTCTCCACCCTTACCATGCCATTCTTCTCCCATGAGTCTACCTCCTTTACACACCCTCATCTTCTCAGTTCTTTCTACTTTCTTTCTACTTTCTATTTTTGTCTTCTGAACACACTGACATATGCTAACTAGTGTTTCCTGAATATTCACTTTTATTACAGGAGGCTCCTTCCAATTAGGACTTAAATTAAAATTGCTATATACCCCCAAAACTGTGTCCCCTCCATTTTTCTCAGATGATTGTTGCTCCTGCACTCTAGGTACCCAGGATTGCAAGGTGGGTTGGGCAACTTCTTCAGCCTTCAGATCATTACTTCTTTATGCTCAACTGGGTGTCTTCCACATGTCCTCACTACTGCCTTCTCCCAACCTCTTTGTCACCTCTCTTCATCCACTGAGGTATCTGAAAACCACACAAAGACTTCATTCCATTCCAAGGTCTGTTATCATCTTGAGAGATGTCAGCAACCATGGAGAGAGCCTGTCCAATGTCCCAATGCCAAACTTTTTGACCTTCTCAAACCCAATGACTTGTACTCCATTCTCCTTCAGTTACCAAGTAATCCCAATTCATGATGGCCCATTATGCATGATTGTGCTACTTATAAAAAGAAAATGAAAAATATCTTACTGTTCAAATAAAATATCAAGCATTTTTCAGTTTCTAACTTACAGAAACTTTGCCTGACATTTGACTTCATCTAGATCACTTAAGTTCTTGACATCTGCATTGTTCTCCTATATATCAACTTCTTTCAGACTTTATTCTCTGTATTCAATCTCAACTCAGGTCCCACACTTGCCATCTCATATCAATGTCTTCAAGTTCATATTGGTAATTTCCCTGAATCACTCCCATATGGCAAAATCCCAAATTTATAATGAGACACCACTCTATTCCTGCTTCAGTCTTATCCCAAAGCTTCTAAGTAATACTGAAAAAGATCATATAAACTATAGTACTCTTAGTAGATTGGTTCCATTTAATTCATGGTACCTGTTTTGAAATGCACCCTCAATGTTCCTCCATAGATATTTCCATTTCTCCATGGGCATTCCTCTTTCCAACTATCTTCCACTACTCTGTCTTAGGTTTTTCCAAACATCAGCCATCTGGAGGATCATTAACTACCTCATGATCAAGAAGCCAAATAGCTTCAGATTTATGCTATTTCATTAATCAGTAATTGTATGCATGTTTACACCACAGTATTTCCTTGTTTTCTTTCCATCCTCCTTTCCCCATTTATGTCACATCTCTCTTCCAATGAGACATATTTTGTTCCTTAGGACAGAAAAGTTTAACACTAATCAGAAATTCTAGATGTAACGGGACAAGGAAAACAAGTTCCCTTTAATACCCTTTTGTCTATATAATGTGATCAGGAATCCAGTAACTCTTGTTCTATAGGAGTTTAACATTGGGATAAAACAAAATTTCCTGAAAATGTCACATGGAGAAAAGGTTAAAACTGGACTTGGATACCACATATGAACCAGAGGCCCATACACTGGCTGGTTGAGCTCCTTGTCTATGGCAGTGAAGGCTGTGAAGGAGCTGGTGATGTTCCATTCAACACGTCTTCCTTAGTGCTTTCTAGGGTCTTTTTGGGCCCAAGTCTTTGACCTGGGTCAAAGACTTTGCGGCAAGATGGTGAATGGTGAAGCAGAAAGAAAAAAGACAAATCCCAGAACTTACAGAAAAATACCCACATGACATTTACCTAGAACTCCAAAAGATAGGAATTGCAGAGGGAAGAAAGAGCAGATAAAGGGAGAGAGAAGACTTGAATGTCACAGAAAAGTGATCATAGGAATACAACTGAGGCCATAGTCAAGAGAAGGGATCCAACAAGTAAGAATGCCAGAGAAAAAGGAAAGGGACAGGAAGGGAAGGGAGATTGAATTCTCACTTGGCATCTGGTTTGGGTTGCAGAGAAAATTTAAGCTTATGCTCAAAACTTTTTCCTTGTAGCATGTACTTGAGGCATACTTATCCTGTAGATTTGCTGCCTACAATTGGAGAAGAGCAGAAGTTCTACAAAGTAGAGATCACCAAGAAAACTCAGAACTGGGGTGGCTTTCTATCTTAGTTCATTACGATTTTTGACTAGCAATCAGAGAGCTCAAATAATCAAAGACCTGAAATGATGGGGAAGTTGGTAGGCTGGCTCTCTCTTGGCACTTACAAACCTTGCTGAAATCCTAATACTTACCAGCTTCAATGACACTCTCAGGGAAGTAGAGGAACAAAGAAGGAACAAAGAAGGAACAAAGAAGAACAGGAACTCAAGAGGAACAAAGAAGAACAGGAACTCAATGGCATCATCCCAATCAGCCAGGCATAGAGGATCAAACTCTGACCCCTAAAGATGACAGTGGGTTCTGGGTAAAGTAAGTTAGTAGATACACCAGGAGGCAAATTCCAGCTCAGAGAGACATCCTCTAATGTGGACTGGAAAGAATAGTCTTAAGGACCTAAGACCCTGATGGAAGAGAAAGAAGAGAATAAGTATAAACAAATAAAACTGGAAATGATAGCTATTATTAGCTGAATATTTATTATGGATCAAGTGCTATGTGATATAATACAGTTACACCTAATCCTTAATCCTCCACTGGGATATCAATATTATTTCTCTTGCTCTACACATGAGACTAAGGTTAAGAGATTTCATAATGTAATTGTAAATGAAGGAAATGTAAGGGAAAGGAGTCCCCTAAAGAAGGGAATTAGAAAAGAAATTGCTAAATAAGAAAAAAGAAAACAAATGGCACCTACTGGGAAAAGGGAGTTTAGAAACAGAACCATAGATATCTTCCTGTTCATAATGATAGTGGAATGTCAATTTGCCATTCCTTCCTATCCATGGGCCACATCATGCTGTTTGCTTCTTCTTCCTTTGTGTCCCTAGACAGGCTATATAATACTAAAAGTTCCAGAAACACAGAACTGGAGTCTCAAATATGACAGCCATATTTTAGTTTCTTCGCATCTACTTTCTTTTTAAGTACAAAAGTCTCAACATTTTTCGGCATCTCATTGCTAGTCTTCCAGCTAATAGGGTCATATGCATTGTCTCGATCCTATAGTGGGCACATTTGCTATCAGGCTATATTAGGCTAAAAGCAACCACACTAAGAACATATCCCAAACCTTGAAGATTTGAGAAAATGCATGCTTTTTTTTTTTTTTTGTGGTGCTGGGGTTTGAACTCAGGGCCTTGTGCTTGCAAGGCAGGCACTCTACCAACTGAGCCCTGCATGCTATTTTTGCAATAGTGTCCCTGACCCTGCTACATACTTGATCTGGATTGCCCACCTCTAGACACTCAACCTGTCCCTCACCTTGAATTGCACTCTGTCCTTTTCTTTCATAAGCTCCAAAGTGCCCACTGACACCTGGGCAACGCTTCTACTTAAGCCAATAGAGGCTCCTTCTTCAATACCAAAATGAGAATCATCTGCAATTGGAAAAAGATGCAGGTTAGACACAGGAAAAGAGTGGAATTATAAAACTAACACAGAATGGTGAAAACTACATGATGAGATAGTCTTTTTTAAAAACATAAAGCGTAATAGTTATCATTTATTGAACATGATATATATTTTGGAAACAATGATAAATGTTTTATATTAATGGCATAATTTAGTCAACATGAATCTCCTTAGAAGCAGGCTTCTGTTTTATTTTGCAGATAAGGAACTAGGCCCCAGGGAATTTGAGAAGTTTGTCCAAACTCACATCCATACTAAGTGTTAGAGAAGGCACTTGGAAGCATTGATCTGACTATCAGATTTCCCTGGCAAACTAAAGAAAAGCTGGGAACTGTCACCAGCACCTGTCTTACATGTTCTGCCAATGTGTCTTCCAGGCAAGACCGTTTTTTAGGATGCAGAAGTGCACATCCTGCCAGTTTAACTGGAATGTTCTCAGTCTGTCCTAGTCCACATGCACCACATAAAGTCTCGACCAAAGTTTGATTTCCAAAATAAAACTGTGTATAAACAGAAAATATCTTGGCTATACTAATCTAGGCATTTTTACTTCTAAAACCATAATGTATTTTCATTGCAAATTAATGCACTGGAGTTTAAGTTTATGCATTAAACTATATGAATTTGGGTTAGTGTGAATCATCATCTTTTCATCTAGTGACATTGGTACTAGAATAACTACTCCTTTTTAAAAATTTATTTATTTATTTTGGTTCAATGTACACAAATGTCGCACACCTATAGTTTTTCTGGTTGTGTACAAAGTAGAATCACACAATTTACATATTCATACATATGCATAGTATAATGATGTTTGTCACATTCTATTATCTTTCCTTCCTCATCCCCCCTCCCCTTATTTTCCTCTATACAATCCGTCCTTCCTCCATTCTTCCCCTACTCCCCCCATTACGTGCCATCAACTACTTATCAGAGAAATCATTTGGCCTTTGGTTTCTTTGGATTGGCTTATCTCACTTAACATGATACTCTCCAACTCCATCCATTTACCTGCAAATGTCATGATTTTATTATTCTTTATGGCTGAATAATATTCCATTGTATATATATATATACCATAGTTTCTTTATCCATTCATCTATTGAAGGCCATCTAGGTTGGTTCCACAATCTCGCTATAGTGAATTGGGCTGCTGTAAACATTGATGTGGCTACATCACTATAATATGCAGATTTTAAGTCCTTTGGGTATAGACCAAGGAGTGGGATAGCTGAGTCAAATGGTGGTTCCATTCCAAGTTTTATAAGGAACCTCCATACTGCTTTCCAGAGTGGCTGCATCAATTTGCAACCCTACCAGCAATTATGAGAGTACCTTTTTCCCCACATTCTCACCAACACCTATTGTTGCTTGTATTCTTGATAATAGACATTCTAATTAGGGTGAGATGGTGTCTCAGGGTAGTTTTGATTTGCATTTCTCTTATTACTAGAGATGTTGAACATTTTTTCATATATCTATTGCCTGTAGATCCTCTTCTGTGAAGTGTCTGCTCATTACTTTAGCCCATTTATTGATTGGGCTATTTGTGTTCTTGCTGTAAAGTTTTTTGAGCTCATTATAAATTCTGAAGTGTGTGTGACAAAGACTTTCTCCCACCCTGTAGGCTCTCTCTTCACATTGCTGATATTGTTTCCTTTGCTGAGAAAAAACATTTTAGTTTGAATCTATCCCAATTATTGATTCCTTCTTTTATTTCTTGTGCTTTGGGGATCATGTTGAGGAAGTCTGGACTTAGGCCAATATGATGAAGATTTGGATCTACATTTTCTTCTTTTAGGTGCAGGGTCTCTGGTCTAATTCCTAAGTCCTTGATCCATTTTGAGTTGGGTTTTGTGCAAGGTGAGAGATAGGGGTTTAGTTTCATTTTATTGCATATGGATATCCAGGTTTCCCAGCACCATTTGTTGAAGTGGCTATCTTTTCTCCATTGTATGTTTATGGCTCCTTTGTCAAGTATGAGATAATTGTATTTCTGTGGGTTTTTCTGTGTGTCCTCTATTCTATACCATTGGTCTACTTGCATATTTTGGTGCCAATACCATGCTGTTTTGGTTTCTATTGCTCTGTAGTATAGTTGAAGTTCTGGTCCTGTGATACCACTTGCTTCACTCTTCCTGTTCATGACTGCTTTAGCTATTCTGGGTCTTTTATTCCTCCAATTGTATTTCATGATTGCTTGCTCTATTTCTATGAGGTCCATCTTTGGGATTTTAATTGGAATTGCATTGAATTTATATAGCGGTTTTGGTAGTATGGCCATTTTGATATTATTAATTTTGCCTATCCAAGAACATGGGAGATCTTTCCATCTTCTAAAGTTTTCTTTAATTTATTTCTTTAGTGTTCTGTAGTTCTTGTTGTAGAGGTCTCTCACCTCTTTTGTTAAATTGACTCCTGGTATTTTTTTTTTTTTGAGGCTATTGTGAATGGGGTAGTTTTCCTAATTTCTCTCTCAGAGGATTCATCATTTATGAATAAGAATACATTATATTTATGAGTGTTAATTTTATATCCTGCTACACTGCTGAATTCATTTATGAGTTCTAGAAGGTTTCTGGTGGAATTTTTCTCTCCTATAAATATAGAATCATATCATCTGCAAATAGTGATAGTTTAAGTTCTTCTTTTCCTATTTGAATCCCTTTTATTTCTTTAGTCTGTCTAATTGCTCTGGCTAGAATTTCAAGGACAATGTTGAAGAGAAGTAGTGAAAGAGGGCATCCCTGCCTAGTTCCAGTTTTTAGAGGGAATGCTTTCAGTTTTTCTCCATTTAGAATGATGTTGGTCATGGGCATAGCATAGACATCCTTTACAATGTTGAGGAATATTCCTACTATCCCTGTTTTTTCTAGTGTTTTGAGCATGAGGCAGTGCTGTATTTTATCAAATGCTTTTTCTGCATCAATTGAAATAATCATGTGGTTCTTAACTTTAAGCCTGTTGATGTGGTGAATTACATTTATAGATTTCCAGATGTTGAACCAACCTTGCATCCCTGGGATGAAACCCACTTGATCATGGTGCACTATCTTTTTGATATGTTTTTATATGCGATTTGCTAAGATTTTGTTATTAATTTTTGTGTCTATGTTCATTAGAGATATTGGTCTGAAATTTTCAATCCTTAATGTGTCTTTGTTGGGTTTTGGTATCAGGGTGATATTGGCTTCATAGAATGAGTTTGAAAGGGTTCCCTCCTCTTCTATTTCATGGAATACTTTGAGGAGTATTGGAATGAGTTCTTCTTTAAAGGTCTTGTAGAACTCAGCTGAGAATCCATCTGGCCCTGAACTTTTTTTGTGGGTAGGCTCTTGATGACTTCTTCTATTTCATTGCTTGAAATTAGTCTATTTAAATTGTGTATGCTCTCTAGATTCAGTTTGGGCGGATCATATGTCTCTAGAAACCTGTTAATGTTGTCAAGCTTTTCTATTTTGTTGGAGTATAGATTTTTAAAATAATTTCTAATTATGTTTTGTATTTCAGTAGTGTCTGTCATGATGGTTCCTTTTTCATCTCAAATTTTAGTAACTTGAATTTTTTCTCTTCTCTTTGTGAGTGTGGATAAGGGCTTATCAATTTTGTTTATTTTTTCAAAGAACCAACTTTTTGTTTTGTCAATTTTTTGAATAGTTTCTTTTGTTTCAATTTCATTGATTTCAGCTCTGATTTTAATTATTTCCTGTCTTCTACTACTTTTGGTGTTAATCTGTTCTTCTTTTTCTAGGGCTTTGAGCTGTAATGTGAGTTTGTTTATTTGTTGACTTTTCATTCTTTTATTGAATGCACTCCATGCAATGAATTTTCCTTTTAGTACTGCTTTCATTGTGTCCCAGAGATTTTGATATGTTGTATCATTGTTCTCGTTTACCTCTATGAATTTTTTAATTTCTCCCCTGATGTCTTCTATTACCCATGCATTGTTCAATAGAGTATTATTTAATCTCCAAGTGTTGCCATAGTTTCTTTTTTGTGTTTTATTATTGATTTCTAATTTCATTCCATTATGATCTGATAGAATGCGAGGTAGTATCTCTATCTTTTTGTATTTGCTAAGAGTAGGTTTGTGGCATAACATACGGTCAATTTTAGAGAAGGATCCATGTGCTGCTGAGAAGAAAGTGTATTCACTTATTGATGGATGGAATATTCTATATATGTCTTTTAAATCTAAATTATTGATTGTGTTATTGAGATCTATGGTTTCTTTGTTCAATTTTTGTTTGGAGGTTCTGTCCAGTAGTGAGAGAGGTGTATTAAAGTCACCTAGTATTATTATTGTATTTTGGTCTATTTGGTTCCTGGAATTGAGGAAGATTTATTTAACATATATAGATGTGCCATTGTTTGGTGCATAAATATTTATAATTATTAAGTCTTGCTGATTTATGCTTCCCTTGAGTAGTATGAAATGTCATTCTTTATCCCTTCTGAACAACTTTGGCTTAAAGTCTGCTTTATCTGAAATGAGAATGGAAATCCCTGATTTTTTACTGAGTCCGTGTGCGTGGTATGTTTTTTCCCATCCTTTCACCTTTGGTAGGTGGATATCCTTTTCTATGAGATGAGTCTCTTGAAGGCAGCATATTGTTGGGTCTTTCTTTTTAATCCAATCTGCCAGTGTATGTCTTTTGATTGATGAGTTTAGGCCGTTTTCATTCAGGGTTATTATTGAGATGACTTGTATTTCCCATCATTTTGGCTTTTTTTGGCTTTTAACTTAACTTTGTTTCTCCTTTGATTGGCTATTTCTTTAGGGTAATTCCTCCCCTTGTTGACTAACATTGTTGTTTTTCATTTCTTCCTCTTGGAATATTTTGCTGAGAATGTTCTGTAGGGCAGGCTTTCTATTCGTGAATTCTTTTAGCTTTTGTTTATCATGGAAGGATTTTATTTCATCATCGAATCTGAAGGTAAGTTTTGCTGGGTATAAGATTCTTGGTTGGCACCCATTTTCTTTCAGAGCTTGAAATATGTTGTTCTAGGTGCTTCTTTCTTTTACAGTCTGGGCTGAGAAATCTGCTGATATCCGTATTTGTTTCCCCCTGTATGTAATCTAATACTTTTCTCTCAGAGCCTTTAAAATTCTATCTTTATTTTGTATGTTAGGTATTTTCATTATAAGGTGTCTTGGTGTGGATCTACTATAATTCTGTGTGTTTGGTGTTCTGTAAGCCTCTTGTATTTGGCTTTCCATTTCATTCTTCAGATGTGGGAAATTTCCTGATATTATTTCATTGAACAGATTATTCATTCCTTTGGTTTGTATCTCTGTGCCTTCCTCAATCCCAATAATTCTTAAATTTTGTCTTTTCATGATGTCCCATATTTCTTGGAGGTTCTGTTCATGATTCCTTACCATCTTGTCTGTTTGTTCTACTTTGTTTTTAAGATTAAATATTTTGTCTTCATTGTCTGAGGTTCTGTCTTCCAAGTGATCTATTCTGTTAGTTATGCTTTCTATTGAGTTTTTTATTTGGTTTATTGTTTCCTTCATTTCCTTGTTTCCTTCAAGGATTTCTGTTTATTTGTTTGTTTGTTTTTTCAGAACTTCTATCTCTTTATTGAAATGATTTTTTGCCTCCTGCAATTGCTCTATTGGCTGATTATTCATAGCCTGCATTTGCTCTCTCGTCACATCATTCTCTTCTTGGATCATTTTAATTATGAACATTCTGAATTCCCTTTCTGACATTCCTTCTACCACACTGTCATTGGGTTCTCTTGATATATCATCTAGGTTTGTTTGGGACACTTTCTTCCCGTGTTTTTTCATGTTGCTTGTGTATCTTTCCCTCTAGCAGTGCGAATCAGAGGGATTGCAGTTTCCCTATAAAGACTTACAGTGTCCCTGCAGATTTCCAATACCTCGCCTTGAAGAGATTATTATTAGCAGAACCATATAAACAATATGTGTCCTTAAACTATATAGAACCTATTTAGATATTAACTGCGCTATGATATACAGAAATGAGTTCAAGTAATCTAATGCATAATCAATAGGTTTGCAATAAGGACCACAATTTCAAATAGTGGAAAAAGAAGATGCTGAGGGGTTTAGAATATAACATTAATGAGATAGGCAGTGAATCTATAGAGGTACTATGTCATAGGAATAATGAGAGCAGAATTAAAGGAAATAAGTTTTTAGTATGAGAAAAGAGAATGACTCTCTAAGGACACAGATATATTGAAGGGTGATAGAATTATAAGAATATTAATAAGAAAAAGGGGGAATATATTAAGTATATTAGGAATAATTATAATATTACTATTTAGAAAAAAGAAGAAGAAAAAGTTCTGCAGTAAAATTATATTGTACTATTCAATCCTCCTATTGTTCAGTAGTCTGATGCCTGTCAGGTACTTGGTAATGCTGTGTCCCAAGAAGGGTGTTGTCCTACTGCCTCCAAGTCAGGAATAATCAATGTTTGTGGGCAAAGGTAACCTGTTGTTGTTAAATGGTTGGCAACAGCGTGGGTGCTGGCCTGAGACTCTACCAGGGACAGGGTGCAGGCCTGGGTTTGGAGGTGGATATGGTGGGTCCGATGATTTGGTGGGTATGCCTTCACAGCTGGGGCTGCCCAGGGTCAGGCCTGAGCCCAGCCCAGCGGTGGTCGTTCTGGAGCGGAGGCTGGGGACCTCTTAGGTGTAATTTGAATATAAAATCTCGTTGAGAGCAATATTCCCGCTGCTTGAATCCTGAGCAAGTAGGAATCCACAGAGCAAGTGAGAATGCAGCCTTCCTCTAGCCCACCATTTTGAATCCAACCTAGAATAACTACTCTTAATTTTGAAGGTAATCCAAGCAGCTCAGGAGGCTGAGGCAGAAGGATTATGAGTTCAAAGTCAGTCTCAGCAGAAGTGAGGCACTAAGCAACTCAGTGAGACTCTGTCTCTAAATAAAATACAAAATAGAGCTGGGGACAGGACTCAGTGGTCAAGTGTCCCTGACAATCCTTGCTACCCCTGCCCCAAAATTAAAAAAAAAATAAAAAAGAGAATCAGTCTTCTAATTGCAGTGACCTAACTAGGGACCCTCTTCTCAAAGACTATGGTCTGCCAACCACTTGATAACATCACATGTAAAATTCCAACAAGATCACTGAACTGTAACCTATGTCATAAAGTGCTTATGTGAATATTTTGTAAGGCTCTATGTATAAAACCAATACTAACATCTTTGCATTGATTGCTAACAGTCTAACTATAATCTATAATAATAATTATAATGATATCAAAAGTATTTATAGTACTTATTTTATGTCAAGTAAAATGCCTGATATTTTGCTTACTTTTTAAAACATTTTAAATGAACCTTTAAGAAAGGTAATATTAGTACCACCACTTTCAAGTAAGAAAATTGATACAGAGAGACTTTTGTTGATTTTTTTCTAAGCATTTGGCAAGCAAAAGAATTAAGACTTAAATATATGACTTTACTACATGATGACTTTATAGCAGCTAAGATATATGACTTTAAATAAAACCACCTTATGTGAGTTCTGACCACAGACTGCTAGAGTGAGATGCTTCAAAGCAGTAGAGGATTAGGGAATCTACTCACAAAAACAATGTTAAAATATTTAAAAATAATTTGATTGAAAATAGCATAGAAAATCAGACAATTTAACCAATTGTCTAAAAAGACATTAAGAAGCTAAGAGCTAAGACCTAGGAGAGGAGGGAAATCAAGAGCAATGACCATCTGGAGTCCATCCACCTTTTGAGGCACATGCCAAGCACCAAATGGATGGCTGAAAACTGAGCTACTTCACGAAGGTGAGTGGATAAAGCAGGGTTTGGGGTTTTCACAGTGGAGACATCCTACACCTCAGGAATTTGGATAGAACCCTACACTGCACACAGAGAGGTAGAGAAGAACTAGAAATGGAGAGGCCATCACCATGCCTGAAGTACACTAGACCCTAATTGGATCAAGATTGTCTGTTCCTAGTGTAGCCACCTATCAGAAGCAGAGTGAGAGGAGGGAGGACATCATTTTAGAAGCCCAAAGAATTGCTATAAATTTGATATAAAATATTTTAAAACTAAAAACAAAAAGAGAAAATTCTGAAATATTACTAAGTTATTCAATGTGAATAAAGAAGACTTAAAAAGAAATCATAATAAAATGCATAAAATATTCTCGGGTTGATGTCAATGAAAAATTGCAAATCTAAATTTAGGTATTCAGTTATGCACATGCTCAAATTTATAGCTCTAAAAAGCACATGAGAGATAAGAAGTAAGTCTAAGAACAAAGTACCTAAGGATTTACCTCAAAATGACAGAAAAAGTATATCCAATAAGTCAAGGGCATTTCAAAGCAAGAAGATACTAAAGATAGAAGCAGACACTAACAAAATAAAAAATCATTTGATAGAGAAGAAGAAAAAGCAGAAAAGGGATGGCATTTTAAGATTATTAAAATTTTAAAAAAACTTTTACGTTACAGAAAGGCAGAGAGAAATCACAAATAACTGGCATCAAAAATGAAAAGATAATTATCTCCGCAGACACTAAAATATTTATTGACATTATAAGGTGATGTCATCAACAATTCAATGTAAAAGAAAGTTGAAAAATTTGAAGACCTATCCAAACTCCCCAAAAAAGAACACAAAATATGAATAGTTAAAAAAACAGAAAATGACCCCAAATTCTAAGATTCAAGCAACCCATTGGCAACTCTGAGCAAGCATTTCAGAAAGAAAATCATTCAGAGAATAAGGAAAAGGACAACTTTTGCAGGTCATTTTATAATGTTAGTATAACACTGATATCAAAACCCAATGTGAGATAGTAACTCAACTCAAAATGGATCAAGGACCTAGGAATTAGACCAGAGATCCTGCACCTAATCGAAGAAAAAGTAGGTCCAAAACTTCATCATATTGGCCTAGGTCCAGACTTCCTCAACATGACCCCCAAGCACAAGAAATAAAAGAAGGACTCAATAATGGGATAGATTCAATCTCTAAAAAGCTTTTTCTCAGCAAAGGAAACAATCAACAATGTGAAGAGAGAGCCTTCAGAGTAGGAGAAAATCTTTGCCACACACACTTCAGATAGAGCACTAAATTCTAGAATCTATAAAGAACTCAAAAAACTTTACACTAAGAAAACAAATAACCCAATCAATAAATGAGCTAAGGAAATGAGCAGACACTTCACAGAAGAGGATCTACAGGCAATCAACAGATATATGAAAAGATGTTCAACATCTCTAGTAATAAGAGAAATGCAAATCAAAACTACCTTAAGATATCATCTCACCCCAATTAGAATGTTTATTATCAAGAATACAAGCAACAACAGGTGTTGGTGAGGATGTGGGGAAAAAGGTACACTTACACATTGCTGGTGGGGTTGCAAATTGGTGCAGTCACTCTGGAAAGCAGTGTGGAGATTCCTTAGAAAACTTGGAATGGACCTACCATTTGACCCAGCTATCCCATTCCTTAGTCTATACCCAAAGGACTTAAAATCAGCATACTACCATGATGCAGCCCCTTCAATGTTCATAGCTGCTGAATTCACAATAGCTAGATTGTGGAACCAACTTAGATGCCCTTCAATAGATGAATGGATAAAGAAACTGTAGTATATATACACAACGAAATATTACTCAACCATAAAGAAGAATAAAATTTTGGCATTTGAAGATAAATGGATGCAGTTGGAAAATATCGTGCTAAGTGAGATTGCCAATCCCAAAAAACCAAAGGCCAAATTATCTCTCTGATAAGTGGATGATGGTACATAAGGCAGGGTGGGAGGGAGGCAAGAATGGAGGAAGGATGGATTGCATGGAGGAAAAAGAAGGGCAGGATCGGGGTGGGGGGAAAGAAAAATAACAGAATGAGACAAACATCATTACCCTATGTACATGTATGATTACACAAATGGTATTAATCTACTTTGTGTACAACCAGAGAAAGAACAGTTGTACTCCATTTGTGTACAATGAATCAAAATAAATTAAAAAAAAAATAAAAATAAAAAGTAAATTAAAAAAAAGAAAAGAGAAAGGGCAAAAAATTAAATAAAATCATTTTATAGTTTAATAATATCCACACCATTATTTTCTATACCTTTAGGTTGAAAATCATGTGCAATTATGAGTAGAAGTGTATCCAAAAGTGGATAACAAAGATTAATATATCACAACTCATTTGGGTTTGTTCCAGAATGCAAGTTTGGTATATATTTTAACAATAAACATTATATAATTCACACATTAAAAAATTACAAGATAAAAATCATACACTTTAGTCTACAAATGTATAATGAAGTTCAACAACCATTCATTATTCAAACAAATTAAAAGAATACTGAAGACAGAAAAGGAAATTTCCTTAATCTGATTAAAGCTAACTACAAAACAATATCAAACCACAAATTGAAAACCTTAAAAACAACACTGCACTTAAATTCAACATATTCCTTCTGAAATTCAAAGTAAGGTAAGAATGCCACTGTGAGCACTTCTGCTGGGAATGTGTTAGAGGTCCTCCCCAGGGCAATTCAGATGGAAGAGGAATAAGTAACAACTTGAAGAAGAAAACATAAGTCAGATTGTTTTCAAACAGCATTATCCACAGAAAATCTAAGAAAAATTTTATAAATATATCATAAGGGTTACTATCTATGTTAGGCATGGTCACTGACTACAAAGTCAATGTAAGAATAAAAAGCTACAGAAATTAATTTTTATACATAAGCATCCAGAAAAAAATTAAATACTACTTAAAAGAGTATCATACACCTAGGGGAGAAAGAGCTTATTAAAGATTCTTAAGGACCTTTATACAGAATTAAAAAACAGAACAAAGAGATTTGTATTAATGAAATGAGTAAAATCAATGATGCTGTGGAAAGCCTGGTTTCTCACCAGGAAGGAGAGTAGATGCTAAAATGGAATTGGAGAAAAAAAAACAGAATATTTTGTTGCTAATTTGGAACTAAGGCCATCAGTAAAATGTTAAGGTCATCATTTAAACATTTGATAATTCTGTCTTCTGAAAATGCCTGGAATAAATAACAGCCCAATATCCAGTATCAAACATCACATTCCAATGTCAATTTCTATTTATGATTTTCAGTAAATGAAACAGAGATTCTTGTAGAAAGGTTCAACTGCAAGGATGAGAAAGTATAGGTGAGTCTGAAAGATTTGTGTAGAAGGAAAGGAAAAATTCATATGCCGAAGATACATGTGAAAAATAAGTGAAAGCACATGAAAAGTTTCCCATTGGACAAATACAGACATTTTGAGATTCAAAATGAATAATAAAATAATCATGAGAATTATGTCAGTTCACATAATGACAGATAATGAAAGAATCCAAGGGCATATATTGACAGAACAAAAGGATCGAAGGGAAGGAAGGAGAGAGAGAGAAAAGAAAAGACTTCCTCTTTACAGGAGGATAACCACAAATTAATGTGGAAAAGCTGATAACTAAAGTCTATCTATTGGGAGTAATAATGAAATTCAGCCATATAGCAAGTGTTCTGCATGTATAAGACCTGGGTTCAATCCCAATGGAATGGGAAAAAGAACCAAGAAATTATCCCTATATGTGCATATGCTCACTTTTGACACACATGCCACTGTGCATCAGTGATGGAGGGATGACTTTTGAATAATTGCTACAAGAAAAATTTTATATGCACATGGAAAGAACAAAAGAAATTTGACCCCTACTTCGTACAATGCACAATAATAAATTGTAAGTATTCTGTATAATTTAATATAAAAGAAACAATCCAAAAACTTTTGAAACTAACAAAAGGAAATATCTTCATGTCCTTGTATGGGGACAGACAATAGCAGGACACAAAATGGTGCTAATTATAAAGAAAACATAATTAAGTAAATTAATTAAAATATTAATGCTAAGATTATTATTGCTCAAAAGATACCATTTGAGGGTGAAAAGGCAAGCTATAGGGTAAGAATTCATATTTCTAGAACATGTAGTCATCAATGTACTTACATGAAGACTAAAAAATGAACTACAGGCCAGTAAGAAAAGAAAGAATAATAGAAAAAAATGGAAAGAAACTTCAGGGTATACTACAAATAAGGACATCAAAGAGTCAAAACGTATGAAAAGGTGCATGATGTTGAGTGACTAGGGAAGTGGAAAATAAAACCATTACCATGGCCTAATTCCACAGACACGAAATTGGTGGAATTATTTTTAAAAATATCGTCTTTTGGATAGGAAATGAGGCAACTGGCAGCAGCTAGAAAGATGATGGGAAATAAATTAGTATAACAGTTTGGGAAAACTTTTAGGTTCCCCAGAAATTCCACAACTTTGTCTACTGAAAGAAATGCACATGTAAATAAATACTCTCTTCCCTTGGTATCCATGGGGGATTGATTCTAGAACCACATGTGGATCCAACACCACAGATGTTCAAATCCATTAAATAAAATGGTGCAGTATTCACACATGATCTGCACATATCCATTTGTATAATTTAAAGCAGGTCGAGATTATTTATCAACCTAAAACAATTTAAGTGCTATGTAAAAATTGAATCCATGGATGTAATACTTTCAGATATGCAGGGTCAACTATATTATTCTCTGTGTGACCAAAAATTCCATGTATGCAAAATAAGAATTTTCATAGTATTATTTTCAGCAGCCAAAACAAAGTCCATAGCAAAATTAATATTAAATAAATTGTAGCCATTTTGAAAATACTATAATGAAATTTAGTATGACTGAATGTAAAACAAATAAATGAAAACATATTGTTGAAAGCAAGTCTAAAGGAAACACAAGCAGCCCATGATATTACAAGCCAAGAGAACTATAAGTGAGTTGTGCAAATAGGACCTGATGGAAAGAGAAAGGGAGAGGTCTATCTAATAACATTGTAGTTCTAAGCCTCTGATGGGCTTGAAGTGTGCTCACTGTGGTGGGTTCATCCTTTTGCATATTTTGATTAATGTAGTTTTTTATATGTTTACTTCATTAAAAATGTTTATAGTACAAAAGAACTTGCGCCAGGCCTAGTGGCTCACACTTGTAATCCCAGCGATCAGGAAACTGAGTCATGAGGATTGAAAATTTAAGGCCAATCTCAGTAAATTGCAGACTCTCAGCAACTTAGACTCTGTCTTGAAATAAAAAACAAAAATGGCTGGGAAGTAGCTCAGTGGTAAAGCACTCCAGGTTCAATCCCCAGTACAAATAATAATAACAACAACAACAACAAAAACTTACTAGCTATTTCTACTGTTATTTGAGAAAATGAAGGACAATAAGTTCACTATATTGTTGATGTTATTCTGAAAACTTTCTATAGTATTTTTAGAGAAAAATAAATTGTCAGCTTGGAAAACCAAAATTCTTATGTCATCCTTTCCTCTGTAAGTGGTGTTGACACTGGTATCACAGGATAACAGATTTCATATGACACCAATGAGATCTGGTCTCTACGGTAGAAATCACATTCTCTTCATACCTGTGTTTCTTGCTGTTAGGCTGAACTTCTTTAACTACCCTCAACATATCAGTAACTTCGCTGTGTGTGAAGACAAAAAACTGTAAAAGAAAGAAAATTTCCATCAAGTCATTGTCAAGATCAATTTTTTTTTTTTTTTTTTTTTTGTACCAGGGATTGAACCCCGGAGCACTTAATCGCTCTTAAGGATTAATTCTGTCTTTCCATCAGGTCCTATTTGCACAACTCACTTATAGTTCTCTTGGCTTGTAATATCATGGACTGCTTGTGTTTTCTTTAGACTTCCTTTCAACAATATGTTTCCATTTATTTGTTTTACATTCAGTCATACTAAATTTCATTATAGTATGAAAGTGCTTAACCCAGCCCTTTTTTGTGTGTTGTTCTTGTTTTGTTTTTTATTTTGAGTCAGAGTCTTGCTAAGTTGCTTAAGGCCTCAATAAATTGCTGAAACTGGCTTTGAACTCGCAATCCTCCTGCCTTAGCCTCTGGAGCCCTTGGGATTACAGGAGTGCACCACTGTGCCCAGCTCAAGCTCGTTTTAACATGCCAGAATTTGCCCATGGAAAACTCAGCTGTTTGATTCCAGAGGTTGTGATGCCTCTTCAAAAAGTCCCAAGCTACCTAGTATTCCACTGTCACACACAGCACATCCTCCAGGATCTGTTCAGAACACTGGAGATTTTCAGTCCCTCTGCAGCAAATTTCATCTAAGGTTTCTCCACAAACACAGTTCTTTGTCCACAGCACGGGTTAAGGAAGAAGAAAAATACTTCCTGTCTCTTTTACCTCTTTACTATCTGATAGAAGACTGAGTTACATATTATATTTCAATGATACTGCAATGAAGCTCAGAAACAGAGACTTCTTGAACAGAGTTTTCCGGCTCCGCCCTTCTGTAAGCTCTGCTTCAGTTTCTACCTGTAGGGGATAATCTGAGACAGAGGGTCTCCTGTAGATGTTCTTCAGTAATTTCAGAATTTCTGTGCATCCTAAGTCTGCACGTATAAGTTCAACTCTCTCCACTGCCTCCTCCATTGTGTGTTGAGTGTATTTTACACTCTCCCTGACAGAAACAAACATAATTAATTGCATGATGGTGGCTAGACATTGCCCACTAATCAGAAACCTCATTAGATAGTCATCCTACATGAAATCCCCAATGCCCAGCTCAATTATGCCGTAACTCTTTTAACAATCTAGCTCCTCCCTTTAAATTATCTTTTTTTAACCTTCTATGGTCTTTTCACAAACTTACGGAAAGAATGTCTGATAAGAAGATCCAAATCCATAGATGTTGAAATAACAGCCTATAAGCAAACTCTCCAGTAGCAGAATTAATGCTTTCCAAAGGTGAAAGAGTGAGAGAAGACTTGAGACCGACAGACCCTGCCAAGTTAAGTCTTGAGAGTATAACTTGCTGCCCATCTGAGAAAAACAGAAGTCCAGGGGTTCATTTTCAGAAAATAGCCTTAATTGGATCCAATTGTAGCCATTTGATTATCGCCCTTTCCTTTGCCTGCCCCAATTTTAAAATTAGCCTATGGCATAGACTGTAACCTCAAGATCCTCCAATCAGTGTGAGGGGCAGCTGCTTTAGGGATATAAACAGGCAGACTGCCTGCCCAGGCTTGCGTGCTAGCCGGGTTTGGTAGCATGCCCTCCTGGCAGAAGTAAAGGTTTCCTTTGCATACCCATTTTGGAGCACGTGTTTGATTTTCTGTGTTACCTTTGCATTTCTAACACCATTCTGATGTCATATTATAGTCCAAGGACTCAGAGTGGTCATGCCAGTTCTTGCTCAAATAGAGAACAGGCATAAACCTCCAACTGGACCCTACTTGAACTCCTCAGATTCATCTTCACTTCAGGCTGTGGGTCTGTAAAAGAAAGAAACTGGATTTACCTTCACCACCTCTATGCGGGGCTGAGATCCATGCTGGTTACTCATGGGGCACTGCATACTTGCTGAGCAGTTCACCAGGAAGACAAATTCACCACAGGTCATTGATGCCTCAACTTTTGGGATGTCTGGATAGAAACTCACCATTATACATGGATCTCCCATCAAACAATCTACACAGAAAGATAATGACCCTGTAAGACAAAAGGGAACTCAAGAATCCCACAGTACCCAGGAATCAATTATAGTGATCTCAATAGGGAGCTGGAAAAACAGATCTAAAACCCTGCCTTTCATCCTTATTAACCATCTGCTTGCAAGGGTCAGAAGTGAGTTATAAGCACAAAAAAGAGTCAGCAACAGAAGAGATATGAAAGAGTAGAAAGAGGGTAGAGCTTAGCAGGCAGGAACACCAATTATAATAGTGTCACTGAATGCTAATATCCTGGCAGCTCAGCATAAAATCGAGACATATGAGTTTAATATTTTCCAGCATTTGCCAAAAGAAGCAGGTAAGTTTATATGCAAAACAAACCTTTTCAAAACAAATAAATGGCAATTTTATCATATGGTTCATTAAGTCCTTAATTGAAACTTTGAAAAACTGATGTTTATTTAAGTAATTCTTGGTTTTATTTTTTCTATTATTTTTATCTGTATTGGGGCATATTTATTATACATAATAATGGAATTTATTGTGACATATTCCTTCATGCTCGTAACAGTTTTATGTGCATAATTATTAACCTGACAAACTACAGTATCATTTATAGGCAATACACACATCAGTGTAATTGCATCTGCTTTAGGTTTGAGGCAATCACCAATAATCCTCCATAGAAAAGGGATCCCTGGGATTCATTCTGAACTCTAATAGATTCATTCCAACATTAGGTTTGGGGAGACCATCACAGGTGGGTAAGTTTTCAAAGCCATAGATGTAAAGGTTATTTTGAAGAGGAAGTGAAAAATGATGCAGGAATTCAAACACTGGTACTGAGATGAAAATGAGGTGAGAATGGCTGGGTTACACCAACTCAAGTTTTTCAGTGTAGGGAATATAAGAGGATACAGAATTAAATTCCATTATCCTACTTAAACAAAGAAGCAGTTTCAGGATGACAGATTTAAATTCTCAGTAGCCCTGGGATCTAGTATGACCACAGGACCATGCTCAGTTTAATATTTTATCCACAGGATACTTCATGAATCAAATAGTCTACTGGTTAAGTGAGTGCCCCAGCAAACATTTGACAGACTCCAATTGGAAAACAACATTTGTATCATACATATCACTGGAAATGCAATGCCAAAGTAGCCCTATTTGTATTTTTTGTATTAGAGCATCATATTTATGCAGTCGTTGGGTTCATTACTGACAAACTCATATGTGCATGACACTTGATTTCAAGTTCAGTTTTGCCACTTTCTCCCTCCCTCTCTTTTTTCTGCTCTACTTACTGATTGTCCTTTCAATTATTTATTTATTTGTTTATTATTGGTACCTTCTGTATATACATAAAGGTAAAATTCCTTGTGGAATATTTATATATGCACATAATATGATTTTGTAAAATTCTTTGTGCATTTCCTTCCCCTTCCTGTTCTTTCTTCTTCTACCTCAGTCTCCTTCTACTTCACTGATTTTCCTTATATCTTTGTGATATCTAATCCCTCTCTCCCTTGCCTTCTTTCCCTTATTTTTTTTCTCTACCTTCAATATATGAGAGAGAACATTTGACCCTTGATTTTCTGAATCTAGCTTATTTCACTTAGCATGATGTTCTCAGCAAGTGCCATAATTTTTTTCTTCTTTATGCCTGAATAAAACTCCTTTGTGTATATGTGCATTTTTTTCTTGATTCATTCATCAGTTGATGGGCATCTGGACTGATTCCATATTTGGCTATTGTGAATTATGCTGCTATAAATATTGAAGTGACTACATTGCTATTAGTATGCTGATTTCAGTTTTTTTTTTAATAAATAACAAGGAGTGGGATAGCTGGGTCATGTGATGATTCTATCCCTAGTTTTTTGAGGAATCTCTACTGTTTTCCAGAGTGATTATACTAATATGCAGTCCCACTAGCCATGTACCTTTTCCCCACATTCTCATCAGCATTCATTATTTGTGATCTTGATAATTGCCATTCATACTGGAGTGAGATGAAATCTTGGTGTTGTTTTAAATTTCCCTGGTTGCTAGGGATATTGAACATTTTTCATGTGTTTGTTGACCATTTATATTTCTTCTTTTGAGAAGTGTCTTTTGAGTTCTTTTGCCCATTTATTGATTGGGTTATTTGGTTTTTGATGTTAAGTTTTTGAGTTCTTTATGTATTCTGAATATTAACTCCTGTCAATGGAGCAGCTGGCAAAGGTTTTCTCTGATTGTGTAGGCTCTCTCTTCATGCTCTAAGTCGTTTCCATTGATGTGCAGACCTTTTTCATTTGATGGCATCCCACTTATTGATTTTTGGTTTTATTTCTTGAACTTTAGGGTTCTTGTTGAGGATGTCAGTGCCTGAATCTATATGATGGAGTGCTGACCGTATGTTTTCCTTTAGCAATTGCAAGGTTTCTGCTCTAATCCCTAAATTTTTGATCCACTTTCATATGACTTTGTGCAGGGTGAAAGATAGAGAACATTTGACCCTTGATTTTCTGAATCTAGCTTATCTCACTTAGCATGATGTTCTCAGCAAGTGCATAATTTTATTCTTCTTTATGCCTAAATAAAACTCCTTTGTGTATATGTGCATTTCTCTAATTTTGTTCTTCTATATGGATATCCAGTTTTCCCAGCACCATTTGTAATAAATGCATACTTTTAGCTCCTTTGTCAAGTGTTAGATGGCAGAAAGTATGCGAGTTTGTCTCTGTGTCTTCTATTCCATTCCATTGTCTTCGTGTTTGTTTTGATGCCAACACCATGCTGTTATTGTTATTACAGCTCTGTGGTGTAGTTTGAGATCGGTTACTGAGATGCCTCCTGCATCACTCTTGCAGTAGCACTGTTTTGATTAAAGTAGATTGCTTCTGTGCAGAGACACACCTGCTTGTAATGGGACTGGCACTGTCATGAGAAGTCAGAAAGGTTGGAGTGAGAATGATTTAAGCTAATATATCTAAACTGCTCGAATGCTGCTGGATACCTAGTATGCATTACTGATCCATTATTTACTATAATCCTTTAAGCCTCACTGAAAATTATTTTCCTGTCTTCAAATTTCATCTTCCTTCTTTTCAAATGAAGAATTTCAACATTAGCTCCTCTCTTTGCCAGTTCCAATTTCCTTATTTGAAGAATCAAGATATTAATACTTACATCTAGTCAATTTTAACATGATAATGATGTGAGACAAAATATTCAGCCTAGGACTCAACCCAGATTAAGATGTTAATCATAATTTAATTAAATTGTTTCTAAATTTTATCAATTATTTTATTAAAGCATAAATTAAAATTTAAAATGACATCATGTACTTAATATATTAAGAAAATACATTCTACATTTAAAAATCAATAAATGCAGTCTACTGTCATGTGCAACTAATTATAACAAACAAAAATTAATAAAAAATCAATAACATTGAGTTTTCCTCATGAAGTGGTACGCTTCATGGGGAAAAACTTTAAGTGGTTTTACTGAGCCAGGCTGACACTTAGAGTTATCATTTGCTTCTTTGTGTGCAGGAGAGCAGCAAGTCAACTGGACCAAATATATGAACTATGAAGTAGCACCTGAGTGTTCCTACTGAAAGGGATTCACAAAACATATGAATGTTGCTTCTGACATCACCCTATGGGTTGCAGAGTCGATCAAGGGGAAAAGGTCATAAAATCTGCAAGGGGCAAAGGGAACTTCTTAAAAGGAAAGAGACTGGGATCTCAATCCTAATCATTTGAAATATGTTATGGTTTAGCATCCCCCAAAACTTATGTGTGAAACAATGCAAGATTGAGAGGTGAAATGACTGGGTTATGAGAATCTTAATCCCTGATAGGGATTTACTGGGTGGTAACTATAGGCAGGTAAGGTGTGGCTGGAGGAAGTGGGTCTCTGGAGGCATACCTTTGGGGTATATATTTTGTTCTTTTTGAGCAGATTCTCTCTCTCTCTCTCTCTCTCTCTCTCTCTCTCTCTCTCTCTCATTATCATGTTAGAGATGCTTTGCTCCACCACACTCTTCCACCATGATGTCCTGCCTTACTATAAGCCCTGAAAAGTGGAGCCAGGTGTTTATAGAATGAGACCTCTGAATCTGTGAACCCCTAAATAAATTTTTCCTCCTCTAAAATTGTTTTTATTAGGTCTTTTGGTCTCTGTCATTAAAACCTGACTAAAACAAGATCCAACATTATGAAATTGATTTAATATTATCCTAAGTGAAGACTAGGTTACTGCTTGAACATTTCATGGCACCCAAGAAAAACTCACCAAAAGGAAAATAAAAATGAAGTAACTAGTGTACAAAGGCAGAGCATGGATCTTCACTGGAGAGAACCTGGTTAAAACAAAACTGGTTGAGTGTGGGAGGCCTTCAGTGACCTCAGCATGGACAGCTGATCTTAAGGAAGAATAGGTGGACGAGTGAGGTCACCCAAAGTGTGCCAATTTGTGAGCTCAAGTGTGTAGTTGCCTTAACTACACTTTTGCAATGAGAGCTGACTTCAGGGATATTATTAAAATGGCAGAGGACATCCAGGGTTTATTTTTACTTTAACTGACATTTATTTCTTTTTGTAAGATTCCAAAATTTTGAATTTCACAATGAGCATTTATTTTGACATATAAAATATATGACCAATTTCTCTTGAAAAGGTTGACCACCAATATATTGTGCTTTGAGCAATCTATGACAGTGCCTAAGTCACTTACCTTTTGAAGCATAAGGCATTACAAGATTTTGAAAACTTCAGTTGTTTGAAAACTGAAGATATCAAATTATTATTTTTATTTGCTCTTCTGTCAAGACTCATCATTGTCACTTGTGTAAAACTGCCTGTTTTCTATTGTGAATTATTGGTTCATGTCCTTTGCCCAATTATCTAATAGTCTACTTAAACTTGCCTGCAAGACACCACCACAGGATATTCTCAAGTCTGACCACTTTGCATGCTGTAATGAACCTCTTTCAGTATTTCAAATTGATATGTTCACCAGCTACTACACAGAAGGAATGAAAGTAAGATGGGACTTCTATAATGAATATAGCAATGATGAACCATTGCATGGCATCATCTTATATATCATCTTATATATCAAAATCCTTCAAGAACATCACCATAATTAATCTTTACATCATTTCTGTGAATTAAATATTATCTCAGTTAATGAAAAACATTTAGTGTGTACCCATTATATACCAAGTACTATTATAAGAACATCACACATACTGATGCAATGCAATTATAGTGGGGGATGACAAAGTACAGATTTTTAGACACAAATAAGAAGCAAATAGAGAAAATTCTGTTTTATGACAAACATTCAAATTTTGCCTCTATTGTCCTTCCTTAATTATTAACTAATTTTACTCTACTTTCACTCAACAAAGTATCCTGGTTGGAATGTAGCATTTAACCGAGTGTTTAAAATTGAGGTTATTGAGATGATCCTGTGATTCTTGTCCTTAATTCTATTTATATGGTGAATTACATATATTGCTTTGCATATGTTGATGCAATTTGGAATTCTTGAGATAAAACCTGCTTGATCATAGTGTACTGTCTTACGATGGTTTGAAATGCATGATGCTGATGATTTATTAAAGATTTTTGTATCTTCATTCCTTTATGTGAATTTGTTTCATTTGGTATAAGGGTTTTACTGGCTTCATAGAAAGAATGTGGGAGTGACCCCTCCTTTCCTATTTCATGGAATAATTTGGAGAAGATTAACATTAGTTTTTCTATAAAGGTCTAGTAGATGTCAGGTGAGAATCCATCTGGTCCTAGGCTTTTCTTTGTCAGAAGACATTTAATTGCTGAATCAATTCATTGCTTGATATTGTTCTGCTTATGTTTGCTATATCCTCATGATGCAATTTGGGTAGATCATATTTGTCTAGAAATTTGTCAATGTCTTCTAGATTTTCCATTTTATTATAGTATACATTTTCAAAATAATTCCTAATGATCCTCTGGATTTCTGAAGTGTCCAGTGGTTATGTCTCTTTTTTCTGCTCTTGTTTTGATTTGGGTATTCTCTTTCTTTTTGGTTAGTTTGGCAAAGGATTTTTGAATTTTTTTTCTTTTCAAAGAAACAACTCTTTGTTACATTGATCCTCTGTATTGTTATTTTGTTCTCAATTTCATTAAATTTAGATCTGATTTTAATTATTTCCTAATTTCAACTTATTTAGGAATTAGCTTGCTCTTTCTCTGGTAACACCTAGAGGTGTAATATTAGGTTATTTATTTGGGACCTTTCTCCTTTTTTTAATGTAGGAACTCTAAACTACAAACTTTTCCCTCACAACTGCCTTTATACTGTCCCAGAGTTTTTGAAATATTGTATTTCTACTCTCATTTGTTTCTAAGAATTTTTTCATTTCTTCTCTCATTTCTTATATGATTCTTTATTCCTTTAAAAGAGTATCTTTCAATTTCTATTTTTTTGTTTCTATAATTTTTCTTACTGCTGATTTTTTAATTTTATTCCCTTATGATTTGATAAGATGCACAGGACTATATATACACATATAGTATTATATATATATAAACATATAAATATATATACAGTATTTGCTATATATATATATATATACACACAGTATTTGCTAAGATTTAACATTATGACATAGAACATGGTCTATTATTAACATTATGACATAGAAAGGTTCCATGAGCTGCTAAGGAGTTCAACTGTTTTGGGGTGAAATATTTTGTAGATGTCTGTTATATTTATTTGATTGATAGTGTTATTCAGTTATAAATACATTTATAGATTTTATGTCTGGGTGACCTGTCTATTGGTGGGAGAGACACGTTGAAATCACCCATTATTATTACACTGGGGTGGATGTGAGATTTAACATCAAGAAGTATTTTGAATTTAATTAAGTGCACCAAAATTTGGGACCTAAGTATTTACCATTTTTATATCCGTTTTTTTGATTGTTCCCTTTGCCATCTTCTAGTGACCTTTGTCTCTTCTGATTAATTTTGGCTTGAAATTTGCATTTTCATATATGAGAATATATATATTCCTGCTTGTTTTCAGATTTTATTTTCAAGAAATATAGCTTTCATCATTTTGTTTTCAGTCTGTGGATATTTTTGCTTATTAAATGAATGTCTTGCAAACAACTAAACTTGAATCTTGTTCTATAAGTCATTCTGCCAATCTATACCTTTTAAAATGGAGAGTTGAGACCATTTACACTTAGTGTTATTATGGAAATATGCTTGTTATTTCCTGCAATTTTGGTGTGTTTCCTATGTTTAATTTGATTTAACTTTTATTTAATTAATTGCTCTTATAGAGAGTTTCATCCTCTGGGGACTAACTCCAGGTTTTTCGGTTTTGTTTTGTTTTTGTTTTTGTTCTTCTGTGTGTGGTGTATTTTCAAATATTTTCTGTAGTGCTGGCTTAGTGGTCATAAATTCTTTTAGTGCATCCTTACTGTGTAATAGTTTTTAGTTTATTATTATCATGTGGAGTTTTTATTTATCCTGTGCTCTTGAAAGATAGTTTTGTTGGATAAATCCCATGTTTCTGATATCCTTCAGCTTCATCACTTAGACTCTGCATAATTGAAGCCTTAATTTCATCCTCCAATTTGGCTTGGTTTGCTGCCATATAACTGCTGATTTAATTCAGTCTTGTAGAGCTGTTACAATACCATGATTCCTCTGAGCATTATCTTAGTATTTCTGTCTGCATATGCTGGGAGTAGATGTTCAGTAGCTATTCATACTTGGCCTAGTTTGGGGTTTGGGTTTTTGGTCTCCCCTGATCTGTGTCTTAACTTAACTTTCAATATGAATCATGTAAGTAGACTATTTATGACTCTTAAGAGAGAAATTGAATGAGTAAACAAAAGATAAATGCTTCTGTTACCTACAAGAAATCTGCTTTAAATTTAAAGACATAGATAGCTTCAAAGGATGGAGAAAAATAAATCTCACTGGCAATAATATGGAGAAAAGATGTTAATTTCAGACAAAGCCAACTCTAGAACAAGAAAGTTACCATAGATAAAAGTGATCAATACTTAACAATAGAAGAGTCAATTCTCCCAGAAGACATAGTAGTCCTAAATGGAAATAAGAGAAATAAGAATGAACTTAGCAAAAAATTTTCAAAATATGTAAGGCAAAACCTGATGGGATTGATAGAAGAAATAATACATGGAATTGGCTCAATTCATGGAGATTTTCTTGGTTTTCTTCTTGTCAATCAGACACTTCAGAAAGCAGACAGTTTATAAAAAGCAATGTCTTTGTAAGAAGAGGAGCATCAGACATTAAGGGATCCCCAGGGAGACCATGTTGGATTTGAGGTCACAGGCAATGTTTTGCATTAAGTCTGTGTAAAGCAGGATGCCCTCGGTTGAAACCCTTGGACTCCATTTGCATGGGAGAACCTTGAGACACTGGTATCTGACATCCTTCTGTGGCTAAGTCTCCAGTATACAGGAAACAAGTGCAAAGTGAGGGAAAACAAGAAAAGAGAAGGGCCTCAATTCTATCTCCTAAACTGCACCATCAATTCCTGAAAGCACAGATATTTTCCTAAACCACAAAGCACCAGTCTTGAAAACAGATTTCATCAAGTGTGGTAAAATGTTCCTAATGATTATTAAGATCAACACTTACTTACACTTGAAAAATTTACAGTTGTAGAAGATTCATCACATAGGAACTCACATTGAAAAATAAAAACATGCATCTTTAAACCTTTACTTGCTTTTAAATTTCAAAGAAGAGAAAGGACAAGTCAACATTTTTTCATTTATTTGTTTGTTTCTGGTTTGTTTTTTGTTGTTATTTTGTTTCATTTTTTGGTTTTTATTTGTATGAGAAAGACCTGTGCTAATTCCCCAAGAACTAACCTATCTGGAAGCTGAACCTAAGAAAAGGGGAGGTGAACAATATATACAAAAACAAATTATTTGCATAATAAATATAAAGGGACATGTGCTTTTTAATTTTTTTTTTTAATTTTAGTTCATTGTACACAAATGGACTATAACTATCGTTTCTCTGGTTGTACACAAAGTAGAATCATGCAATTTGCATATTTATACATATACATAGGGTAAAGATGTTTGTCTCATTCTATTATCTTTCCTTCCCCACCCCTGCCTCACCCCTCATTTTCCTCTATACAATCCATCCCTTCTCCATTCTTCCTGTACCTTCTCTGCCCCACCCACTATGTGTCATCAACCACTTATAAGAGAAATCATTCTGCCTTTGGTTTGTTGGGATTGGCTTATTTCACTTAACATATCTTCTCCAATTCCATCCATTTACCTGCAAATGTCATAGTTTTATTATTCTTTATGACTGAATAATATTCCATTGTGTATATATGCCACAAATTCTTTATCCATTCATCTATTAGGAGCACCTAGGTTGGTTCCACAGTCTAGCTATAGTGAAATGGGCTGCTATAAACATTGATGTGGCTGCATTGCTGTAGTATGCTGATTTTAAGTCCTTTGGGTATAGGCCAAGGAGTGGGATAGCTAGGTCAAATGGTGGGTCCATTACAAGTTTTCTAAGGAATCTCCACACTGCTTTCCAGAGTGACTGCACCTATTTGCAACCCCACCAGCAATGTATGAGTGTACCTTTTTCTCTACATCCTCACCTATTGTTGCTTGTATTCTTGATAATAGACATTCTAATTGGGGTGAGATGATATCTTAGGGTAGTTTTGATTTGCATTTCTTTTATTACTAGTGATGTTGAACATGTATTCATATATTTGTTGGTTGCTTGTAGATCCTCTTCTATGAAGTGTCTGCTCATTTCCTTAGCCCATTTATTGATTGGGTTATTTGTATTCTTGGTGTAATGCTTTTTGAGTTCTTTGTATACTCTGGAGACTAGTGCTCTATCTGAAGTGTGTGTGGCAAAGATTTTCTCCCACTCTGTAGGCTCTCTCTTCACATAGCTGATTGCTCCTTTTGCTGGGAAAAAACTTTTTAGTTTGAATCTATCCCACTTATTGATTCTGGCTTTTATTTCTTGTGCTTTGGGAGTCATGTTCAGGAAGTCTGGTCCTAGGCCGATATGATGAAGATTTGGACCTACTTTTTCTTCTATTAGGTGCAGGGTCTCTGGTCTAATTCCTAGGTCCTTGATCCATTTTGAGTTGAGTTTTGTGCAGAGTGAGAGATAGGGGTTTATTTTCAATTTGCTACATATGGAATTCCAGCTTTTCCAGCACCATTTGTTGAAGAGGCTATCTTTTCTCCATTGTATGTTTTTGGCTCCTCTGTTAAGTAAGAGATAACTGTATTTATTTGGGTTTGCCTCTGTGTCCTCTATTCTGTACCATTGGTCTACCTGCATATTTTGGTGCCAATACCATGCTGTTTTGGTTACTATTGCTTGGTAGTATAGTTGGAGGTCTGGTATTGTGATACCACATACATTGTTCTTCCTGCTAAGGATTGCTTTAGCTATTCTGGGTCTCTTATTCCTCCAAATGAATTTCATGATTACTTGCTTTATTTCTATGAGGTGTGTTATTAGGATTTTAATTGGAATTGCATTGAATTTGTATAGCGCTTTTGGTAGGATGGACATTTTGACAATATTAATTCTGCCTATCCAAGAATATGGGAGATCTTTCCTTCTTCTAAGGTTTCTTTAATTTATTTCTTTAGTGTTCTGTAGTTCTTGTTGTAGAGGTCTTTCACCTCTTTTGTTAAATTTACTCCCAGGCATTTTGTGTTTTTTTGCAGCTATTGTCAATGGAGTAGTTTTCCTAATTTCTCTTCAGAGGATTCATCAAATATGAATGCATTAGATTTATGAGCATTAATTTTATATCCTGCTACACTGCTGAATTCATTTATGAGTTCTAGAAGTTTTCTGGTGGAATTTTTCAGCTCCTCTAAACAGAATCATATCTGCAAATATTGATAGTTTAAGTTCTTCTTTTCCTATTCATATCCCTTTTATTTCTTTAGTCTGTTTAATTGCTCTGGCTAGAATTTCAAGGATGATGTTGAAAAGAAGCAGTGAAAGAGGGCATCCCTGCCTTGTTCCAGTTTTTAGAGGGAATGCTTTCAGCTTTTCTCCATTTAGAATGATGTTGGCTGTGGGCTTAGCATAGATAGCCTTTACAATGTTAAGGAATGTTCCCACTATCCCTAATTTTTCTAGTGTTTTGAGCATGAATGGGTGCTGTATTTTATCAAATGCTTTTTGTGCATCTATTGAAATAATCATGTGGTTCTTAACTTTAAGCTTGTTGATGTGGTGAATTACATTTTTAGATTTTCGAATGTTGAACCAACCTTGCATCCCTGGGATGAAACCCACTTGATCATGGTGCACTATCTTTTTAACGTGTTTTTGTATGTGATTTGCCAAAATTTTGTTAAGGATTTTTGCAACTATGTTCATTATGGATATTGGTCTGAAATTTTATTTCCTTGATGTGTCTTTGGGACATGTGCCGTGTGTGAACAGAATAGCTGTACAGGTTTTATGGTCATTAGGGACCTTTTTTCCTGAGAGAACACAGATAGAGGTTATGATGCTGCAGATTGGACACAATGCAACTTCATGAAAATACTAATTTCTAACCTTTCCAACTTTAATATGCATTCAAGTTTCCTAGGAATTTGACAAATGCCAACTTTAATACAATAGTTATTTGGATTGCCTCAAATTCTTTATTTCTAACAAGCATTCTGGTGATCTTCCAGACCTACTCCAAAGGTCACACTCAGCCATGTGCAGACTGAAAAGAACATTCTGGGAGATTAGACTATGTGATGCACTGGCTCAACTCCTGCTAATCTTAGTTTACATGACAACTATTAGGAACTCAGGCCTATACAATCTCCTCCTACAGTAAAAAGTACTGAGGTCCTGTGCAACATTGTTGAATATTCAAGCTGAAGGTAATATAAGTTCTAACCCCAGTTTCACTCCTGTTATGGTTTAGAGATGAGGTGTCCCCTAGAAGCTCATGTTTGAGACAATACAAAAAGACTCCAAGGGAAATGATTAGATTATGATAGTGTTAACCTAATCAGTGCACTGATCTGTTGATTAGGATAAAGTGGGTGGTAACTGTGGGCAGATAGGGTGTGGCTGGAGGAGGTAGGTCTCTGTGGGCATGCCTTTGGGGTTCATATTTTGTCCCTTGTGTGCAGAGCTCTCTCTACTTCCTGATTGTCATGTCCTAAACTGCTTTCCTCCTTCCATCATGTCATTCTGCCTAACCTCAGGTTGAGAGCAATGGAGTCTGCCATCTAAGGACTGGCATCTCTGAAACCAAGAGCCCTAACTAAGCTTTTCTTCCTCTAAAATTCTTCTTGTCAGTGCTGTTAGTCACAGTGGTGAAAAGCTGACTGAAACAACTCCTAATGAGCTAAATAATCATGTAAGTTTTTAGGTGTACATTCAGGATTTCAATGGCAGTTTTTAGACAAGTGATCTTTGCTTACCTCATATAAGAAGATACGAGGAAGAATACCGTGTGAAGATATGGGGACAGAATACATTGTGAACTGTGGATGCATCAGGTAACTTGGTATAGAAATAGATAACAAAACCAATGCAGATTCAAGGAATAAATCTAAAAAAAATCCACCAAATACAATAAAGTATAAATGTGCTCATTTTAATGTTGACACAAAAGTGACGTTAGGGACAACCTTTCAATTGGGATCATTTCCACAAGGATAGGGTGTGTGAAACATAAGAGTCGAAAGTATTCACAGGTAGCTCCATCCTTCCTCATGTGGTCAATGATCCATGTTCAGGACTCAGGCAAAGCTACCATCACCCCTATTCTGTCTTTTATTACACTATATCAAATCCTGATTTAGAGCCCTCATAGGTAAAAGACAGGTTTAAGGTTTCCATTATAGCCCTCAGTGATTAAGAAGAAAAGTATGTCTCCAATCCAACCCAAGCTCTCAGTTACCCAGTATTCATGCACCATGGTATCAGAAAAGAGGGGCCAACTAGAGTCTCCTACAAAGAAATAACCTCTATCTGTGAATTCTAATGCAGAAACATATCCCTCACTAAGGCAAAGCTGCTATGCTCACTCTCTCCCCATCCTTCCCAGTACAAACGAATTAGTTTGGGTCAGAATTAGTTCTTCATCTCTGGATGGCACTTCAAAAAGGTGTCTAGCAACACCTAGGATAAAGACTGGGACAGCAGCTGATCAAGGTCAAAGGCATAAATGTGAAACAGTGAGGAGGAGACAGGGCTCCTCTCTGAGCCAGATAGCCTCCCTGGTTGGACCCTGGGGATGCAGATCTGTGAGACTGTCAGCTGCAGACAGGCAGGGACAGAGCTGGATGCCTCAGCTAGTCTGTTGCAGGGAGAGTGGAGAAGTGGAATCAGCTCAGTTGGAGTAATTGGGTGCAGAGTGGAGTTTGCACAGAAACAGAGAGCATTAACCTTTAAATTTTCAGTTCTAATTTTTCAGTGCCCAGGTATTTATAAAAGAGATAGTGTAAGTTGCTTAAATTTTTATATAGATGGCTTTAGGGACTGTAAAAATTGAGGTGGGTGGCACATTATTTCTTCATTTCCTCAGCACATGCTTAATTGAGAAAACATCAATGATTGGAGAGAATGAAAGAGAAGAGGGAGGGAAGGAAGGAGAGAGAGAGAGAGAGAGAGAGAGAGAGAATAAAGACAGCAGAGAGGAAGAAAAATAAAGCAAAAGAGGATAGTAGCAAGAAGGACTGGTGGATTAGAAGAAGGTGGTTAAGTTCCCTGTGTAGCTCCCCAGCATTGCCCTAAAATGCTAAACCTGCAGAAATCCCTGGTGACCACTTAGCAGGACTCAGTTTCACACTCCTGGGGCTTGCAGTTTGAACAAGCCCAACTGATTGAAGGATGGAAGGATGGAAAGCAGAATGGGAGAGAGTCTTAAGGTATAGGATCCTTCCTCAGGAGGCTATGACTGGTCACCTACCTTCTCTTGAAGTAACCAGATCTCTAAGCTATTTAAAAGTGAAAACAGTGGCAGTTGAATTTCCTGGAATCTCACCCACTTCTAGGGACCAGTTATAAAGCAGAGAAGGTGTGACTTAGGGGTCAATGGGAGATTCTTAAAGGTTTAAACTTCTTTCCTCTGAATCCAGTAAGAAATCTCTGACTTGAAAATCTTTCCTGTTTTCTTCTGCCAGGTCTCCTCAAAGGAACTAGTAAAGGGCAGGAAAAAGTAAGGAACTTGTTTTTCAGGCAAAAATGCTTCAAAAGTAACATTAGTAATTGTACCAGAAACTGTGTTTCTGTAGCAGACTACCAAGAGCTTACTGCATGCCTGGTCCTGCTAATAGGAATTTTGTGGACCTTATATTATTGATTCTTCATCACTAATTTGAGTTTTCCTCCCCACATTATGCCCAGGTTGAGGTCAATGCACACACTTCTGCTTTAATGAAACCCCAAGCCACCACTGAGGACTGACTGTCTTCCAGGCATAGTAATTCATGTTGGCACATCAAGTGTTTCATATGACACTATAAGTCACTGAGAATAGCTGTGATCATTTTCTGGCATACTAAATGAGACCAATTCTCATATTTTCTATTTCAAAAGAACCTATTATCTGGGATTAAAGGAAGGTCATTGTGTAAGAACATATAATGTGTATCAAAGACTCAAATTGATTTGTTCTTTTTATCTGTTGAGGCAATTTTCTTCTTCCTAAGCTGTTCTCATATCAGTAAAATGAGGATAATGGCAATTCTACCTCCTTGGATTTTTTTTAAAAAATCTAATGGATTTAAATATATGTGAAAATAAATGCATACACACATATGCTTACATACATGCACATGCATGTACACATGTATAGTAAAGCCCTATGTAAGGACAAATTCTATTTTGTCAGTACCAGGGTTTTACATGCTATTTAAGTATACCAAACTAATTGTTAGAGAAAATGACCATTCTCTGGATAGAGATTCTATTTTTTTTCCTTTTTTGCTCATAGCTGTATCTTTACTCTAAAGGCTTAAGTTTCTGAGCTGTAATAGAGAGAAGCTTGGAAAATGAGCTGAGTTCATTGTCTGATCTAGTTGGGCACAATCTTAGAACTAAAAGTCTCTGCAGACCAGCAGGAGGAACTGCTGGTTGAAAGGAAATGAATCAGGAAACGCATATGTTGCAGCTGTTTGGAAGAATAAATATAGGAGAAGTCTTTGACCATGACACAATATGCATAGTTTAACAACTTTAAAGTTATTAAAACATAAATATATTTTATTTCATGTCTATTCAAGTTTGTTAAACATGTGGATAATTTAACTTTTTTCAGATAAAATACTTAATAAGTCCAATAATCAAATTTTTCAAAGAGAAACATGAAATTCATTCTTTTAGTCTACATATACTTATTAGTCTTCTATGCATAAGCACAGCTCTGCCCAATAACATTATGGCAAGAAAGAGCGACAGAAAACCTACCCACCTGGAGCTTATATTGAAAGGGGAGGAAATATTCCATGAACGAACAAATAAGTAAATAAAAATGTATCTGGTAGTGAAAATACTGGAGAAAAAACAAATATCATCATGTGTTGTTTAAACATGGGGAGTGATTTTAAAATGGGCCATTAGGCAATTTTTTCATTGTGTGACCATCATGGTATACTTACCCAGACCTGGATGCACTGTGTAAATCACCCAGTGTGGTCCCTTGATGCAATTAAGAGGTACTGCAAATACAAGATGCGTAAGTTTGCTGTTGGAATAACATGGCCTATCGTTTTACTGTAAGGTTCTTTTTTACAAGCTGTAGTTGTATACTCTGAAATAATGATAAAGAGCATAGCATAGTAAATCTATAGACCAATAGTACAGTCATTTATAATCAATACTGAGTATTATGTGCCTTACATAATTCATTGTGGCACATTGGTACATGACTGGCAGTGCAGTAGGTTTGCTTATACCAGCCTTACCATGCACATGTGAAGGACTGTTTTGCCATGTTATGATGGCTAGGACGTCACAAGGAAACAGATTTTTCAGCTCCGTGATGCTCTTACTGGCACCATCACAGATATGGTCTGCCCCATCATAGACAGAAACATTTTGATGGGATTTATGACTGCATTACAATGAAGAACAAATAGAGGCTACTTCACATGAGATATCTCCACCCAAAAGTCTGTCCTCATGACTTAGCACTGCTAGGTATTCCCCAATGTTGATTCTCACCTTCTCTCCATTCTAATAGCAATGGCAAGTGGAGCAAAGTCTATAGCTATTCAGATTAAAGACATTTCGCTGGCTGCCTTAAAAATGTGATGACTTTTTTGCTTTTGTTCAGGTCCATAGGAAAAATAAGCCATAAGAAATAGGAAATAGGTAGAAACTGGAAAAATGACAGAATAGGTAACCAAGTTCCCCAGTCCTATAGAGAACCAAGGTTCAAGAAGATCTCTACCCAAAATAGAGAAATGGGATGGCCAGAAAAGATTGCAAGCTCTTCAATACCCAATCTCTTGCAAGATTATCTTGATTACTTATTCCAATAGTCTTTCAACATTCACTATGTAATTGCTCCCTATGCTCTGAGGGCTTTTGCTCCCTAAGATTTGTAATATATCATGAATGCAGCTCTGGAGGGACTATGAGGTCATATATAGTCCCACAAAGGTAGGACTATCACCTAGGATGTAAAGCATTCTCTCTCTGAGTGATTATAAATTAAAAAGAAGACCACTTAAGGTCTGCAGCTGGAGAAGTGAAGCCCAATTCCATGGCATCTCTCAGACGTTTGGGATAGGGAATCCCACATCTTTACAGTAGAAAAGGAAGAGTAAAGAAAGGAAAATGTTTTCTTTTATTAAGCTAGTATGACCCTCTTGACCATGTAAGTGCTCAGAACTTCTCCACATCTTTCTCACATTTTACTTTTCAACTTCAATGTAGAAGCTGGAAAGCAAAGAATGGTGGAGAAATCTTCATTCATTGCTTCTATATACTTTGATATAATGGGCAGGGTCCTTTCTCCATTCCCTCTCTCACACACTGCAAGTGAAAATGCATTCCTTTACTAGTTGTGTGCGTGTGCGTGTGTGCATGTGTGTTTATTACTAATTAGTTCAGTGTCCATCATGTTCCAAGCACCACTACATAGCTGCGGAATAAAGATTAGTTGGATATACTCCTTGACATAAATAATGTAATAATTTTTGTAAGATGAAAATTTGAAAAACACATTCTCCTCATTTGCTTCTTAATAATTGGAAGAATGCACACCTTTCTTCTTAAATGTCTCCCTGTTTGTCTCCCTTTCCTAAATAGAGGGTTTCCAAAGGTTTGGTCTGCAGTATTATTTTGTCTTGGCCTTACCCTGTTCCTTCTAGTGATGTCGCTGAGGTTTAAGACATCAACTATCATCTCAATGCAGGTACCTTCCCAAATTCATCAGCATGGGACTTCCATGATAAATAGAGTGATGATGACCTTTATATAGTATCACTCTATGTATCAAAATCTTTCAAAAACATCATCATATTTAATATGCGTACCAATTCTGTGAGCATATATTATCTCAAAATATTTTCTAATAGTGCACTCCACACTCTCTGTGATGATTTGCAGTTTCTCTTGGAGCACTGATTTTTAGTCACCTGTTGATGGACAGAAATTGAAGAAAAGAAGAAAGCAAAACTCATTCCATTATAGAGCACTATCCTATTTTACTTCTAAAATGCAACTTACTTCCTCCCTCTCTCAACCTTTTCCTTTTATCTGTCTCTCTCTCTCTACTTCCATCTCTGTAATATTAAGTTTGTTCATTTGTCCAAGGGGATGTTAATGCTGCTTATAAGAAAAGGCATAAATACCAGAGAAGTAAAATATAGAGGAAACAATATAGTAAAAGAGGAAGGAGAATTATGCTCACTATAAAATTTAGTATATTTTCTGGAAACAAAAGAGTTGTTCTACCCTCAACACTATGGAACACAGAGATCAGAGGAAGCAAAATAGCAAAATGACATATCATTTGTATTATGAGGAAGGAAGAAACATAAACTTCCCATGGAAGGGAAATTTATTATTCTTATTTGAATTTAAACAAAAATTTTAATTTTTTTTTCTTTATAGACACAGAAGTAAATCAAAATCTTTTTCAAAAAGTCAAATAGCAAACTATTTACATTCAATAGGAGTTTCTTATTTGTTGAACACCTTTTTACAAACAGAAATTGATTTTTTTTGTATCTAATGAAAAATAACACAGACTCATATCTTTCTAGGGGTCTAATAATGCAGTAAAAATATCTAGATCCAAAGGAATCTACACACTGAAAACTCTCAAAATCACACAAGGCTGTATTCTGAGAATATATTACCTTAAATATTAGCTAACTTAGTTTGAATTTTGATGTTCCTTTCTGGAAATTAATTCACACTCTAAAAGGGAAAGGATGTAGAATTTTGATGTTACATATTAACCCTTCTTGAATTGTCCTTCACTCTCCTTTCCTTCAAGATGTATATGAGCACACTTTAAACTGAGACCATGAGGGAACAGATGTGTTTTAATTCTTTCAAATATTTAAAGAACTAAGAAATGTTTTGGGGGCACAGTTGTAATGAGAGAGAATTCACAGAGCATGAGTGCAATGCCAGCCAGCAACACTATCAATGCTACTTCATTAAAAACACAGGGGGAGAATGTAGACATGTATGTTAAAACAGTACGTTGAAGAGGTAGATTGAGTTAGAGTGCATTTTATTTCAATATGCCTTCAGAATTGCTGATGAGATTTTGTCCTATGATATGGAAAAATCAAACTTTATTCCTGAAAAGCTTTAGAGTCTTTTATTTATTTTCCAGAGCAAGACTTCTCTTGGAAAATACATGCCTCAGGGCTGATTTTACATCCTTGTTCCTCAGGCTGTAGATGAGGGGGTTCAACATGGGAGTCACAAGGTTATTTAAGATCTGAATGACAGCACCCAGCAGGGGTTTGGGGTTGGGCTGCAGATAGATGATGATGACTGGCCCATAAGCACAAAGAATTGCAGCCAGGTGGGCACTGCAGGTGGAGAATGCTCGTTGCCTACCCTCTGTTGAGCGAATTCTGGCTATGCAGATCCCAATGCGAGTGTAGGAAACAAGGATGAGAAAAAAGCAAATGAGGGACAAAAGACCAACATTTGTAAAACCTACTCTCTGGGCCAGAGAGGTGTCCTCACAGGCTAGAGGCAGCACAGCAGGTATGTCACAGAAGTTAATAACCCACCTTGTTGGAGTCACAGTAGGGTAACTGGAAGGTGAGGGAGGTTAGGATAGTGGCATGGACACAGCCACCCATCCAGGTCCCTGTGGCCAAGGCAGAGCACACCTTGGGGTTCATGATGATCATGTACCTCAAGGGAAAGCATATGGCAACAAAGCGGTCATAGGCCATCACTGTGTACAGGAAACACTCAGTGCAGCCCAGAAAATGGTAGAAGAAGAGCTGGGCAGCACAGCCCTGGAAGGAGATGCCATGATCCTGCCCGGAGAGGTATAGCAACATCTTGGGCGCAGTTGTGGAAGAGAAGCCCAGGTCAAAGATGGAGAGGTTTCCCAAGAAAAAGTACATGGGAGTGTGAAGCCGAGAGGAGGAGATGACAGCAGTGAGAATGAGCACATTTCCCAGGAGGGTACACAAGTAAAATGATGAGAACAGGAAGAAAAGGGCCATCTCCAGGCCCTTCGTCTCGGGGATTCCCAGCAGGATGAATTCCCTCACCGTGGTGTGATTTCTCATTTTTATGGAAGAATCAGTTCTTGGTTATCTGTGGAAAGAAAACTGTGGTTAAATTAAATATGTATGTAAAATTGTTGTGCTTAGATCAGTGGAATGAAATGGAGAAGAAAATTATCTAGATATTTAGAGTGATCCTTCCTAAAAATTATCCTGATCTGCCCCCATCACCCACGATGGCCATACCCCTTTGCAGCACTGTTCCAAATGCAGATGGCATTCATGAACGATCCCACTCAGCCCCATAGGACTACTCTCCCATCTTCCATTCTTCATACACACCGTCAAATTACATTAATTGAAATGATCCTTTGTGATTCTTGTGGAAGCCATACAAGAAAAAGATACACTGTCTTTCAATGGCCTCATCCTCTGAAGTCCCTGAAATTTGTGCAGATAAGTGACTGGTAGCCTCTACCTCAGGCTCCAAAGTCTGTGATTCTCTAAGCAGGTCCAAATTAAACAACACTAATTTTACAGCAGGTGGAGACACAGGGGAAGGGGTAGTAAAAACACCTTTACGAGTTTTATAATTTGAAAACCTCTAATATTTTTTCTACCAGTCTGTTTTCCAACACAGTAAGATCTTTAAATTATAGATCACCCCATGGATTCTATTTGCCAATCAATATCTACCCCCTCATCTTTGCATAATTGTGAGGAAAAAGTCAAGATAAAAAACTAAAGTGGGACACAGTGGCACAGGCCTGCGATCCCAATGGCTCAGGAGGCTGAGACAAGACAATCATGAGTTCAAAGCCAGCCTCAGCAACTTAGCAAGGCCCTAAGCAACTCAGGGAGACTCTGTCTCTAAATAAAATACAAAAAAAAAAAAAAAAAAAAAAAGGG
>JAJEJO010000095.1:0-27964 GCA_020662805.1 Glaucomys volans | reverse complement strand
GTGTGCGTGTGTGCATGTGTGTTTATTACTAATTAGTTCAGTGTCCATCATGTTCCAAGCACCACTACATAGCTGCGGAATAAAGATTAGTTGGATATACTCCTTGACATAAATAATGTAATAATTTTTGTAAGATGAAAATTTGAAAAACACATTCTCCTCATTTGCTTCTTAATAATTGGAAGAATGCACACCTTTCTTCTTAAATGTCTCCCTGTTTGTCTCCCTTTCCTAAATTGAGGGTTTCCAAAGGTTTGGTCTGCAGTATTATTTTGTCTTGGCCTTACCCTGTTCCTTCTAGTGATGTCGCTGAGGTTTAAGACATCAACTATCATCTCAATGCAGGTACCTTCCCAAATTCATCAGCATGGGACTTCCATGATAAATAGAGTGATGATGACCTTTATATAGTATCACTCTATGTATCAAAATCTTTCAAAAACATCATCATATTTAATATGCCTACCAATTCTGTGAGTATATATTATCTCAAAATATTTTCTAATAGTGCACTCCACACTCTCTGTGATGATTTGCAGTTTCTCTTGGAGCACTGATTTTTAGTCACCTGTTGATGGACAGAAATTGAAGAAAAGAAGAAAGCAAAACTCATTCCATTATAGAGCACTATCCTATTTTACTTCTAAAATACAACTTACTTCCTCCCTCTCTCAACCTTTTCCTTTTATCTGTCTCTCTCTCTCTACTTCCATCTCTGTAATATTAAGTTTGTTCATTTGTCCAAGGGGATGTTAATGCTGCTTATAAGAAAAGGCATAAATACCAGAGAAGTAAAATATAGAGGAAACAATATAGTAAAAGAGGAAGGAGAATTATGCTCACTATAAAATTTAGTATATTTTCTGGAAACAAAAGAGTTGTTCTACCCTCAACACTATGGAACACAGAGATCAGAGGAAGCAAAATAGCAAAATGACATATCATTTGTATTATGAGGAAGGAAGAAACATAAACTTCCCATGGAAGGGAAATTTATTATTCCTATTTGAATTTAAACAAAAATTTTAATTTTTTTTTCTTTATAGACACAGAAGTAAATAAAAATCTTTTTCAAAAAGTCAAATAGCAAACTATTTACATTCAATAGGAGTTTCTTATTTGTTGACCACCTTTTACAAAACAGAATTGATTTTTTTTGTATCTAATGAAAAATAACACAGACTCATATCTTTCTAGGGGTCTAATAATGCAGTAAAAATATCTAGATCCAAAGGAATCTACACACTGAAAACTCTCAAAATCACACAAGGCTGTATTCTGAGAATATATTACCTTAAATATTAGCTAACTTAGTTTGAATTTTGATGTTCCTTTCTGGAAATTAATTCACACTCTAAAAGGGAAAGGATGTAGAATTTTGATGTTACATATTAGCCCTTCTTGAATTGTCCTTCACTCTCCTTTCCTTCAAGATGTATATGAGCACACCTTAAACTGAGACCATGAGGGAACAGATGTGTTTTAATTCTTTCAAATATTTAAAGAACTAAGAAATGTTTTGGGGGCACAGTTGTAATGAGAGAGAATTCACAGAGCATGAGTGCAATGCCAGCCAGCAACACTATCAATGCTACTTCATTAAAAATACAGGGGGAGAATGTAGACATGTATGTTAAAACAGTACGTTGAAGAGGTAGATTGAGTTAGAGTGCATTTTATTTCAATATGCCTTCAGAATTGCTGATGAGATTTTGTCCTATGATATGGAAAAATCAAACTTTATTCCTGAAAAGCTTTAGAGTCTTTTATTTATTTTCCAGAGCAAGACTTCTCTTGGAAAATACATGCCTCAGGGCTGATTTTACATCCTTGTTCCTCAGGCTGTAGATGAGGGGGTTCAACATGGGAGTCACAAGGTTATTTAAGATCTGAATGACAGCACCCAGCAGGGGTTTGGGGTTGGGCTGCAGATAGATGATGATGACTGGCCCATAAGCACAAAGAATTGCAGCCAGGTGGGCACTGCAGGTGGAGAATGCTCGTTGCCTACCCTCTGTTGAGCGAATTCTGGCTATGCAGATCCCAATGCGAGTGTAGGAAACAAGGATGAGAAAAAAGCAAATGAGGGACAAAAGACCAACATTTGTAAAACCTACTCTCTGGGCCAGAGAGGTGTCCTCACAGGCTAGAGGCAGCACAGCAGGTATGTCACAGAAGTTAATAACCCACCTTGTTGGAGTCACAGTAGGGTAACTGGAAGGTGAGGGAGGTTAGGATAGTGGCATGGACACAGCCACCCATCCAGGTCCCTGTGGCCAAGGCAGAGCACACCTTGGGGTTCATGATGATCATGTACCTCAAGGGAAAGCATATGGCAACAAAGCGGTCATAGGCCATCACTGTGTACAGGAAACACTCAGTGCAGCCCAGAAAATGGTAGAAGAAGAGCTGGGCAGCACAGCCCTGGAAGGAGATGCCATGATCCTGCCCGGAGAGGTATAGCAACATCTTGGGTGCAGTTGTGGAAGAGAAGCCCAGGTCAAAGATGGAGAGGTTTCCCAAGAAAAAGTACATGGGAGTGTGAAGCCGAGAGGAGGAGATGACAGCAGTGAGAATGAGCACATTTCCCAGGAGGGTACACAAGTAAAATGATGAGAACAGGAAGAAAAGGGCCATCTCCAGGCCCTTCGTCTCGGGGATTCCCAGCAGGATGAATTCCCTCACCGTGGTGTGATTTCTCATTTTTATGGAAGAATCAGTTCTTGGTTATCTGTGGAAAGAAAACTGTGGTTAAATTAAATATGTATGTAAAATTGTTGTGCTTAGATCAGTGGAATGAAATGGAGAAGAAAATTATCTAGATATTTAGAGTGATCCTTCCTAAAAATTATCCTGATCTGCCCCCATCACCCACGATGGCCATACCCCTTTGCAGCACAGTTCGAAATGCAGATGGCACTCCAGAACGATCCCACTCAGCCCCATAGGTCTACTCTCCCATCTTCCATTCTTCATACACACCGTCAAATTACATTAATTGAAATGATCCTTTGTGATTCTTGTGGAAGCCATACAAGAAAAAGATACACTGTCTTTCAATGGCCTCATCCTCTGAAGTCCCTGAAATTTGTGCAGATAAGTGACTGGTAGCCTCTACCTCAGGCTCCAAAGTCTGTGATTCTCTAAGCAGGTCCAAATTAAACAACACTAATTTTACAGCAGGTGGAGACACAGGGGAAGGGGTAGTAAAAACACCTTTACGAGTTTTATAATTTGAAAACCTCTAATATTTTTTCTACCAGTCTGTTTTCCAACACAGTAAGATCTTTAAATTATAGATCACCCCATGGATTCTATTTGCCAATCAATATCTACCCCCTCATCTTTGCATAATTGTGAGGAAAAAGTCAAGATAAAAAACTAAAGTGGGACACAGTGGCACAGGCCTGCGATCCCAATGGCTCAGGAGGCTGAGACAAGACAATCATGAGTTCAAAGCCAGCCTCAGCAACTTAGCAAGGCCCTAAGCAACTCAGGGAGACTCTGTCTCTAAATAAAATACAAAAAAAAAAAAAAAAGGGCTGGGGAGGTGACTGAGTGGTTACGTGCCTCTAAGTTCAATCCCCAGTACCACAAAGTAAAAATAAAAAATAAATAAAGGTAAAAATTCAGGCACTCACATAGCAAACACTGTGCATAACTGGCTGAATCTGTTGAATGTTGTCTGCCTTTCTTTCCCAGCAGAAGGAAGGAGCCTCCCCTGCCTCAATCCCCAGCTGCCCACGGTTTCTAGCAGGAGTCCTGAATTACTCTTTTTCAGACCCTTTCATGTAGAATGCCATATATCTTAGTGTGCTTCAGCTCCCTCACAGTCATTTCCTGCTGACTCCAGGAACTGCAACGATTCATAAACACAGGAACACAGGAGATTTTAATAACCTTGGTCTTCCTTTGGGCATTAATCCTCCAACTCAGGATCCTCATTGTGCAAGGGTGCAATTAACTACTTGGTATAACTGGAGATCAGAAATGAGAAAGTGAGACAGAGAGAGAGAGAGAGAAATATTATTATAATTTCCTTATACTTTGTGGAATAATCAGTTTTTAAAAGTTGATCTGATACCTACATACCATATATTTATGTATGCACTTTTGTATTTAGTGTTTTTTCATGTGCTGATGTTTTTGTAAATCTTTTACACATTATTTTACTCCACGATTCTGCCAGAATTGACCTATTGCAACAACAACTGGGGTAGCTGAGAGAATCAAAGCAATTGACGAAAAGCTAAGCCCAATAAGGGTGGGAACAAGGGCAGCTACAGGGCCATTAGCCATAAGGTTTTGTGGCACAGCCTCAGCTGTGCGATGACTCAACTTCTGAACTCTCTGTACCTCAACTTAATATTCAGTCCAATGTCCAGGGTCAAGGGTCCAGGGGAAGGAAGAAGGGCAGTGCTCAGTGGTGGGGGGAGGGCCTACTGCCTAGATAGACACATAGAAAATGTGCTGAAGGGCCAACAAGAATTTGAACCTGTTATTTGAAATGTCTGTCTTGTATACTGGCTGGCTGTATTGTTGCTTCCATGTTAATGTCCTGAATATTCAATAAATATCGGTAGAGGGTGCCCTACCTAATGCTTCAACGAATGCAGTTATTCATTTGTTTATTTACACATAGATGAATTCCACTTATTTCAGCAAATATCTAGAGGCAAGTTTATGCCAGGCATTAATCACTAAGAGAGACAGACAAGCTGTAAAATTGGGTTAGACAAATTCCCTGGGCTTGAGAAATGTAAAATCTTTCTGGGAGAAAAAGTATTGTACAGTCTTATTTAAATCTCAAAATTCCTATGAAATCTACAGGTAGGAAAAAGAAAGTAAGAATTAAGGGAGGTTTCGTTAGTTTGTTTGTTTTAAATGCCCCAAATCATGGAAGGAGCTGCATTCGGCTTGTTTTTCAGGACTTTGGTCCATAAAGTTTCTGATCAAGTAAGTGCTTATAGAATGTTTGGCAGTTACTCCACTCTGAAAATATCTGGAATCTGGATCTTCATTCAAAAGTAAACAATGTTTTTCTTACACTCTAAACAAATGATAAAATTCTACTATCATATTTATTCTGAATTTCTTTTTCTTTTCAGTAAGAGAGAGGAAACTCAAGGCCTGTCACCTGCTGGGCAGGCACGTCACCTCTGAACTGCACCCCCAGTCCAGTCTTTGATCACCTTCAACATTTTGGAGTGCCATGATGGCGCGAAGAATTATTTTTTTTTAAATAAAGAGATGATATATATTCTTGAAATGAGCAATCAAAATTGTTTTAAATTTTCTTTAGTTAAAACTTACTTGGGGAATGCAAATAAAATAGATTTATAGGTGAGATATTCAACAGAACACTTTAGAACCACGGTGGCATGTGCTAAATTACCATGATTGTCACAGTGAAAGCACATTCCACATCCCAAAGGTCCAGTGTTCTCGGTGATGATACCTATTACAGAATTAGTAGTAATCGGGAGCACAATGGGGCAGACTTTGATAAAATTGCAAAAGGTCTCTTATTCCTGTTTATAGTTCTTTTCTCCCAGAACACAACAAGATATTCCAAAATTATCATAAGCAACAAGAATAAAATTGCAAGTTGTATTTTTTCTTCATTTTTAAGCAAAGATTTGCTGTTTGTGTCAAATAGCTTTTATATGTGTCTGAACACATCAAATATTTATTTTTAAGGAATAATTACTATTTATTTTAATTGATAAAATGTAGATATATTTATGTGATACAACATGATGTTTTCCATTAGGTATACCTTTGAAATGGCTAAATCAAGCTAATTAATATACGGATTATCTTATATTTTCTTTTGTAGTGAGAACCCTTAAAATCTGCTTCAACAATTTCAAAAGATGCAACACATTTTTTATTATGTGTAATCACAGTGTTGTGTAATGATCTCACGAACTTGTTTCCCGTTTAACTGAAATTCTGTGTCCTTTGATGAATATCTCCTTTCGGTCCCCAGACCCTGAAAACCACCATGCTGCTCTCCACTTCTGTGAGTTCAATTCTTTTATGTTCCACATATCAGAGAATATACACAGTACTTATCTTCCTCTGCCTGGCTTATTTCACTGAGCACGATGACCTCTATATTCATCCACGCTGCTGCAAATGACAGTATTTCCTTCTTTTTTAGAGTAGAGTAGTATTCTGGGATGTGTATGTGTGTGTGTGTGTGTGTGCGCACACACATGACATTTTAAGGAATATTATGAAATATTCCTTTTATTTCTTTTTTTGTTTGTTTTATTTTTTATTTATTCTAATTAGTTATACATGACAGTAGAATGCATTCTGACACATAATTAAATGGAGTATAACTTTTCATTCTGGTTGTAAATGACGTAGAGTTACATGGGTTGTGTAATCATATATGCCCATAGCATAATAATGTCTGATTCTTTCTATTATACTTCCTAACCCCATTCCTGCTCCCCTCCTTTTACTCCCCTCTGTCTAATTCAAAGTACCTCTATTGTTCCCTAGCACTCCCACATTGTAAAGTAGCATCCACATATCAGAGTGGTTCTTTGGGAGTGTCTTATTTAGCTTAGCATAATATTCTCCAGCTCCATCCTTTTAATGGCAAATGTCATAATTTCATTCTTCTTTAAGGCTGAGTGTATTCCATTGTGTATAGGTACCACAGTTTCTTTATCCATTTATCTGTTGAAGGGCACCTAGGTTGGTTCCACAGTTTAGCTATTGTGAATAAGCCAGTCATTTTTAATCCTTTGATTCATTGATAAAGCACCTGGATGGCTTCCTTATTCTGGCTAGTGTGACTAATGTTTAATGGACAGGTATGTACGGACATTTATTCACAACCTTATTTCAAAGGATGATTTAAAATTTGTTCCTTATTTACGTTGTACTCAGCAAAAAGGAGTATTCAGAATATATTTTTCTCAACAAAGGAAGGATGCATTAAAGAAATCATGCAAAAATAGCACTTTACCCTACAAGAAATTTTATTTATTAAAACCAGTATTTTTTAACATAGGCTGAATGCAGGCAGAGCTGTGTTCCACGCTGAGGTCATGCAGAGAACTGGTGGAGTGGTGCACTTGATCTTGGTGTGGGACAGTGAGAGGCACAGAGCACTAGTGGGGGAAGGAGGTCATTCTCCTTTTCTCTCCACATGTCAGTTTTCCCTCTGAAACTTGACGGATGTAATGGGCAGGTCCCATGCTGTAGGTACTGCTGCCTCCTCTGCAGCCAATAGAGTGTCCATAAGAAGCTACATAAAGACGGGCATGGTGGCACACAGCTCTGGAGCCTGAGGCAGGAGGTTTGCAAGTTCAGGGTCAGCCTCAGCAACTTACCAAGGCTCTAAGCAACATAGTAAGGCCCTGTCTCAAAATAAAAAAGGACTAGGGATGTAGCTCAGTGGTAAAACTCCACTGGATTAAATCCCCAGTACCAAAAAGAGGAAGAAGGAGGAAGAGGAGGAGGACACAGAAGAGGAGGGTCAGGAGGAGGAGGAGGGGGAGGAGGGGGAGGAGGAGACACATAAAAGGAGAAGGGAGGAGGAGAGAGACTGAATGAATTAGAGGACACAGGCAGGTCATTTTTTCATTCTATAAAACTTTACCAGCAGCCCCCACAGTCTGCCAAAGTGCTCTATATTCTGGAGAACAGGAATTAGCCGTGGTGTCTCCCTGCCAAAGAGAACATGGTGTAATAGGAGAAAGTGAGGCACTGATCAAGCCATCACACATTTGAACTCTAATCGCTTGACAGGGTCAGGGCTGAGAAGAAAAGCACAGTGGATGGGGAAGTAGTGTCCTGTCAGCGACTGTGCATTCGCAGGTGATCTGTAGGGTAGGTGGGGATCCCTGCAGGGTGGTGAAGACTCTCAGAGAAAACCCTGACCCAGCTGAGATCTGAGGAGGGAGTCGGCCAGCAGGGATGGGGAGAACACTCTAAACAGGGGCAGTGGCCTGCACAGAGGCTGCACAGGAGAGGAGTTGGGAGAACTTGAGGAAGGAAGCAAAAGGATTCTGCATGAGATGTAGCTTGAGAGACAGAAATGAAACAATTACTCAGGACCCCCAGGGTCACTTTAAAATTATGCTCTCTGCAGCAGGAGGTTTAAGAAACATTCAGAGTTTTAATGTGCTTGTATTTCAGTGTATTGCAGGAAGGCAGAATATGAAGAGATGATTCTTGCTACAGTGGGGATGGTGTTTTGAAGGAGCAAGTGTATATTCACACACATAAATAAGGTCCCTGGACAGAATTTTGAGATACGTGTTCAGGAAAAAAGGAGAATGATATTCACACGATCAAAGAAATGCAACTGGCAATGTGTTTGGATTAAGGCCTGGTGTTTGCCTCACCTGACAGCCTCAGAGGAGATGCTCATTTTTGTTTTTTAAGTTTCTGTGTCTGACAGGACACTGAGAAACGGATTTCACTCTCATTATCTGGAGGGGGCCCTCACAAATGCCCTCTGGGAACACCTACCCGGTAGGAACCAACAGAGGATAGCAAGGAATGGGAATGAAAATGATAAACCCCACTCTGTCTAATTAGAGCATTTCCTTGTAAGCGAGTTTAGGCATAATGTAGAAGAAACATAATTGCTACACCACCATTGGGTTTTGAAATGACTGCTTTATTTTCCTCTGGAGTAATCACTCTGAGTGTTTTTCCACTTCAACTTTTTAGATCTGCTTATCATTCTCACTTGATCCCAGTCTGAAATAATCTTTCTTTCCTCTTGCAAATAGCTTTTTGACATCATTACCCTATGTACATGTATGATTAACAACAATGATATGAATGTATATCATGCACAACCATATAAATGAAAATTTGTACCCCATATGTGTACAGTGAATCAAAATGAAGTCTGTACAAATAAAAAATAATAATAATAAAAAAGTAAATGTTACAAACTCCTCTCAAAATAGTAAAGGAACAGAAAAAATAAAAAGAAAGATATTCAAATTCCCACCAATAAGATTACATATTTTAACATTTCGGTGGATATTGTTTTCAATATCCATGTGTACATGAACAATTTGTACTGGAATAAAATAATGTGTAGTATTCACAACCTCTGTAAGAGATGGTGTGGCTCAGGCCAGAGAGATAAAGTAGCATCATAGGACAAGTTACAGATGGGAATCACATGTCAAAAACAGACAGAAATCCCAAGAGGAAATACATGGGTGTCTCAAGAGTAGAGGAAGAAAGGATTGCTATAAAAATCAATCATTTCCCAGCAGGGTGAAGAAGTCGATGACAGAGAGGATACCCAAGAGCAAAGTCTGCAGTCCCTCTGTAGGAGGTATTCCTAGGGGAGTGAACTCATTCATCAAGGTGTGCTTTGGTGACAATGAGTGTATTGTGTCTGTCACAATCAGACTCCACCTTCCTATTTTCATGCTCTTTGTGAAGTCACATTTTATATAAAGCTGCAAAAATAGGATATTTAAACATTGCTAATGGTGCAATTTATGAAAACACAGAGTCATGAAACTAAATACTTCTTTCAATACTACAACTTTTGTTTGTTTTCTGCATTGTAAAAATTTGTACTTAAAAAGAATATTTATGGTTCAATGTTTATAGCTGCTCAATTCACAATAGCTAGATTGTGGAACCAACCTAGGTGGCCTTCAATAAATGAATGGATAAAGAAATTGGTATATATACACAATGGAATATTACTCAGCCATAAAGAAGAAGAAAATTATGGCATTTGCTGGTAAATGAATGCAGTTGGAGAATATCATGCTAAGTGAAATAAGCCAAGTCCCAAACACCAAAGGCCAAATGATCTCTCTGATAAGTGGATGATACATAACTGGGGGGCAAGTAGCAGAGGGGTAAGAGAAGAATGGAGGAACTTTGGATGGTGTAGAGGAAAATGGGGTGGGAGGGGTGGAGGAAGGAAAAATAGTAGAGTGAGACAGACAGTATTACCCTACGTGTATGCATGATCACATGGACAGTGTGAATCTACATTACGTACAATCATAGAAATGAAAAGTTGTACCCCATTTGTGTACAATGAATCAAAATGCAGTCTGTAAAAATAATTTTAAAAAATAAATTAAAGAAAAAAAGGAGTATTTGTGGTAACTACACTTAATATTAATCAACCTTTTTAACAGATTTGTAAGTATACTATACATTAACATCAGATACAGAAGAACATGTTCATCATAGTATCTCTAAAATACCATATTTACTATGATTTATTTATTAATGGAATCAAATTTTCAAATGCTTCAAAATGATTGCTTGATCAAAGACAAATTTAAACCTTTTCTAATAACCCAAGAGAGAACTCATTGCAGTTAATTTGTTTTTGGATCCAGACTCCACGCCAAATGAAAGGAATTTAGATATTCATCAAAGTTTAGTGTTGTCTAATTCTCCATGTAGGATAGATAGGATGGGTATTGAACATCCTCACAAATGCTGGCAACTGATCATTGTCTATTGCTGGACCTAAAGACGGTGCTGCCTGCCTTTGTGGAACTATAAAGATCAATCATTTCCAAGCAGGGTGAAGAAGATGACAGATGTACCTCATGATCCCTCTGGAGCCTCATCCATAATGTTTCCTGGATAAGAAACCCTCTGAGCATAAGCAATTAAATACTGAATGTTTAGGGAGTTTTAGAATTACAAAATAGTATGCAGTAATCGAGGTTCTCTTTCACGATATTGGAGATCAAAAAGCGTTGGAATCCTTCCTGACCACCCCATTTTTCTGTGTTGAGTTTCTATCACATTGACACCTTTCGTTCTCTAAAGATGTCAGGATTTGGCCTGTCTATTCTGTCATTTTATTTTCAGTTCCTACTCATTTCCTTACTTCTTGTGGGTCTCGTTTCCCATGGGCCAGAACTTAATCACGGGGTGACACCAGATTTAAGAGAGACTGGAAAATGTCTTATTTTGGAATAGTCACAGACTTGGCTCCACTTAGGACACCTACTAATATGAAAAGAAGATGAGGATCACTGTTGGAAAATACCTAGCAAGGCCAGGGCACAAGAACAGACCTTCGTGTGGAGATCCCTCATCTGAAGTGGCCTCTATTTGTTGGGTAACATACGGCACTCATGTATTGCACGAAGGTGTTTCTGTTCACAGGCGACAGTGCATATTTAATGGTGTCCCATAAAAGAATTATAAAGCTGAAATATTTCTATTTCCCTGTGATGTCATGGCCATCTTAGTGTCACAGAAGAAGGCATCTCTATGCAATGCTGTATAAACGAACCTACTGTGAGGCCAGTCACCTGCCAGTAGGGCACGATAGTTTAGGTACAAAGTACTTGTCAGAGATGTAAATGACTATGTTATTGATTTATACATTTACCATCCTGTACTCTTCACCATTATTTTATAGTGTACAGCTACCACTTAGCTACAAAAAAAAAAAGCAAACTTCACTGTAAATTAGCAAGAGCCTCACACATCTTATGTTTGATGCATGTCTTGATTCCATCAAGGGGCCATGTCATGTGACTGACATGGACTTTCCAGGTCTGTACAAGTCTACTGTTTTCATCACAGAATAAAGAAATTTCCCAATGAAACACATTTCAGAACATGTCCCATAGCTAAGCAATGCATGATGGTTTTAGTTTCCTGGTTTCTTTAAGCACTTTCACTACCAGATGTTTTCTTCTTTGCTCATTTTTTTTTTATCAATTTTTTCCTCTCTTTACCATGCAAGTTCCAGAAGGAGAAGAATTTGTCTTTTTTTTTTTTTTTTTTTTTTTTTGCCAAATGCCAATATGCAGACTAGTATCTTCTGTTTTATATAAAAGCCCAATAAATACATGTTGACTCAAAGAATGAATTATGTGTTTCTCTAACAAAAGTTTGATTATTGAACTCATTAAATATTTTATCTAAAAAGTGTAAAATTATCCAAAGTATTTGAACAAATATGAATAAACTCAAAATATAACTCACCCAATGCTTTAATAAAGTTCTGCTTACTTGTTATTGTGCCAGGTTTAGGGGCATTTCACCTATTTATCTTTCCAATAACCAGAAACACTTGAAACACCAGAAACACTGATTCTTGTCCTTCCAACCAGATTCTGTGTCTGGTCTGCAGCAAACTTCAAATTCTAAGCTTGTGACTCAACCAGATCAGAGGATGGATGCAGCTCATTTTCCAGCTTCTTTCTCTTACTGACAGAAACTTCAGCCAATAAAGTGAAGTTGTAGATGAGGAAAAAAAATATGCATATGATTTCTATCCAGGGAAATGGACCATCCCTTCTCATAACAGGTTTGGCATATGCAATAGTAACATATATCATCTGCATAACTGCTTACTACTGACAAAACAGAGTTTCTTCTTGTTCTTATGTATAGCTTTACTTTTTTTGTATATGTATTCATGTGAGTGTGTGTGTGTGTGTGTGTGTGTGTGTGTGGTGCTGGGGATTGAACCCAGGGCCTTGTCATGCAAGGCAAGCACTCGACCAACTGAGCTACATCCCCAGCCCCTGTCTACCATTTTGTAACCAGGAAAGTGAGCACAGATATTCTCAGCTACTTACTCTAGCTATTACTCCAGACATGTGATTTACCATCCTGAAGAGACACACAAGTCACCATGCCTGGAAAATGCAGGCCTTAGAAAAAGGATGCTATCTCAACAAAGCAGAAGTGTGTTCCCAGCCCTAGAACTGGGAACATACAGTGTAGGGACAGAGAATTCAAATTAGAGATGGGGAATAGTGACACATGCCCACAATGTCCTATTAGCAGGGCCAGCACACAGCAAGCCCTTGGCAAAGTCCGTTGCAGAGATGTGTAGTGTCTGAGATCATTGCCAATGTTACTGCTGCAGCACTTGCACATAAAAAACCTGCCCCTTCCCTGGGCTTCCCTCCAACAGTCCCTTTGCCGACACCAGGCAGATGAAAAAAGCAAATGTTCTCATGTTGGGGACTTTTACAGGACCCAGAGAAAAGCGGAAGTGCAAATATTTGTTTAAGAAAGTCAGTGGTCCCTTAGTGATACAGTTGTTACCAGTTTATAACTGGTCCCTCGAAGTGGGTGGGACTTCCAGGGAAATTTAACTGCCCTTGCTTTCACTCTGCAGCAGTTCAGAGCTCTGGGAACTTGGTGAGAAGGAGAAGGCAGGTGACCCGGCTGCCTGCCCTGGGGCAGAATCCCAGTCCTGCTTCTGAAGCCTGAGAGCCTCCCATTCTGCCTCCCTTTCCCCTGTCCTTAGATCTTTTGGTGCCTATTGTAGCTGCAAGCCCAGGGGTGTGAGTCCCTGGGATCTCTGCAAGTTTGGTTGTTTAGGAGAATCTTGGGGGAGGTCTGTAGGGGGAAATTAGCCATTTTCTGATAATCTCCACATCTACCTTCCTACTGTCCTTTTCCTTTACTTCTCTCTTTCTCCATCCCTCAACTTCTTCCTTCCTCCTGCTTTTTCTCTGGGATAGGTGATGTTTTCTCAGTTTTGTGTAAGTTTGTGCTGTTGAAATGTGGCTTTAAGTCTGTACCCAACTCAATCACTGCAGCTCCTAAGGCCATCTATGTAGAAATTGAGGTTGCTGTGGCCCCTTTTTGTAAATACATGGGCACTGAGAATCTAGGACAGAACATTTAAAGATTAAATCACTCTCTGTTTCTGGGCAAGCCCCACTCTGCAGTCCAAATCTCTTCCTGGCCACAGACCAGGTTCTCCACTTCTCCCTGTAACAGGCTGGTAGGGTGTGGTCCACTGGGCTCTCCTGCTTCTCCCCTCTCTGCCTGCCTCTCACTGGTTCTCAGTCAGACTCTCTCTCACATCTCTAATGTCCAGTCCAGACAGAGCTCCCTGGCTGAGAGGGAAGCTCTCTCTCCTGGGCAGCTGCAAGCTTGGGTTTTCCTCACACAGTCCTTGAGCCGCTTTACTGCTGAGTGAACCTACTGCCTTAAGCTTCCTGTGGATGCTCTTAGGTGTTCTTCCCAGACTCAGCCCAGCCTCTTCTACCTGCCCCATTTAAGGGTCATCTGGAAGCCCTTTTCCTCAGCATGCTCTCCTGTGCTCTGACCTGCTACTGTCATTTTGTGTTGCTGTAAAATGTGAGCTGTTTTACAATGCACAGTTTTTATTCAATTGCCTGTAATAATATTTGGAATGAGAAGCCTGGTAGTTGCTGTGCATTTGTATAACAGAGCTTGGAGCATAGGAAATACAGGTGATATCACATGGATGATCAGGATGGGCATTGTTTCAAATTTGATTAAAGTGGAGATTATGTTTATTTGGTGTGTGTGTGTGTGTGTGTGTGTGTGTGTGTGTGTGTGTTCATGTTTCTGTGGATCTAACTCAGGGTCTTGTTCATTCTAGAAAAGAACTTTATCACTAGCAAAACCCCCACCCTAATGTGTGCTTTAAATAATGACTTGGATCAGCATAGTGCACTTACAAATAGTCCTATCAAAAGTTTCAGAATGCTTGGGGTGGGATTGTTCCAGAAGGAAGGCTATTCCTCACAAGAGCCCTTGTGTTTTCTCACCTGTAGTTCCCTTAGTGAAGCGTGGCATTCTCTGTATTCATCTGCCAAGAGGTCTGGATGAGCACATGTATGCTGTTGTTCTCCAGCATGCTCTGTGCTCCAAATGATGCTATTTTAACTCTTTAAGCCCTATTTTCAATTAAAGCCCCTGTTGGTCCTGGAGATGGCAGCCCAGGCCACACTGTGTCAGAACAGGGAGAGGCAACTAGCACATGATAAGTGCAGAATGGACTCAAAATGACTCCCGGGAGCAGGAGGATTCAGCATTAGGATCAAACCCACCTGTGGACTCCCCAGATAAAAAAATTGCCATTAATCATACTTTTGATACAAAAGGTGCACTGTTATGATATGGATCATATCACACACAATACACCTCCAAAATGATTGTAAAATTTGAGAGAGATGTTTAGGACAGTCTGATTTAAAATATAGGACATGTTGCATATATAATAATTGAATATTAGAATAATTTGGACACAGCAATGAAAAAAACCTGTGACACATAAAAGAAAAATCACAAGGCACATGGTACAAAATGCAGAATATTTAAGATGCTTCCTACATGCAGGTCTAAATAGAATGATCCAAAATGATTAATAGGAAATGTTCATTGAATAATAGTAACAATGACAACAGGAACAATGCTGGTATCTGTCCTAATTGTTTAAATATGCTAATTTAGGAAGTTTACATATATTAATTTATATGTGAAATGAAAGTATGATGGTTATTATTTTAGAAAGATAAAACTGAGGCTCAAGGGGGATTAAGGTTATGATTGTATAGTTGAAAATGAGGGTCAGAACACCAAGATCTGGAAGCAACACTTTCTTAGTGGCACCATAGCCCATAGGGATTATTCTCAAAGTCTAAGCCCCAAGAACAACAGGGCTTATACTTTTATACCTAAGCAAATTTTGGGGTACATCAAGGCAAGGGTACTGGTGCAATTCTATTGGAAGATGCATTCTACTTTTCTATAGGGGTACAAGTTTGTCAACAACCTAGGGATTCTTAGCTCATTCAGCTTGGGGACTTTTAGTGCACTAAGCTTAAAGGAGATTGTTCTGTCCCCACTGTTTCTTGTTTCTGTTACTGCAGTTGTGTCACAGCTACCTGTTAGCCCCCCAAGGCTCTATGGCTAAATGTCAGTAAGCAGAGCTGCTGTGTGTCAGTGTGCAAAACCACAGCCTGTCAGCTCTTAAACTGCTAGAATTCCCATTTTGTTCCACCATGACAGCTATTCAATATTCCCAAGAAAGCAGTGTATTAAACACACTTTTGAGCTTTTGAAAAGGTGGAATTGGTGTTTTAAGTAGCCTCAGGGTTTTCAGAATTTCCTGTTTAAGTGAATCTATCTTGTAAATTGCACAACATCACCCCCCTCCCCAGGGATGGAGGGTTGTCATTTAGAAGGAGCCTATCAGACTCTGTCCCCTCTTCTCCTCCTTTCTTTCTAGATCCAACCCTAACATCCTGAATGTATTCTTATGCCAGAGAAAAGCTCATAATGTGCTCATGCACACCTCCATCTCCCAGCATGTCACTCTGCTCATGAGGTGTCTTTTCCTCAAAGCACTGTGACAGCACAGAGGGCTGCTGTGGACTAATCACTCTCCAAAAGGAGCCAAGTAATTCTGATTCCTGACCCTATTGTGTGCCAGTGTGTTCTGGGTAGCTAGCCAATTTCTGGCCCACAGGAGGCCTTCTACTACAGCTTGTTGAACTCTTTAACCCTGACCTATCCCCAGTGGCACTGAAGAGCATCTCTGTGACCTTGTCCACCCATGAGTTTGTGGCTGCTGTGTCTGCAACCTTAAACTATGAGAATGAGGAGACAGTCCCTTTGGAGACCTCCTTTGTGTTCCCCATGGATGAAGACTCTGCTGTCTATAGCTCTGAGGCCTTGGTGGATGGGAAGAAAACTGTGGCAGAATTACAGGACAAGATGGAGGTATGAGAGATGGGTACAGTGTCATCTCCCTTCCTTTTACTTTAATGATTAATGTGCACTCTTCGAGATCTCATTCAAATGCACCTTCACATAAAACACTGGTGTTGGATTCTTTTCCCTCCACTTACTTCTAGATTGATTGATTTATTTATTTATTTATTTATTTATTTATTTATTTATTATTTTTTTGCAGTGCTGGGGATTGAACCCAGGGCCTTGCACTTGCAAGGCAACCACTCTACCGACTGAGCTATATCCCCAGCCCACCACTTACTTCTAAATGAAGATTTCCTGAAATCATTTGGGAGAGATCAATTAGAGGCATTCAGAGTGTAGCTGTGAGTTTGAGAAGACACATCAATTTCCCTCTTTAATAGTCTTTGTTTCCTGTAGTCCTGTCTTTTCATTTGATGTTACCTTTCTTTCCTATCCCTCCTATTTTCTTTAGGCCCAACACAACTATGGAATACCATATCCCAGGGCCACCAGGCCTACTTATTGGAGGAGGACTCATACTCCAGAGACGTCTTCTGTTGCGATGTGGGGAACCTCCAGCCTGGGTCAAAGGTGGAGCTCACCTTGAGGTATGTGCAGGAGCTGCCCCTGGAAGCAGATGGGGCCTTGCGCTATGTGCTCCCAGCCATCCTGAGTCCTAGATACCATCTCTCTGGTGAGTACTTTTCCCCTTTGAATACCAGTGGTGGCATAGTAGGGAATTCTCCTTTCATTTTTGGGTGTGCTAAAAAATATTAGAAAGGAAAACAGAACACGAGTCATTTTTTTGTAGGCAGTCTTGACAGTTGCCTTGATTTGAAAACTCCTATAGTCCCTTTGGAGGAAGTGCCCTACACACTCAGTATGGTCACCACAATCAGCTCCCAACATGGCGTCCAGAGGGTCCACTCCAACTGCCCCTTAAGTGCTGTTAATTAGTGCAGGTAATTAGTAAGAGCGGACTGCTGTTACCAGGACTTTATGCCTTGGGTCTTGACTTTGTCCAACCCTTCTCAGGTACTTTTCCATGTTAACCCAGAGGGAGATACACTGTGTTCCCTCCTCAGCCAGGTTTACTCTCCTGAGTCTTCTCTTGATTCTCCCGTCTGCTCCTGGTCATGCTCACTGGTGGAGGAACTCTGTGGCCCTCAGCTCTGATCTCAGCTCCAGGAAGCAAAGGGTGATGGTTCTAACCTGGCTTTCTTACTGGTTCCCAACTCAGGTTTCCCTGGCTGGGGGACATCCCTGTGTGACAGAGATGTGGAACTCCTAATTTACTGCAGTGAAGTGCACAGCCCCGAATATCTATGGAGATGGGGATGCCTGAGAAGAAGCCAGGTAATTTTTTCTCCCTTTGTGCTCACCTTTGGAAGATGTCTGTCTTGAAATCACTCTCAAATACCTTCACTTCCAACTTCTTTCCAGTAGCAGGTAAACCTACTGAAGTGAAATATTGAAAGAGTTTCACTATAGTATGCAGTCGTCAGCTTGGGTGTATACCCTGTGGCATTGTTGTATGAAAGTTTGTGTAGTACATAGTGATGAAGGATGTGAACAAGCAATTCATATTAGAAAACACAGTCATTTATATACATGCAACAGTGATCAGACTATACACAAATGTAAGACAAACTTTGCCATATATATCTAAATAAATGCTCAATTTGGAAATTGCAATTTTTAGAATATTACCTAAGGAAATAAATCTAAATAGAAGTAAAATATACACTGGATACATTTAATAACAATTTTTAACAACATCACATATTCATAAACAATCACAATTCATTTCATTGACTACGCTGTGCCCTCATTAACTTGATGATTTAATATGCAGCTACTGCTAAATAAATAAATAAATAAATAAATAAATAAATAAATTTATACAGCTAAATAATGTACATTGTCATATTTGAATAATTTGGAAGAAAGATCTCCAAGTAAATGAAAGAAATAAATCATACAAGCAGGTTACCAACTATAAAATAGCATGTAGTAAGAAAAAGACATTTTTTAAAAAGGAAGTATGAATGGAGTAATTGTGATTAGATTAAGACCACATTTGGTTTCTTAGTTTCCTTTTTCATTTCAAATAGATACTTCATACCTACATATAATATCCCTGAAATTCTTTCTTTTTCCCTTTTTAAAGTTGTGATAAATAATAAAATTTAACACCTTAACTATTTCAAGTGGACAATTCTATGGCCTACTTAATTCATCTTTCACCACTACCCATCTCTAAAACTTTCACAATGTGCTGATTATTAAATTCTAATACTATTTATTGTCTTAGTAAGTTTAGTTTCTTAGATTTTTTTTCTGATTTTCTTTTATTATCTAAATCTTCCTGAACACATATGTGCTTTTCTTAGTAATGAAAAGGAGTACAACCAAGTCAATCTGTTGTTGTCTTGGGCCTTCCTGGCTGCCTGCACTGGGTTGCAGGGACCTGCAGGGACCATGAAACATGACTGGAAAGATACTGCCACTCCACAGCATTTTCCACATGGTTGGAATGGAGGCATCCTTGGGGACAGTCACATTCACAGTGACATGGTTGGGACTAGGCTTTTGCTTCTGTAACTACAATTGCTGTGGAGACAGTTCCCTGGAGTCAGTGTCCACAGACCATCCCAGGCTTTCATTGATGATGTGTGGCCAACATAATATCATACTTGAGCTTGCAGAGTGGCATTCTTTGTGTGGCCTCACTTGTCAGCCATTCTCCTTATGGCCTGCTGTCCATGCTGAGGTCCCAGCCTCAAGAATGTTTGCTAGAACTAGTTCCTCTCCCATGAAACCACACACTCTGGCCTTGCACATTAGTTACCTTTGTTTGCTTCCTATAGGTGAGCTCTTCATGCCCATGAAATACATTAGCAGTGATTGGTTTTTTAGTTAGAATTATTTCATAATGTGCAATTTCAGAAGATAAGGTTAGAGATCTCTATCTCTTTCCTTATCAGATATTTTCTAGGCCCCATGCAGATTGTCTTATCTATTCTCATGACCAGTTCTATAGGCCACAGGGGGACATCAAGCGCACCCTTACCAGTCTTATGAATCCCTTCCAGCAGTGATATTCAGGTGCTGCTTCATAGCTATGATATTTGGCCAAATTGGTTTGTTGTTCACTTACCCAAAAGGAAACAAATGAAATCTTGGAGTGGCAACCTGACTCAATAAAAAATTTTTAGTGTTGTGCCACATGAAGCATACCAGTACAGAGGGGAAAGCACAATACATTATTTTAAAACTTAGGATAGAAGTATTTATTGTATTAAGAGAATGATGAAAAAAAAAGAGAGAGAGAATGATGTCTTTTTAAAATTAAAATTTTAATTAACAAAATCATTGCATAAAAGTAACTTTTAGAAACTATTTTATAAAATTACTGAGTTAAGTCCTCAGCTAAGTTCCTTAAGGGTTTTGTATCACTTAACCAACAAAACAATCATATTAGGTAGGTATTATTACTTTGATTTTCAGATGAGGAAACGGGATAGCAAGGGGTAGAGCTAAAGTTTAAAATACCTTGTCTGAAAACAAGGAAGCAGAGATTGGTGGAGTTAAAGATAATCTGAATGAGACAGAAAGAATTATAGTAGCTAATATACATGCAGTGCTCACCATGTATCTGGCAGTGTTCTGAACAGTTCACATGTACTAACTCCCATTATTCTCATTCAACCTTTCTGACTTCCTAGGACCGTGCCAGCCCCACAATAACCAGGTGTCTCTTGTCACAGAAAGGAATCTACCTTACTTATCTAAATGATGCTACAATATATATGCAGATGTCTGGATTGTGTAAACATCTTTTTTCAACTCGGATATACCAAATGTTTTGTGGATGACACCCACTATATTCAGCAGCCTGTTTGATTAGTGGAGCATCCCATGAGTAAAAGATTAAACTGAAACAGGTTTCAGTTATACTGAATCCCAGGCTACTAGGATTTAATTCTATTATTCTGGATTCAGTTTATAAAAATGCAATAATGGTGCATGATTCCATATCCTCTTACATTCTCTGAACTATTAAAGTGGAGCTAATATAATCCAGTCATTCTCATTTCATTTCCATCTCAATAATGATGTTTTAATTCCAGCTTCAATTTTCATTTACACCTCAAAATAAAGCCACAGATATGTTTTTAACAGTTTATCTATTCTCCCTTGTCCCATTGCATATGTGAAGCTACTTGAATTCAGCATGAATCCCAGGACTTGCCTTTCCTCTGGAGAGAATCAGTGAGTCCTTCACACCAAATTGGAATTTCACTGGTGTGTATATTGCTTATAAATACTCTTGTCATTTATGAGCTTCAAAATTACACACATGAACATCAATTTTTCAAAGATGCAATAAGGTTTAAATGACCTTTGTGATAGATTTCCATTGATTTGACATGAAGAAAAGGCATGCCTCTGCAGATAAACTTAATTGCTTCTTTTGGCAAATGACGGAAAATGTTCACCTCATGTGTCTCACTCATTTGCTGAGCTTCCAGGAAAATAGCTTCCAGGGATACTGTTACAGTTGTTGCTTATTCCTCCCTTACTTTTTTACATGTTTGTATCTCACTTGCCCAAACCCTTTGTGAGCTAATACTGCATAAGAATCAAACACAGAAATTTGTATTTTGGTTTTTCCTGTTCCCTATTGAATTCACTATAATTGATTCCTGGGTGTTTTAAGATTCTTGGGTTCCCTTTTTTCCTCATAGGATCTTTATCCTTTTCTGTATAGGTAGTGTAATGGGAGATCCTTCTGTAATGGTGAGTTTCTATCCAGACATTGCTGAAGGTGAGGCATCTGGGACCTGTGGAGAATTTGTCTTCCTTATGGACTGCTCAGGAAGTATGCAGTGCCCCATAAGTAACCAGGACGGGTCTCAGTCACGCATAGAGGCAGCCAAGGTAAATCTAATTCCTTTTCCTGAGTCAGGTTGACAAGTGAGGAAGAATCTGAGGGTTAAAGTGTGGTTCCTTTGGAGGTGTAAGGCTGTTCTCTAGCTGAGCAGTAGCTGCCATGACCACTCTGAGTCTTGGAAGGTAATGTGGCATGAAACCAGGGTGGCAGGCTACAGCTCAAGAGTTGACTTGGCAGATCTGAGAAGGTCCTCTCACTCTCTCCTCCTCCCCTCTCCCCTTCTGGAAGCACTGATTCTGCTGCTGAAGAGTTTGCCTGTAGGCTGTTATTTCAACATCTATCAATTTGGATCTTCCTATGAGAAATTCTTTCGGTAAGTTTCTGAAAAGACCAGAGAATTAATCCTTTAAAGGAAGGAATTAGATTGTTAAAGGAATTACTGAAGAATTGATCTGGGCTTTGATGATTTCAGGTAGGAATAGTGTTTGATTTGGATTTCTCAGCTGTGGGCAATATCCAACTGCTCTCCTATGGCCTGTTGTGTTTGTTTCTCTCAGGGAGAGTGTGAAGTATACTCAGCAAACAATGGAGAAGGCAGTGAAGAGAGTTAAGCTCATGAGCTCAAACCTAGTGGGCACTGAAATCTTGGCCCCACTTCAGAGCATTTACAGAAAGCCCTCCATCCCAGGTCACCCCCTACAGGTAGGAATTGGAGCAGACCTAATAGAAGGTCACAGAGAAAATGAAAGAATCAGTGTCGCTGAGCTTCACTGCAGGAGTTTAAAAATGTGGTGTGCAATTGGAAGACTATCTTATAGTAAAGAGAAATAAAGACAAGGTATTTTTGTCCCTTCACTCAATCTGATGGACAGTGGAACTGCCTTTGTGGAGTGCCCAAAGGCCTCTGATGGAGTCATGTGTGGAGGACTGAAAATCCCCAGGGTTGCCAGAAGTCCTGTGAGGGCAAGGTGCCTGTGACAGTGGAACAGAGGGGAGTGCACGCCTGTTTGAAGAACCCTGGAATCTCTGGAGTGAAACACCTGGAGTATTCAAGGGCAATAATTGAGTATTGATGTATGTTTTCTTTCTTTATACAGCTTTTTGTCTTCACAGATGGACAAGTTGCTGAAATGTTTACTGTAATTAAAGAAGTTCAGTTTAACAGCAAGAAACACAGGTAGGATCTGAATGTGCTTTCTGCTGGGTGACCAGACCCCAGTGGTGCCACATGAAAACTACAGCCCCATGATACCAGGATTTACATCAGGAATTGTCCTGAGCACAAAATATGTAGTATATAAATTTTTGCTATTAATATAAATATTGTTTTATTTTTATCCACACTGAACATTTTAGTGAGTTCTAGGCAGAGATTTATAATCAATAAAAAATTTTCAGTTTTGATTTTGTACATAAAAATCATTTAAAACAATGCATGTAAGCACTATATAACATGGGGAACAGTTCAAAGTTCATGCTGGAAATGTAACAGTGAGGGCATCAAGATGCTGGCAGAATTTGGTCTTCAGGGAGAAGGATATCAAGTTAATTGCATTCATCTTAATGTGATGTCACTAGATTTGAAGATGATGACTCACACTACCCCAAATGAAGAAAGACTGTTATGTAAATCTAAATTCCAGAGTATTAATTCACAATGGGAACTATCTTTTCCTGCTGTTTATATGTTTATATTAGTATTACCAAGGCATTCTCTGTTTATAGATTGTATTATTTGGAAATCAGACAGGTTAAGTATGTTTTGGTGCATATGTACTAGGACACAGTAAGATCTTTCCAACTGAAGATCAGAAGACCAAGCACTAAGAATGGCCTTCCTGGGCAGATCCAGTGTCCTAATAGTACCAGGCAAGTACACGGAGAGAGTTTCTATGTTTTTTTTCACTTGTCAGAGGAATGTCGTAGTCAGCTCCAGTGCCATGTTGACCATTGGTAGGGATATGGATGTGGATAGATTTGTGTTCATGTTCCCAGTTCTTTATCTGGGAAACAGAAGAGAAATCTGCTGCTGAAGAGACTCAGTATGATTAAATTCTACTATTAATTTCAGGTAATTTTTAAGTTCCCCAATATACAATGTGCTCAATAAGTGACTTCTATTACAGTTCTCATCAAGGAAGTAGATTATCTCATCATGTAGTTGTCACCATTCCTTTTTAATTGTATAAGTTCCCTTGAGTTCCTGTGTCTAACCTCCATTCATTTACAATTGCAGATGTTTTTCATTTGGCATTGGAGAAGGTGCCTCCACCAGCTTAATAGAAAGCATTGTCCAGGTGACAGGGGGCACTTCAGAGTTCATCACAGGCAAGGACAGGATGCAGTTCAAGGTGAGGGGCAAGCTGTGTGTCCAGAGGTGGGCAATCCAGAGAATGTATGCAGCATGGTGGGGGACACTGCTGCAAGGGCAGAAGCCCAACTTGCCTCCAGGGTGCAGTTTCCCAAAGGCCTGGGCTGTATCCTTAGCAGGGCTACATTTGGTCTCATACAAACATGTCCACTGTACATCTGAAATGTAGTCCTATGAATTGGAGGTCCAGAATAAGAATCTGAAAGAGCTTGAAGCTTTTGTATTTGCGAACAAATGCAGAAAACTAAGAGCTTTGGCTGTCATATTTGAGGCTCCAGGCTTGTGCTTCAGGAACTCTTTTAGTGGTAAGTTGATGTTCCATTATCAGGGTGCACAAAGAGATGTCTGCTTCTATTTCTAAGCTCCTCTTTCCCAGTTGCTGCCATGTCTTCTCTAGTTCCATTCTCCAGGGATCAACTTTCCCTAGCATATCCTTCATTCACATTTATGCTGTTAAATCTCTTAATCTTAGCTTTCTGATGTGTAAACCAAGAGAAATAATACCCATATCCAAAGATAAATTAAGAATTAGGCATAACATGTGTTATGTCACATAGCACCTGATACATAATGAACATTCAGTTCATTATGGCTACCCTTCCCATCTTGTTTATTTATGCCCATGTACTTCCCTTTCCTCCATCAGGCTCTTAGGTCCCTGAAGCACTCTCTATAGCCTGCAATATGCAATATCTCTCTGAGCTGGAATTTGCCTCTGGTGTGTCTGCTACCTTGCTTTCCCCAGAACCAGCTGCCATGTTTAGGGGTCAGAGGTCAATCATATATGCCCTGCTCACTGGGAACATGCAGGTGAGTCAGATTAGCAACTTCCTTGACAATTTCATAGGAGTTGGTAGCTGGATTTACATTTCAGCAAGACTGCAAATCCCAGGTAGAGCCTACCCACCATCTTCTCCATCATTTCAGGCTCTGACTTCCCGGGCTACCTGATTGCTACTTAGAAACTGTAATGAGCTGAGCTCATTATAAGTGCCACTGTTCTAAACATTTTCCTGGTCATCTCTGTCTTCTATCACTTCTTTTATCCAATTTTTAGGCAGTTGAGTCTCCAGAAGAAGTACGGCTGAAGTACATGCTCCAGGACAAGAGTTTTAAGCATAAGTTGACATTTGCTCTACAACCCCAGCCAGATGCCAAGTGAGAATTCAGCTTCCTTGTTCTTTCCTCACATTTCTCTTCATTTTCCTTCTTTCTTCTGTCATCATTACAGTTTGGATTCCTTCTCTTGATTCTGGCTTCAATTGTTTCACACATTTGGCTTTTCCTTTTTTAAATTTTCTTTTTTTTTATTTTTTACAGACTGCAATTTGATTCATTGTACACAAATGGGGTCCATCCTTTTGTTTCTATGGTTGTGCACGATGTATCTCCTCTCTGCTCTTCCCTGACCTTTTCTTCCCTCTGCCATCCCTAACATTTGGAACACAAAGTAACTGTGGCTGTTCTCTGTAAGTCTCAGAATGTTTTGTTTCGTTTTTTTGTTTGTTTGTTTGTTTGTTTTTCTTTTAGCTTCACCATTCACCTCTTGCTGCAAAGTCCTTGATCCAGAGAAAAGATCTGGGTTTCAGTGAGACCCCAGCTGAAGATAAAAAAGACATGCTGAAGATCAGCATTGAATCTGGAGTCATCAGCTCCTTCGCAGCATTCATTGCTATAAACAAGAGTTCAAGCAGCCAGGCCAGGGGCCCCTGGCTTTCAGGCAGATTCCAAGGCCAGTTATGTCCCTTGATGACTTTAAGACATCAATAATGTGTTTTCCTGGTGAGTGCATCCATTCAGACTCCCACAGACTAAGTGTCCTAGATATCTGAGTACACTATTTAAAGGAAAAGCTTATGAAAGACCTTAAACTGTCTCATTTTCCTTGTGCCTCCACATCCAAGACTTTTTGGTGAATGTTAAACTTTTCTGCACTAAGGAGCTAAAATATGGCCCATTGGCAGAGCAATTTAATATGGGGGATATTGGAGTATAGAAAGTACACATAAGCATTGAGAAACCAAACTCTTTAAATCTGAAGATAATTTATCAATGAGATGGTTAGTGATCACACAGATGACTGATGTTTGGAATGACCTGATAAGGAAAGTGATAGAAGAGAGGACTCAATGAAAAGGAAAAGTTACAAAAGAGCCCCTGAATTTAGTTGGAAAATGGAATGCCCAGGGATAAGTAGAAACATTTGTGAAGGCGAGTTGAGGGTCCAGTATCTCAACTTATGTAGTGGAACCAAACTGCTAAAAAGAATCATAGTGTATGTGAATCTTTTCAGCAATACTCACTAGATTTGGCTTAAGAATGAAGCAAGTAGACAGTTGGGCTAATTTCAATGTTGGGATTTTGCCAGATAGGTAGGATGAAAGCAAATTTATAATATGGAGTTGAAAATATCAGTAATCAAGTGGCAAATGTTGAACTCAAAATTTAGATTGCATGCAAAATAAAGATGTAAGGAAGCTGATATACAGGGAAAAATAGAGAAATCAGGACTTATATGTTTTAAAGGAGGTCAAAGTTCAGGTAAAACAGGAATATCTAGATAAGAAACTGGTAAAATGGATATTTTAAAAGCAAGATTTTTTTCAGTTTATTTTTTTAAGTGGCACAATTCTGCATGATAAAAAGGTCAACATGTCTGCGAGTGTATAACTGAAGAGGAGAATAGAGCCAAAGTCTTTGAATTTGAGAAGGTCAAGAAGCTTTGCATTAGGAAGCTTGGCAGGCTTGTCTCCCTGGGTGTGCTGAAAACCCTCAAGATGATGGTAGACTTGGAATGAAGTGTGAGTCCAATCTGGCTTTCAGATACCTCAGAGTACAAATGACAGTGATATAGGAGTTGAGGGGGGAGGGTTGAAAGTAGGGAGGAAACATGGAAGGTACCCAATTGAGAGTAGAAGAGTAATCATCAGAGGCTGAAGAACTTTCCAGACTCAACTCCAAAACCGGGTATCTAAAATGCAGACACTGAGCAACAACCATATGAGAGAGACAAAGGGAGAACGGTTTAGTGGAGAATACATGAGTTTTCAGTTAAGACTTAGTTGGAAGGAGCGTCCTGTACTGAAAGTAAACATGCAGGAAAGATTGCTTTTAGCATGTGTCAGGGGTTTCAGAGGACACATAGAAAGCAGAAAGAGCTGAGAGGGTGAGAGTTTGTGCTGGGCTGGACTCATAGGAGAAGAATAGCACAAGAAAGGTAGAGACTGCATCTGATAAAAATGGGAAGAAAAGTGTCTCAAATTATCAGACTTCATTACCTTTGCCTACTGTAGAGGGCAGGTGATACCTAGTCTCAGTGTGTGTATATTGGTGTTTTTCAAATATTTCATGGGAATCAAAATTCACTTCTCATTTTATGCCTCTGTCTGCCTGTTCTGAATTAAAGTCCCATGGGCATTCCCGTAGGCTTAGGAAACATGCTGACCTCTATAGTCAAAAACGGCCTCAGGCACTTCAGTGGGGCCAGAGGACATCACACAGTGTTCTCTCAGAGACTAGTTGTGAGACCATTTCTTCCACCAACAGGACAAAAGTATGAAGTTAAAGTGAGATGGGCCTTAACTCACTCTTCTGATCTATGGGGATTGAAGTGCTGTTCTTTGATGCTGTATTTTCTTGTAGCTTTCACTGTCTAAGAGGTAATCTTTTTGAAAAGCATCAAGTAGGGGATAAAATTTGTCTAGTCTCTAAATTTTCCAGGGCTAGCTCAGTTTCATTAGTTGACAATATAGGACCCTGAAACCTCCTACCACTGGAGTCTGGAGTGACCTGCAGTTAAGCAAATATTTTTCCATTTTTGCCAACACAGGTTGCCTGCAGTCAGGGTCTGGCCCCTGCACAACTCTGCTGTTTTTCTGTTTGGGTACCTGCTTCATTGGCCCTCTTTTTACTTTTGAAGGTGGATATGGATGGTGTCTGATAGCTTGCTCAGTAGAACCACTTGTCTCTAAATCCAGCAGTGTAGCAAATATGCTAATAGGCTAAAAGCTCCATAATTTCCCATCATTTTGTTAATTTTTCTTCTCAAATGGTTGTCGAGAATGATCTTATGCAGCTGATATACCTCCAAAGGGTAAATGGTACCGGGATCTGAATGAGGATCTGGCCAACATCCTGGGAGTGAATTTGGAAGACATGCTGACTGCACACCCTTCTAAGGTGAGATTCAAAGGAAAAGAATAAAGTAGGTATGTTTTTAAGGAAGT
>JAJEJO010000094.1:2067444-2322663 GCA_020662805.1 Glaucomys volans | reverse complement strand
TTAATCTCCAGGTGATGGAGTTGTTTCTGCTTTTAACTTTATTGTTGATTTCCAATTTCATTCCATTATGATCTGATAGTATACAAGGTAGTATCTCTATGTTTTTGTATTTGATAAGAGTAGCTTTGTGGCATAACATATGGTCTATTTTAGAGAAGGAACCATGAGCTGCTGAGAAGAAAGTGTATTCGCTTTTTGATGGATGGAATATTCTATATATGTCTGTTAAGTCTAAATTAGCAATTGTGTCATTGAGTCCTATGGTTTCTTTGTTCAATTTTTGCTTGGAAGATCTGTCCAATGGTGAGAGAGGAGTGTTAAAGTCCCCCAGTATTATTGTGTTTTGGTCTATTTGATTACTGAAATTGAGAAGGATCTGATTGATGTACATGGATGCACCATTGTTTGGTGCATAAATATTTATGATTGTTATGTCTTGCTGATTTACGCTTCCTTTAAGCAGTATGAAATGTCCTTCTTTATCCCTTCTGACTAACTTTGGCTTGAAGTCTGCTTTATCTGAAATGAGGATGGAAACTCCTGCTTTTTTACTCAGTCCATGTGCATGGTATGTTTTTTCCCAACCTTTCACCTTTAGTGTGTGGGCATGTTTTTCTATGAGATGAGTCTCTTGAAGGCAGCATGTTGTTGGGTCTTTCTTTTTAATCCAATCTGCCAGTTTATGTCTTTTGATTGATGAGTTTAGGTCATTTACATTCAGAGTTATTATTGAGATATGACTTGTATTTCCTGCCATTTTAGCTTTTTTGGGGTTTTTAGCTTAACTTTGTTTCTCCTTTGATTGACTCTTTCTTTAGGGTAATTCCTCCCCATGTTGTTTTTCATTTCTTCCTCTTCAAATATTTTGTTGAGGATGTTCTGTAGGGCAGCCTTTCTCTTTGTGAATTCTTTAAGCTTTTGTTTATCATGGAAGGATTTTATTTCGTCATCAAATCTGAAGGTAAGTTTTGCTGGGTATAAGATTCTTGGTTGGCATCCATTTTCTTTCAGAGCTTGAAATATGTTGTTCCAGGCCCTTCTTGCTTTTAGGGTCTGGGCTGAGAAATCTGCTGATATCCGTATTGGTTTCCCCCTGTAGGTAATCTGATGCTTTGCTCTCGCAGCCTTTAAAATTCTATCTTTGTTTTGTATGTTAGGTCTTTTCATTATAATGTGCCTTGGTGTGGATCTGTTGTAATTCTGTGGGTTTGGTGTCATGTAAGCCTCTTGTAATTGATTTTCCATCTCATTCATCATATTTGGGAAATTTTCTGATATTATTTCATTGAACAGATTATTCATACCCTTGGTTTGTATCTCTGTGCCTTCCTCAATCCCAATAACTCTTAAATTTGGTCTTTTCATGATGTCCCATATTTCTTGGAGGTTTTGTTCATGATTCCTAACCATCTTCTCTGTTTGTTCGACTTTGTTTTCAAGATTAAATATTTTGTCTTCATTGTCTGAGGGTCTGTCTTCCAAGTGATCTATTCTGTTAATTATGCTTTCTATTGAGTTTTTAACTTGGTTTATTGTTTCCTTCATTTCCTTGTTTCCTTCAAGGATTTCTGCTTGTTTTTTTCTCAGAACTTCTATCTCTTTATTGAAATGATTTTTTGCTTCCTGCAATTGCTCTATTAGATCATTATTCATATCCTGAATCTGCTCTCTGTTCTCAGATCATTCTCTTCTCAGATCATTTTAATCATGAACATTCTGAACTCCCTTTCTGTCATTCCTTCCACCATGTTGTCTTTGGGTTCTCTTGATATATCAACTAGGTTTGTTTGGGACACATTCTTCCCATGTTTTCTCATGTTGCTCATGTATCTTCCCCTCTAGTAGTGCAAATCAGAGGGATTGCAATTTCCCTGTAAAGACTTAAAGTGTCCCTGCAGATTTCCCAGTAACTCACCTGATGTTTGAGAGGTGCTTGATCAAGTGGTGACCCAAGAAAGCTGCTGTCCCACTACCTCCAGGTTGGGAATGATCAATGCTTCTGGGCAGAGGCAGCCTGGTATTGATAGACAATCAGATACAGCAAGGTGCTAGACCCTGGGCCAGGGTGTGGACCTGGGCACTAGACCAAGTTGGGGTGGCGCACAGAACTGTGCTCAGTGATGGAGACACTGGGCTTGAGAGCCCAGGCAGGCCTGAGCTCCTTGCTGGGGGCTCAGTCGGTGGCAGGTGGTCACTCTCTGCCAGGGAAGTTGTAAAATAGCGCCGAAGGGCCCAAACTCCCTGCTGGAGCTGGCGACTCCCCCGCTCCAGGCCAGATCCCTTACTGTTTGTATTATTACTACAGTTAAGTGAAAAGAGCAGAATTGAAAAGAATACTGTACCACAATGACAATTATGTACTAATAAATGAATGGGTAAATTAACTTGTTAAAATTAAGAGTTGTGAAACCAACCATAGGATTTGGAGCAATGTGTTAATTCTATTTTTGAAACATTAAGCTATTGTTATATTAATATTTTAATAAAACAAAGGAAAAATCAAGTAAGGTCATAGAACTGCAGTGCCAGACAGTCACAAAAGTGCTCAACAGTTAAACTGACAGGTGGACCACTGCAAAGCTTCAGGCACTTTTGATTAGAGAAAACCACCACCTTTTTTCCTCATCAAAGACATACACCAATCAGTTAGGCAAGAGGGAGGTCAAATGACAGGCATAAAACTGTGCACCAAGGACCTTCCTTTGTGGGTGGTAGTAAATCCTTCAACTATGCTGACTTTCTTGAGGAGTTGGAAATGCCAATAGGTAAATAAAAATGGCTGCTAGGCAAGATCAGGGTATACCCCTTTCCAGCTCTATGTCTCAGAATGACACTATCACATGATGCTCCTGTTACTTGCAATAAGATCCAGTTTCTGAAGGCATATATGAATATTTTTTCCTTGCAACTTTAAAGTATAAGACTACTTCATTTTCACAGAGGGAAAAATTATACTAAAAACAGAATCTAAATATAATTTAATAGTGTTAGTCAAATGTACTTAGGACAGGTTGGCATGTACAAAAGAAGTTATGTACAAAGAAATTATGTTAGCTGTTAAGCACATGCTAGGTGCTTGATGATAAGCAACTGAACAATAAACCTAATTAAAAATTAAGGTTTCGAAAAGGAATCCAAGAAACTAAGCCACACTGATTTGTTTTTGTGTATACTAGCTAGGATAATTCCTTATGTGCTTTGATATATCATTTCAAATTTCAAGTATCTCATTTTTCATTTGATTCTGAATATCTTATTTTTCTGTTAGGGACCCAACATGCACTCTTAAAATATATGATGGCCATGTTTTACTGTATTCTTTTTTAAATAGATTATTTCATGAATAAAAATAAATATAACTAATAATATACCTTTGTACTCATCATCCAACTTAAGAAATTAAACTCTACAGATATGAAAAGTCCTCTGAGAATCCCTTCTCCCAACGTTTTCCTTCCCTAGAGGTAATAAGTGCCCTAAGTTTCTTAACTATCATTGTCATGCTTTTTAATACTTTTACTATAGTTCTGTGTATCCATAAACAACAATAACAGTGATTTTCTTAATTTTTGTACTCCTATCTCCTAAGGCTTTTGAAAAACTATGTAACATGTTGTGTATTTCAGTTGACACAAATAATGCCAAATGATGCATTTCTAGTTTGTTGATGCTTAAAGTATCTATCCATATTTATTTTTTGAAGCCTTGGAGCATCAGTTTAGCTTATTCAATCTATGAAAAACATAACCATATAACTTAATTGGCAGAGCTAGTTGTCATTGTCAAACCCAATCAGCCAAATCTGACTTACTCTCTGTCAGAAAAAGCCTGACTTAATTTTAAAATTCAAATAAATGTGTGATTTTTGCATCCCCACAACAACTTTTTCACTTGTGAATTTTAATTCTAAGATAATGAATGGATGGGTAGGTAAACAGATAAGTTCTAGTCATGGAGCCTTGCCATGAGTTTGTGGCCTGAATGAAATAATGTGTTGTCACCTCCAAGAATTTTTATCTTTCTCTGCTGTGCTTTTAAGGGACTCTCTCTCTCAGGTGAGATTCAGTCTCCAAAAGTCTCTTTGGTACCCTGGAGATTTTTAACTCCATGGCAAGGCACTGTAGTGGACAGGATAAGCTTTTCTTTTGAGCAGTGGGAGATAAATGATTTTGAAAGTCAGAAATGAGAACTGGGAGACCAGAAGGTTCTCAGGCAGATAATTTTTCATAAAGACTGCATATGGAAAGAGAATATGGAAATTGATTTCTTTCAAGCTATTCATACCTGTATATCTTACAGGAAGTCTCTGCCTAACCCGTGCATACAGGCACCCAACTTGAAAACCACTTATTAGTAGCAGGGTTTGAAATCTAGAATCCATTTGCCTGCTGTTTTTGTAAATAAAATTTTCCTGGATCCAGCCACTCTTAGTCACATACTAACTATAACTGCTTTCACACTAGGATGGTAGAGTTGAGAAGTCTCCACAGAGACCATTTGGCTCACAAAACCTAAAATACTTACTATCTGGTGCTTTACTGAAAAAGTTTTCTACCCCTCATCTAATAGGATGGGGTATGTTTTAAAAAATTAATTCTTTTAAAAAATCAAAGTTACATATTTGCATAGTTTGTAGGGTCGTATCATTCAAAAAGGCTTGTTACAAAAACCTGTGTCACCTTCCCCAAAGCAACTACTTTATATATTTTTTTTACCTGAGGTTTATGTGTGGTGGTGGGGATAGAATCCAGGGCTTCACACACTCATGCTAGGCAAGCACTCTACTACTGAGTTACATCCCCAGCCCTTCCCTCCTGTTTATGGTCATGGTACTCACTAAACCAAGGAGCAAAAACGTGTCCAATAGTTATAAAGTAATCTCTGCTCTTGAACATTCTGTAATAGCTAAATAATATCCTTTAATATTACTTGATTTTTCAGTTGTAAGCACTGCATATTAATTTCTCATTATTGGAAATAAGAATTTACCCAATTATTCTTGTTCCTAATACTTCCGATATAATTATAGGCTGATTTCAATAATTACATTATTATGAGTAAACACAACATACAAGTGAGCTACATAGCACACCAGGATTATTTTTCTTTTTCCTACTCAATTGTTTTCTTGGAATTAATAAATTAATTTTATTTTCGATGTATCTACCTATAATTCAGCCCCATTTGATATGTTCTGATTTATTAGGTACTCTATATATTTCATGATTTTGGAAAAAACCTCTCACAGACCCCTCTTTCCTGTGCTCTCTGGTCTGGTTGCCCTGGTACTCTAGTGCCCTTTGCCTAAGCTCAAGTTTTGTTTCTTGGATCTCAGCCCTCCCTTTTTCTTTTCTTAACTTCCTGAGCAAAGGTTGTAGGAGACAATTCTATGAGACTGTGCACATGTAGAAATGTGTTATTCCATACAAGCTTAGATGGTATCATTGGGTATAGAATTCTACACTAGCACTCACTACTCAGCTAAATGCTGAAGGAATCTTCACTGCATTATCTTTGAGCTTCCAGTGTTGCTGGGCCTCTTAATTTCCTTTTCTTTCCTGTTTTCCATCTCTGTCTTTCTGCCCAACTTTGTAAGAAATACATTCACTACAAGATTCTAACCCATCCATTAAATATTTCATTTCTGGGGGCTGGGGTTGTGGCTCAGTGGTAGAGTGCATGCCTAGCAAGTGGAGGCACTGGGCTCGATTCTCAGCACCACATATAAATCAAGGAATAAAATAAAGTCTACTGACATAAAAAAATAAATATTTCATTTCTGTTATACTTTTTTTTTTACCAAGAGCTTTCTGTTTGTTAATCCTTCTCTCTCTAGTTTGAATTTTCCTTCTCTTAATTTGGCATTATGTATTTTTCTCACAATTGCAAAATCTTCTCATATCTCTGAAGGATAGTAGTTACTTAAAATTTTTAAGTAGGTAATTTTATCCAAGTGGACTTTTCCTGTTTATTTTTTTGTGTGGGTTTTGATCTTTCATTTTATATACTCTCCTCAGATGTTGGGTGACTCCATTACCACACATGAGGCTTGTCAACTGTTTCATTATAATCTAATTGAGGTTTTATGTCCTTCTTGGCTGGCCAGAGTAACTAATACTTTACCTGGTTCATAATGGCCTGTTTATTTTTGTTCTAGGATCCTAATAGGGAAAAATTTTCTCTTCCCCAAGAAAAAACATAGTTTTTTTCTCGGGATAGAGAAGAGAAAGTTGCCTTGTTGCATGCTACCACAAAGGGAATTTAATAAAATTCTTATTTTTCTCCAAGAAATTTAGCTTGATATAATGTTATTATTTAATATATGGTTCACGTTCAAACTTCACTGATTATCTCTATACTGTTCTTTATAGCAAAGCTTTTTTCCCCTCATTCTGGGATTACATGTTACATTTAATTGTCATATCTCTTGGTCTAAAGTTGTTAATGACAGGTCTGGAGTTTTATGAAATGTCTCCAAATGTAGGTTTTCAGGCTATTTCTTCATGATTAGATTAAGGTTATGCAATTTTGGGGGGTGCAGGGAGAATACTATATGAATGATGTCTTATCCTCAGTGTCTCAAACAAGGTGGCACATGTACTGTCAACATTGTCTTACTTAGTGAAACTTCTGACTCTATGGTTAAGGTGATTTCTGCCAGATTTTCTACTAGAAAGATTCCTTTTCCCCTTTTATAATTAACATGTAATCTATAGGGAGATTCTTTGTGATGAATCTCCTGTTACTCAAAAGAATATGAACCAGTGGTTTTAGTATCTGCTGATTTTTCACTGAATCAATAACTACTTTAAGAGGGGGAAATGGTGATTTTCCACCTGTATTATTATTTCTACATTTATTGGTTAGCATCTAAGTGCCTCCAAAATTTTCAACCACGTCATGAATTTTAATACCTTTTCAACTTTACTTCTGGAGTTTACTGGTTCTGCCAGTTGCTGAGCATCTTGGGGTTCTGGTGGCTTAAACTGGGTTACTTCTAGGCTTTCTTCTCTTCCAGATTAGGATAAATTAACAGTTTTGTTAAAGGGGTTAACATTTGTCCACCTACTTTCTAGCATCTAAAAGATTATTGATCTTTTTGCCTCTTTGATTTTCTTTGGCCTTGTGCGTTCAGACTTTTAAAACAAATATCTTTCCTGCCATTTTCATTCAAACTGAGAAAGTGAACTCATGTGTTTAACCCACTATTCTTTATTTGAAGGCCATTATTCTTTCTCTGCTTTCAAACTTTATTTACAAATGGTATACAGTATGAAATCTTCTGTAATTTGCTCTTTTTGCTCAACAGAATGTTTCTGAGATTTAACCATGTTGATACATGCAGCTGTAGTTCATTTTATTTTTTATTTTTTGGTGGTGCTGGGGATCAACCCCAGGGCCTTGCAATACCAGGCAAGCACTCTACCAAAAGAGCTACATTCTGACCAATTCATTCATTTTTAATGAATGATGTTACATCCCAGTATATGAACATGCTGTAATTTTCTAATCAGTTTCCACTGCATTCCTAAAAATAATACTGTGAGTCCTGGCACAGGACCACCGCTTGAGTCCCCATTGCGGAGCTCAGGCCTTCCCATGCCACTGGGCACAGGGTCTCCAGCATAGAGCACCAGCCTGCCACGCCATCAGGCCTGCAGCGAGAATCCCTAGAGGAGGAGCACAGGTCTGCCACCGCTTGAGTCCCCAGCAAGGAGCACAGACCTCCCCCTTGGAGCTCCAGCTCCGGGCACAGGACCACTGCTTGAGTCACAGCACGGAGCTCAGGCCTGCCTGGGCCATCAAACCCAGTAAGTCCAGCACTGAGCACTTGTCTGCACCGCCAACCTTGGTATAGTGTCCAGGTCCACAGCCTGGCCCGGGGTCTAGCGCCTGTGCTGCAACTGACCATCTGTCAAGACCGGTTTGCCTTTGTCCACAAGCATTGATTATTCTGGACCTGGAGGTAGTGGGACAGCACCCTTTGTGGGTCACTGCTTGATCAAGCACCTCTCAAGCATCAGGCCATTGAAAGATAGGAGGTTTGAACAGAACAGTAAAATTTTATTGCAGATCGTTTTTTAAATTAGTTGTATTATTACGATTATTCCTATTATACCCACTATATTCCTACTTTTTTCTTTTATTAATATTCTTATCACTCTATCTTCCTCTTATATATCCGCTTCCTTGGAGAATCTCCTTTTCCTCATGCTAATAACCTATTTCTTTTAATTATACTTCCACTATTCCTGTGACATAGTATATCTATAGACTCACTTCTTATCTCATTAATGTTATGTCCTATACCCCTCCTCATCCTCTCTGTGCACCATTAGAAATTGCAGTTCTTATTGCAAACTTAATGGTTATGCTTTAGATAATAATTTGAACTTACCTCTGTTTATTAAGACAACACTGTTAATATCTTAATAGGGACTATTTAGATTAAGGATGCATATTGTTTATATGGTGTGCTGCTAATATTGATCTCTCACTGCAAGGTGAGGTATTGGAAATCGGTAGGGACACTATAAGTCTTTAAGGGGAAACTGCAATACCTAGGATTCGCACTACTAGAGGGGAAGATACACTAGCAACATGAGAAAACAAGGGAAGAAAGTGTCCTATACAAACCTAGATACTATATCAAAAGAACCCAATGACAACATGGCAGAAGCAATGTCAGAAAAGGAGTTCAGAATGTACATAATTAAAATGATCCGAGAAGCGAACGATGAGACAAGAGAGCAAATGCAGGCAATGAATGATCATACTAACCAACAGCTAAAAGAGCAATTGCAGGAAGCAAAAGATCATTTCAATAAAGAGAGAGAGATTCTGAAAAGAAACCAAACAGAAATCCTTGAAATGAAGGAAACAATAAACCCAATTAAAAGCTCAATAGAAAGGTTAACCAATAGGCTAGATCACTTGGAAGACAGAACCTTGGACAATGAGACAAAATATTTAATCTGAAAACAAACTCAACCAAACAGAAAAGATGGTAAGGAATCATGAACAGAACCTCCAAGAACTTTGGGACATCATGAAAAGACTAACTTTAAGAGTTATTGGGATTGAGGAAGGCACAAAGATATAAACCAAAGGAAAGAATAATCTGTTCAATGAAATAATATCAGAAAATTTCCCAAATCTGATGAATAAAATGGAAAATCAAATTCAAGAGGCTTATAGGACACCAAATGCACAAAATCACAACAGATCCACACAGAGGCACATTATAAGGAAAATATCTAACATACAAAATGAAGATAGAATTTTAAAGGCTGCGAGAGAAAAGCATCAGATTACATATAGGGGGAAACCAATATGGATATCAGATTCCTCAGCCCAGACCCTAAAAGCAAGAAGGGCCTGGAACAACATATTTCACGTGCTGAAAGACAATGGATGCTAACCAAGAATCTTATACACAGCACAACTTACCTTCAGATTTGAAGATGAAATAAAATCTTTCCATGATAAACACAAACTAAAAGAATTCACAAATAGAAAACCTGCACTACAGAACGTTCTCAGCAAAATATTCCAAGAGGAAGAAATGAAAAACAACAATGTAAGTCAGCAAAGGGATGAATTACCCTAAAGGAACAGCCAATTAAAGGAGAAACCAAGTTAGGTTAAAAGCCAAAAATAAGTGAAAATGACCAGGAATACAAATCATATCTCAATAATAACCCTGAATGTTAATGGCCTAAACTCATCAATCAAAATACATAGACTGGCAGACTGGATTAAAAAGAAAGACCCAACAATATGTTGCCTTCAAGAGACTCATCTCATAGAAAAAGATACCCACAGACTAAAGGTGAAAGGTTGGGAAAAAACATACCATGCACATGGACTCAGTAAAAAAGCAGGGGTTTCCATCCTCATTTCAAATAAAGCAGACTTCAAGCCAAAGTTAGTCAGAAGGGATAAAGAGGGACATTTCATACAGCTGAAGGGAAGAATAAATCAGCAAGACATAACAATCATAAATATTTATGCCCTGAACAATGGCGCATCCATGTGATCAAACAAATCCTTCTCAATTCCAGGAACCAAACAGACGAAAACACAATAATACTAGGTGACTTTAGTACACATCTCTCACCATTGGACAGATCTTCCAAACAAAAACTGAACAAAGAAACCGTGGCACTCAATAACACAATCAATAATTTAGACTTAACAGACATATATAAAATATTCCATCCATCAATAAGTGAATACACTTTCTTCTCAGCAGCTCATGAATCCTTCTCTAAAATAGATCATATGTTATGTCACAAAGCAACTCTTACAAAATACAAAAAGATAGAGATACTACCTTGTACTCTATCAGATCATAATGGAATAAAATTAGAAATCAATGATAAAATCAAAATCAGAAACTACTCCAACACCTGGAGATTAAATAATATGCTATTGAATGATGCATGAATAACACAAGACATTGGGGGGGGGAATAAAAATATTCATAGAGGTCAATGAGAATAATGATACAACGTATCAAAATCTCTGGGATACTATGAAAGTAGTGCTAAGAGAAAAATTCACTGCATGGAGTGCATTCAATAAAAGAATGGAAAGTGAACAAATAAATGACCTCATGTTACAGCTCAAAGCCCTAGAAAAAGAGGAACAGATCATCACCAAAAAGAGTAGAAGACAGGAAATAATTAAAATCAGAGCGGAAATCACTCAAATTGAAACAAAAGAAACAATTCAAAAAATTGAAAAAACAAAAAGTTGGTTCTTTGAAAAAATAAACAAAATTGATAAACCCTTAGCTACACTAATGAAGAAAAGGAGAGATAAAACTCAAATTACTGAAATTCATGATGAAAAAGGAAATATCACTACAGACACTATTGAAATACAAAACATAAGTAGAAGCTATTTTGAAAATCTATACTCCAACAAAATAGAAAATCTCGAAGACATCAACAGGTTCCTAGAGGCATATGAGCCACCCAAACTGAATCTGGAGGACAAACACAATTTAAATAGATCAGTTTCAAGCAATGAAATAGAAGAAGTCATCAAAAGCCTACCATCAAAGAAAAGTCCAGGAGCGGATGGATTCACAGCTGAGTTCTACAAGACCTTCAAAGAAGAGCTCATTCCAATACTCCTCAAAGTATTCCATGAAATAGAGGAGAAGGGAACCCTTCCAAACTCATTCTATGAAGCTAATATCACCCTGATACCAAAACCAGACAAAGACACCTCAAGGAAAGAAAATTTCAGACCAATATCCCTAATGAACATAGATGCAAAAATTCTTAACAAAACTTTAGTGAATCACATACAAAAGCATATTAAAACAATAGTGCAGCATGATCAAGTGGGTTTCATCCCAGGGATGCAAGGTTGGTTCAATATCCAGAAATCAATAAATGTAATTCATTTAAAGTTAAGAACCACACGATTATTTCAATAGATGAAGAAAAAGCATTTGATAAAATACAGCATCCCTTTATGCTCAAAACACTACAAAAAATAGTGATAGTACGAACGTTCCTTAACATTGTAAAGGCTATCTATGCTAAGCCTACATCCAACATCATTCTAAATAGAGAAAAATTGAAAGCATTCCCCCTGAAAACTGGAACAAGGCTGGGATGCCCTCTTTCACCACTTCTATTCAACATCATCCTTGAAATTCTAGTCAGAGCAATTAGACAGACCAAAGAAATTAAAGGGATATGAATAGGAAAAGAAGAGCTCAAACTATCCCTTTTTGCTGATGACATAATTCTATATTTAGAGGGGCCAAAAAATTCCATCAGAAAACTTCTGGAACTCATAAATGAATTCAGTAGAGTAGCAGGATGTAAAATTAATGCTCATAAATCTAATGCATTCTTCTTCATAAGTGATGAATCCTCTGAAAGAGAAATTAGGAAAACTACCTCATTCACAATAGCCTCAAAAAAATAAAAACTTGGGAATCAGTCTAACAAAAGAGGTGAAAGACCTCTACAATGGGAACTACAAAACACTACAGAAAGAAATTAAAGAAAACCTTAGAAGATGGAAAGATCTCCCATGTTCTTGGATAGGCAGAATCAATATTGTCAAAATGACCATACTACCAAAAGCACTATACAAATTGAATGTAATACGAATTAAAATGATGGACCTCATAGAAAAAGCACAAGCAATCACAAAATTCATTTGGAGGAATAAGAGACCCAGAATAGCTAAAGCAATTCTTAGCAAGAAAAGTGAAGCAGGGGGTATCACAATACCAGACCTTCAACTATACTACAGAGCAATAGTAACAAAAACAGCATGGTATTGGCACCAAAATAGACAGGTAGATCAATTGTACAGAATAGAGGACACAGAGACAAACCACATGAATACAGTTTTCTCATACTAGACAAAGGCGCCAAAAACATACAATGGAGAAAGATAGCCTCTTCAACAAATGGTGCTGGGAAAACTGGAAATCCACATGCAGCAAAATGAAACTAAACTCCTATCTCTCACCCTGTATGAAACTCAACTCAAAATGGATCAAGCACCTAGGAATTAGACCAGAGACCCTGCACCTTATAGAAGAAAACGTAGGTCCAAATCTTCATCATGTTGGCCTCGGACCAGATTTCCTTAACATGACTCCCAAAGCACAAGAAATAAAAGCAGGAATCAATAATTGGGATAGATTTAAACTAAAAAGCTTTTTCTCAGCAAAGGAAACAATCAGCAATGTGAAGAGAGAGCTTACAGAGTGAGAGAAAATCTTTGCCACACACACTTCAGATAGAGCACTCATTTCCAGAATCTATAAACAACTTAAAAAATTTTACCCCCAAAATACAAATAACCCAATCAATAAATGGGCTAAGAAAATGGGTAGATACTTTACAGAAGAAGATCTACAGGCAATCAACAGATATATGAAAAAATGTTCAACATCCCTAGTAATAAGAGAAATGCAAATCAAAACCCCATGAAGATTTCATCTCACCCCAATTAGAAGGTCTATTATCAAGAATAACAATAGGTGTTGGTGGGATGTGGGGAAAAAGGTACATTCATACATTGCTGGAGGGGTTGCAAATTAGTGCAGCCACTCTGGAAAGCAGCGTGGAGATTCCTTAGAAAACTTGGAATGGATCCACCATTTGACCCAGCTATCCCACTTTTTGGCCTATACCCAAAGGACTTAAAATCAGCATATTACAGTGATGCAGCCACATCAACGTTCATAGCTGCTCAATTCACAATAGCTAGATTGTGGAACCAACCTAGATGCCCTTCAATAGATGAATGGATAAAGAAACTGTGGTACATATACACAATGGAATATTACTTAGCCATAAAGAAGAATAAAATTATGGTATTTGCAGGTAAATGGATGAAGATGGAGAGTGTCAGGCTAAGTGAGATTAGCCAATCCTAAAAAACCAAAGACCGAAATATCTCTCTGATAAGTGGATGATGATACATAATGTGGGGTGGGAGGGAGGCAAGAAAGAGGAAGGATGGATTGCAAAGGGGAAAAAGAGGGGGGATTGGGTTGGGGGGGTAACAATAACAGAATGAGACAAACATCATCACCCTATGTACATGTATGATTACACAAATGGTGTGACTCTACTTAGTGTACAACCAGAGAACAACAGCTGTATCCCATTTGTGTACAATGTATCAAAATTTAAAAAAAAAGAGAAGATACTGTGAGGTTTGGGGTGAGGGTATAGGGCCCATTTTCCCACAAGAACATACATTCCATCTTTGTAATTTAAATCAGTAGGAAAGTAGAATTTAATACACATACCCACACACCCACACACCCACACACACACTTAAGACATTTCAATCTTGTAACTTACAAACTAAAATAGCCTAATAATACTGAATATAGAGAACTCAATAAATGTCATTTACTTGGTGATAGCACTGAAATCACCCTGAAGAATTCAGAAAACAGATTCTTCTCTGAATGTTAAATTGCAAGATTGACATATTATAGACTACAGCAGAGATATGAAAGGAGTAAACTAAGAGAATAGCTGTAGAACTAGCAACATTTGACCATAATATAACTAGTGTCATAGTGGAAAAAGAAAAAGTCAATCAGAATGGGGAACCAAAGAAAAAAGGAGAACCAGAGATAAATTCTGGCAATCCATAATAACATTGTCCATGGTAGCAGAAGTGTTAAATAAGCACCTGGTATTTCTTTCTATTCCATTTCACATCCAGGCTATTCCTAGTATAGAGAGAGATATCTGGAAGTGTAGCCAATTCTATTTCCACTACAATGGGTCAGACTATCTCTGATGTGAGATGGTTTCAACAGGTAAGCATGATACAATTAAACATTTCATTCAACTTCCCTTCCTTCTTTTTCTCTCTTTTTCTGGGGGGTGGGGTGGGGTACTAGGGATTGAATCCAGTGTTGCTTTTCCACCGAGCTGCCTTCCAGCCTTTTTTTTTTTTTTAATGTTTTATTTTGAGACAGGATCTTGCTAAGTTGCTTAGGGCTGCTCTAAGTTGCTGAGGCTGGTCTTGAACTGGCAATCTTTCTGCCTCAGCCTCCTGAGTAGTTGGGATTATAGGTGTGCCAGGTTATTCCCCTTACTCTAATTTCATACTTCCTAAGCAATCTACTATGTTTTCCCCTTTACCAGTTTCAGTTCTTACTTTAAATCAGTCAACTGGAATTCTAGCAACCATTTCAAATTTACATGTATTTCAGTAACTATGATCACATATTTTAGAGCCAAATCATGGACAAATATCTTTGTCCATGGGAAATGGACAAAATTGAGTTCATATTTGAGGGACCATGGTCAAATAAACATGACCACATGATGTGTGGTCAACCCAGTTACCCCAACCTTCCCTTAGAATACATCAGCACCATCTCCAACTTCAATCTCTATTGGTTTCTTGAATTTCTTCTTCCTCTTTTATGTAGCATGTATATTAAAAAGAAAGCAGATTGGGGTTGGGGTTGTGGCTCAGGGGTAGAGTGCTTACCTAACATGTATGAGGCACTGGGTTCATTCCTCAGCACCACATATAAATAAATAAAATAAAGGCCCATTGACTATAAACAAAACAAATAAAGCAGAGAGAGTAGCTTTTCCTCTGTTGTTTGTAAGCCTATTAATAATCATGTATTCTTCTCATGCTATTTATTATAATGGCATTCTAATGGCTACTAACTTTCAGCCACAGTGTACAAGTGACGTGGATGGAAATTTCTCTGGGGTTAAAGATTTGAAAAAGAGTAGAGATCTCAAATGATTAGAAGCATTTTGAAAACTAACCAGTTTTAACAGGTTCACAAAAATAGGAGGTTGTTTCCAATGAATGAATACAAGTATTAAACATAGACAATTGTTAAGATCACAAAGAGACAACCAAACATAATGTCCTCCTATAGTCTTACCAAACATTTCCTACATTCTTGACAAAAAGATCAAACATGAGTATCTAGCTTCAGGATCAGACTATCTCTGTTGCAATACTTCTGGAAGAGAGATGACACAGGAACGTGAGCTAAGTCAAGAGCATAAGATCAATAATAACTAGACTGGGGCAAACTCTGCAGGACAAATGGCCTAAATTTTTCAACAGATAAATTTGTAAGGATACAAAAGAAATGGAAGATGAAACTATAAATTGAAAGATTTAAAATAAATATGTAGTGTTCAAAAAACGGTCAAGTCTAAAACTATAATGTACATTTATGCAATAAAAGTTTTTAAAATGTGAGGAAATGATTACTATAAAAGTCAAGTTCAGGATTACTTTTATGGGGAGAAAGAATTTGTGACTGGGATGAGGCACATGGTTCTGGAGCTGGCAAAAATTTTTTTCTCGACTTGGTTGGGACTCGCCTTATAATAATCCATTAAATGATTCATTTCTTGTTTTTTTTGTATACATGTTTTATTTTACATTAAAAGTTTTTTTCCTTTTAATATAATGTATCTAAAACCTGGGACTGAAGAGTTTAAAACTGATAGCAAAATAATGGTGTTTGGTGATAGCAAGAACAGAGGTTAAATGGTTGTTCTCTTGAGGCAGGGATTCTAGTGTGGGTGAAGAACTGAGCAGCAAAGGCTTGGGAGGCACTGAGGGGAGAATACTATAAACTAGCTTCTAATTTCTGCCATCAGTGTGGGAGACTGGCCTGGATGTTGCCAAAGATAAAAATGATGACCAGAAACAGGATTACCAAGGCCCTCCCCTCCCCTGGGCCCATCAGATGCAAGAATATCTTGGAAGTGGCTGGGGAGAGCAAGGAGCAGTTGAATCCATTTCTTTCTGTGGGGTGTGGGAAAGTCAGCACAACTCACTTCAAGTAAAGAAGGGACTGTCTTTCAGGTAAGGGCAGATTTTAGTTATGTGGTATAGAAAGTTTCTAGGAAAATATTAATAATGAATGGTAATTTGCTAACAACAACTTAGAAACTCCTGAAACATAATGGAGAGGGTAAGGAGGAAGGAGAAGGTGTGTGTGTGTGTGTGTGTGTGTGTGTGTGTGTATAGGGATGATACAGAGGAACATAAAGAACACTGAGATTAGTAAGAGTACATTAGAAGGGAGGCAATGTGAGAAGGCTCATTTTGGATAATAAAGAAGGATAGCAAGGAATGTCATGATTAGAATGATTTGGTCTCAATTGTTCTGTCTGGAGTTCATTTGAGGTACTGGAATTACCTAAAATTTATAGGGGTGGTACCTGAGGCCTGATTATTACAGTAGCTTCTATTACATTGCATATCAATATTTCCATGGAAAAAGGTTTTTAAAGTTCTGGGAGAGGGAAAGCACTTTTCACTCTGAGAACAATAGTGCTTATGGTCAAGAGAAAGGGGAATGAGAAGGGCTGCTCTATCCATTCTACTGCTGTAAACCTTTAAGGATACTTCTGAATCTCGGATCACATCAACTTCTTCCAAAAAAAACTATGATTTCAGAGCTTACTGATGTTGAAAAGAATGGTGTGAGAAAAGAGAGTCAAGAGAGAAGCAACATACAAAGCTAGAAATGGACCAAGAGATGTGTTCATTCAGACCCTGGCCAAATGAACAGTGATGGGGTCAGTATAGGTGGAATGAGAGTTTTAGTCAGCTTTTTCATTGCTGTGACTAAAAGACCTACCAAGAATAATTTTAGAGGAGGAAAAATTTAATTGGGGGCTCACAGTTTCAGAGGTTTCAGTCCCCAGACAGCTGGCTCCCTTTCTTGGGGCTAGAGGTGAGGCTGAACATCATGGTGGAAGAGTGTGGTAGAAGGAAACAGCTTACATGATGATCAGGAAACAGAGACTTCCTTCACTCGCCAGATACAAAATACATAACCCTAAAGGTACATCCCCAATGATCTACCTCCTCCAGCCCCTGGGAGGAGGCTTTCATAACCCAATCATTTCACCTCTGAATGTTCTTTCATTGTCTCACACATGAGCTTTTGGGGAACACCTAATATCTAACCCATCACAATGAGCAAGTAAAGACAGAAATGCCAAGTAATGGGTCATCACTCAACAAGTCATCATTCAAGCACTCAGGCCTGCTAGAGTCCATTTATGTTGTCATCAGTGTTTCCAGGTGTGTAGTGGGGAGAGAAGAGGAGGGAAGTCTTGGAAGAAGGGAAATGTCTCTAGGTAGGAAGTACAAACTGATGAACCTGGACTCTCATTTTATGAAATACATTTATTTCTTACAAAATAATTTTAGAAATCTTAATGCTACTGCTTCAAAACAAAAATGATGACAAATTCATGTTTTTGAAATACACACAACATAGCATTTTATACTTTTTATTCTTTTTTCCACCAAACTATATTATTGAAGTTTTAAATAAAAATTCAACTTAACCATAAATTATAAGTATTACATATTACTTGCTAACTGTATATTTTTAAATTTCTTAGATTTATGATAGAGTTCAAAATATAAAATTAAGGACAATATAAGGGCATGATTTGGATGAGACCAAAAGATTCAGAGTTTCCCAAATTTTTCCAGTTGAAACATGTATATCAGAAGAGAACTTGCTGGGTCCAGGAAAAATGACTTGATGCAAGGCCAAGCTTTCTATAGTGTTTTTTATATTGCTTTACATTTTTATTATTTCATTTTAAAATTTGTAAGAATTTTGTGTATTCCATAAAATGTTCATTCATTTTATCATACAATATTTTATTAACACTATTAACTAATACATTGCATTAATATATTATTATTATAAAACATTTTAAATTATTTTCTATCGAGTAAAATGAACACTTTGGGAAGATGCATTACATTTTTTTTCTGAGGCTTCATATATACTTGGGGGTATAAACCTCCAGTTTGGAAATACAGCCTTAGAAACACATGCTATTTGAATATTTTCCTGGGGTATTCTTACCTCCATAGTAGGTGGAGTCTTTCTTGTTCTTCTAATCCAAGCTAGAAAAAAAATATTTAAATGTCAGTTCTCTGCAATTTACACATTTTATTCACTCATATATGAGAAGTATTTTTTGAGCACCTACTATATATTGTCATAAGAATTAGAGATGTAGCAGGGAAAGAGCAAATGGAAGTCCCTTTTCTACTGAGGTATATATACTACTGAAGGGGGTTCAGAAAATAAACACAAAACATAAAATATCAGATGGTGTGGGGAGCCCTGTATGACTAGCAAAATCAGGTTTGGTGAAGCTGTCAGACACGGAAATTTGGCTTTCAGGAACTGGATCATTAAGAGATTGTTCCAGATGGCCTGAGGTATGTGGTATCCATGCAGAGTGGTTCACCACTGGAGTTTGCATGTCCTGGATGTGTCACGTGACCCACTGGAGTAAAATGGCTTCCTTAACTCCACCCCATCCTGTTCCTCACAGAAGAAGCTCCTCCTGGTCCCCCTTTTACCTGTACCACTATTAAATAAAGGACAGGTGGGCTCTTCCATTATTAGAGTCAGATTGGTATGGCTCAATTGGTCCTGCTCCTGCTTCAAAGGACAATTGTCTCCTGTGGTTCTTCTATTAAATAAGTTTCTTAGCAATTAATTTATAGCCAGCCCACCCCTCCGACAGAAACCCTTTCCCTCACACACACTAGACGTGGAAGAAACTCGAAAAAGGTAGTAATTTGTGTCTCATGAAACAAATACAACAGTGTAGGGAAGAACAAAAAGGGAAAATCACACCTCATCATCATCTGAATTCAATTTAGTGTATTTATGGAACACAGGCCAAATCACAATATATTAAATTTCAAGACAATATCAAAATTATTCTAGAAATTTGAATTAATTATTGTTCAAGTGATCAAGGAAGGGACTTGGGAAAGTTTTCATTACAGAGATTTCTCTTCTCATCTGCTCCAGCAAGCAGCTACCTCTTATGGTTAGGCATCAGGCCTTAGCTCTAACACTTAGGAGACAAGCTGCAGGGCTAGAGAGCAGCCCATTTGTTAAGTGCCTGTTGGGTACTGTGCCCTGTGCTAAAAGTTTCAGAGCAAAGGGAAGGGAGCCAGACAGCTACCTCTGAGGAAGATATCGGAATCATGTGGAAATTTCAACTTACCATTTATTAGCTGTGTCACCTGGGGTAAGCTAATTAATTTCTAAGCATGAGATTTTCTATCTATAAAATAGAAATTATAATAATATCTATACTGTGGGCTTTTGTGAAAATTATATAATATTAGTTCAGAGGCTGGCATGGAAGAGTAAACATGGAAGTCTAAGTTATTATTAATATCATCTCTATTATTCAATAAACCTATATTCCTTAAAATATACTCAAAAAAGCAAAGCTCAATAATATCTGCTTGCAGCCAGGGGCACTGGTGCACACCTGTAATCTCAATGACAGGAGGTTGAGACAAGAAGAGCATAAATTTAAGGCTAATCTCAGCAACTTAGTGAGACCCTATCTAAAAAAAAAGGGAGGGGGCGTTGGGAATGTAGCTCAGTGGTAAATCACCTTGGGTTCAATCCACCATACTGCAAAAACCAATGAAACAAAACAAACAAAAATAGTCATCTGCTTGGCCTATGAGAACATATAGGAGTTTGAAAAAACATATTGTAGGGAATATGGTCTTTAGAAAGTAGGAAACCATTGTTTTATCATTTTAGTTGACTCAATCTTCATTACAAAATTATTTTACAGAGTAATTAAACAACTTTCCCAGAATTTGAATCCAGATCTGACCCTGTCTAAATATTATCCATACTCTACAAAGCAGTCTCTCAAACTTTAGTGTGCAACTTGCAAAGAACCCTAAGCTAAGGAGAAGAATGGGCGTGACCTTAACTGTAGGTCAGAAAATAAGAATTACTGACCACATTTTACAGATTGGGAAACTGAGGCACAGGTACATTAAGCAACTTGCCATGGCTATATATTTATAGTAGCAGATTGGAACTCAAACCCTGATTGAGTTGGTTCTGATGTCTGAGCTCTATCCATTTACCAGTCACCTTCTCTTCACATCAGTTTACCAGTCTGCTTTTTATTGTCTAAGCAATAGTACCAGAACCTAATCTTGTGAAAAACCTTGTATATGTTTACAAGTATAGAAACAACAACATTCAACTGTGGTTCTGGAATTAATTATTTATCCCTGCTCTGTTCTCTTGTGTGGGTCCCATATATGTATTTCCAATATGGTTCTAATGTTCTGTATTCTCTACTCTGTATCTGAACTTCTATCCCTGTTATTCTTTTCTGCATTTTTTTTTTCTCATTACCTTTCAGTACTATCTGGTCCATTTCCAGACAAAACTTGCCGAGATTTTGTATCCCTTCTTAGGTTATAAGGTTGTCAAGGGCAGGATGCATCCATGGGAGATTTATTTTCTACCACCTATATGCCTTAAAGGAATAAGCACTTAATAATATAGTTACTGAATGAATACTTCCATTATAAAAATATTTGTTATGATAGGATTTTGACCTTTATTAGGAAATCTGCCTTAGCAATACCAACATTCTATATCCAGTGAAAAGTAAGTGATTTAAGAAATTTTTCAGTTGCCTCCTTATGGTCAGAACAAGTTAATTATCTGTGGTTATTTTTTTTCTAGGAAAGAGGCTTCTTTAAAAATAATTCAATATGAATCATATACCTCTAAAAGATTTCAAGTAATAAATCTTCAATTTTCATTTAGATTAGAAAGTTAATCAACTTCTAGGGCAGGGTTCTGTAAACTTTAGTCTGTAAAACAAATTCAGTACACTGCTTGCTTTTACATTTTTAAAAGATTGTTTTAAAAAAGTCAAAAGAACACCATTTACTGACACATGAAAATTATATAGAATTCAAAACTTCAGTGTCTATGAGGATTTATTGAAACACAGCCACACTCATTTTTATCAATAGCTGCTATGTGCTAAAACGACATAGTTGAGTAGTTGTAACAGACCAAGTGACCCACAAATCCTAAACTACTTACCTTCTGAACCTTCAAAGAAAAAGTTTGCCAACTCCACTGCTAGGGCTACCCTAAAGTACAACCACTTTAGCAACGACTAAATATCTTGGTGCAAAAATACTTCAATTTTCTAAAGTAACAATCATTATTAGGCATTACACTTTTGTAAACTAATGAACATATGTCAGTAGGTATAAGATCAAGATGCAAAAGTGTACTGGCATAATGCACACTTAGCATATTATGAAAAAGCCCTTCAAAATTAATGTCTTACTGATAAGCCTATAAAACACCATTTTAGTTATCTTGTAAGGTTTGAAACAAAAATAATTGAATCCAAATCATAAGGAAACTGATACTAAATACCACCTGATCCCTAAGGAAAGACATAGGAGCTTCCTTTAGCTTCATTTTAAATGATCACTTAAGGGATCTTTGGATTATATAGATATATAAAGGCAACAGCTGAAATAAGTTTGTATATTTATCATTCTCCAATATCCAGGCATTTGAAATGTCTTGAGATGATGGTTGATGTCAGTACTGTTTGTTACTTATCTGGTAAAGGTTACAGCTAGATACGTTCAACGTGATCACTCACTTATACAATCATACCCACTTTCTCAACTACTCCAAGCAACACATGAAATGTCTTCCTGAAGACTGGCAAAGGTTAGGAGGAAGATGGAACAGAAGAAACATTAATATTAAGTCATTACTTTTTAAAACTTCAAAATAATCTGAATCTGAACCTCTATCCAATTATAAATTATACAATGATTTTGCTATTGCTAATTATATAAGGTGGATCCTTATCAGTCCTCATTATAATTTAACCTCTGTGTGAAGTGATTTTAGCAAGATAACTGGACACTTTATACCTTAAGATCCTCATATTCTCTCATCAATGTTCTTTTGCATTCTCATCAGTATGCATGAGATTTTCACTGAACTTTAATACTCCTGTTGGAACATAACAAACCATAATGAGTATAAAAGTGCATGTGCAAATTAAAGCTCCCATTAATCACTAAGAGAGACTAGAAGAAGGCATGAAAATACTTCATGAAGTATACATTCTTCAAAGCTCTATAGTGTCTATAAATGTCCAATGTATTTTTAAAAGCACTGCCAACAGGCTATATTAAGTGAGATATCATACCACCAGATTCAGTGGTTGGCCATGCAAAAGCAAAATTATGGAAAAGTTATCAATAGTGTGCATCCAAACTTCACTTAAGGAAGAGACTATAATAAATCCTCATCGCTTAAAATATGATCTTGCCATTTCTGACTGTTGACCTTTATAAAGAACAACATGGAGACTGAAGATGGCAGAGTAGAGGAAAGTTGCATTTCAAGCTACCCTGTGGCTCAGGACCAAGAAGTGGGTGTATAGTGTCTTATTGTGGTGGGTGGAAGAGGGATTGCACTAAAATTTAATAATGGGCACTCAAAGTGGCATAGGGACTCAAAAATTTGGGTATAATAAACAAAGAATAAAGAAAACATCAATGCCAACACAGAGTACCTGGGCCACTTGTTTGGATTCACCACAGGAAGAGGGAGGGGAACCACAGTCTGGGGAGGAATAAACTAATAATAATAAAAAAAACGCTGCCTAATCCTAGCTGATCCAGAGGCTACACAACATGCTGGTACTTGAAAAGTGTGCTCTGTATCTCATCTGGTTGTGGAACCCAGATCAGAAAAAACAAAGAAACAAAAAAACCCCCACACAGCCACAATATCCTGGCAAGCACCTACTGAGTGATTTAGGCTGGGTTCGATGGAATATGAGTGAAACAGGTTTAGAGTAGATTGTACTCAGGGGGATTTGAGTCAGAAGGGCAAAGGGGAACCCAACTTGCTTCTCCTTTGTGTCTGGCGGCTCACATAACCATCTGAAGCAGGCTGGGAGTATGAGCCTGTGAGGGTAAATATACTCAGGGACTAAGCCTGAGAAGGCTGTGCTCCTGGGAATCGCTGAGTGGAGGATCTGCCCCCTCTGCCACATGACTGGATTTTTGGGGAGGTTCCTGAGAACTAGACCTGCATCAGAGATTGGCTACTGTCAAGCCATAGGGGGTGGGTCAATCTAGTCTCTTCAAAGAAAGTACCACCCAACAAAGCACCCAAAGCCTCATTAGACCTAAGTGCCACCTGCTGTAACTCCCCCCACAGAAGGCTGCAGAAGCTGTACCCTGGTTCAAATGGACAAAAAGCAACTGTTAGGTATGTCTTAACCCATCCCACTTCATGCTGGTGAGAAGGAAAGCTGAGTCTTATATCAAACAGCTTCAATCTTAGGTGGCTCCAATCTTAGGTTGCTCAGAGAGAAACACAAAAACAGGAGGGGGTTAACAACCCCATCTCTTGCTTTATCTGTATGTAACTCATTATGAACTGGAAAGAAAGACTATTGAATATAGACTGTGACCCCCCAATATGGTCAACTATTTTGACCACCTCAGTGGAAAAGGATCCTCCAGTTTTCACTAAGGTGTTGGGTTTTTAAAAATTTTTAATTAATTTATTTTTTAAAATTCCTTCTGTGTGTGTTGACTGTGCTGATTGGTGCAGGGACATATATACATATAATTACTTGTCTCTTTTTCTCTGATTTTTAGCATTTTAAAAATGTAAGCATTGCTTGGTGAGGATACTGGTTTTTTGGATTGTATATCTTGGTTTGGTTTTGTACTATTTTTATTTGCTTATTTCTTTTCTCCTCTTCTCCAGCTAAAGGCCAAATTCTATGGTTCTCTCTCCCTCTCTCCCAATACCTTGCTTCCATTTGTTCCCCTCCTGTAAAAACATCACCTGCTATATCTCTTCTGCATTCTCTCTGTTCACTTTTTGAAACTGTAAACTCTTTTCTAACTTCCTATCACATTGCCTTTTCCCCTTAACTGTATTTTTATCATCTTTCAGAACAAATTGTTTTCTATAACTCCTGCCTCCACCATTAATGCTGATACAATCATTACTGCTGTGGATGACGAAGTTGACATGCTGTTTGCATTAAAGCCAGATCTAGTTCATGGTTTATTGTTTTCTCTGTTGAAAATTGTTGAACCCACCATTCCTCCTTATTAGTGGCAATTAATGTTGAAGTTGTCATAGTAGGAATGTAGTATTTACTTTAACACTGTTTATTGTTTTTTATTTGTAACAGTTGTTACTATTGTTTATTTTGCCCCATTCTGTGAGGTATTGGGAACCTACAGGGACGCTAAAAGTTCACAGGTTAGAGACTCTGCTGCCAAACTAAGCATTCCCTGACTTTTTACTTACTCAAGGAAGTGAGGAGACAAAAGCCCCAAACCAACATCAAGGACCCAAGGAGAAATAATCACAGAATGAACTCAGGTCCTACCCCTTGGCATTTACACCTAATTCAAAACCAGAGAGAAGTCCCAGAACAAATGAGATAATAACACAAAGAAAGATATGTGCAAAAAAAGGGGTATAGGAATATACCTCAATTGATGAGCAAGATCAAGATCAAGAAAACATGAGAAAACATGCAGACAAATCTCTCCCCAAAATCCAAAAAAAGATCCTACTGAGAGTAAGGTTGAAAAAAAACTAGAGAAAGATTTTAAAAAACTGATTATTGAAATGTTTTAAAATTTTATGATGAAGTAAAAGAAGATCTATGAAAGGAATTAAGAGATCAATTATAGATGAACCACTTTAATAAAGAAATAGAAATAGTGAAAAGAAACCAAGTAGAACTTCTAGAAATGAAAGAAGCAATCAATCAAATTAAAAACTCACTTGAAGGCATCACTAACAGATTAAATTGCATAGAAAATAGAACCTCAGCCCTTGAAGACAGAACTTCAGGCATTAAAGATAGGCTATAAGATCTTAAGTACACATAAGGCAATAAAGGGAAAAAATTATAGAACAAGAACTCTGGGACAACTTTTAAAGAACAAACCTGAGAATCAGGATAGAACAGTAAGAACATGGACATAAAAACTAAAGGCATAAAGAACATTTTCAATGAGATAGTTACAGAAAACCCTCCCTGTATCGGACACAAGACAGACATCCACATACAGAAGGCTTACTGGACCCCTAATAGACCTAGTCAAATAAGAAGCTCACCAAGACATATCATAATCAAAAAGAAAAGTAAAAAATTTTAAAAGCCACAAGAGAGAAACATCAGGTTACATTTAGAGGCAAACCACTAAGGCTAACTTCTGATTTCTCAAAAATCAAGGAACGCCTGGAATGAGATATTCCAAACTCTAAAAGAAAACTTCCAGCCAAGGATTCTACACCCATAAAACTCAGTTTCAAATTTGAAGAGAAAATAAAAACTTTCCATGACAAGAATAAACTGAAAGATTTCATGAGCACCAAGCCAGCACTGCAAAGAATACTCAAAAGATAAACTACACACAGAAGAGCTAAGAGACAATTCCCAAAGTTCAAAAACAGAGGAAGTTCAATAGAAGATTAATCCACTAAATGAGAATCAAGACAGGAAAAAATATACTAAAAATCCAAATGGCAGGAAACTACAAACACATATCCATACTAATGGTAATTGTCTTAACTCACCAATTAAAAGACCCAGATTGGCAGAATGGATCAAAAAACAAGATCCAACAACATGTTGTTTAGAAGAGATTAATTTTATAGGCAAAGACACCAACAGGCTGAAGGTAAAAGGATGGCAAAAAATATGCCAGGCATATGATCCAAGAAAACAAGCAGGAGTAGCTATTCTCATATGACAAAGCAGATTTCAAACCAAAATTAATCAGAAGCGAAAAAGAAGGCCACTACACCCTACTAAAGGGAAAAATCCAACAAGATACAAGGATAGTAAACATTTATGCCCCAAATATAAATGCACTGAATTACACAGAAAAAATACTCCATTATAATAAATCCCACATAGACCCCAACACAATAATACTGAATGATTTCAACACACCCTTATCACCAATGGACATGTCATGAAAGCATAAAGTCTATAAAGATATCTCCACCCTAACCAACACTATAAATTAAATGGACCTAACAGACACCTACAGAATTATCCACCTCCAAACACTGAATTTACCTTCTTCTCAGCTGCACATGGAACTTTTTCTAAAACAGATCATGTTTGAAGACACAAAGCAAATCTTAGCAAATAGAAAAAAATCAATAAAATCCCATGTATTGTATTAAATCATAATGGAATGAAGCTAGAAATCAAGAGCAATAAAAATAATAGAAACCACATAAACACATGGAGATTGAAGAATACCCTCTTAAATGAATGAATCCAGAAAAAATGAGAATAAAAATCTTCTCAGAAACAAATGAAAACAAAGGTACAACATATCAAACTCTCTGGGACAGTATGAAAGCAGTTCTAAGAGGAAAATTTGTAGCATTGAATGCCTACATTAAAAAATTAGAAAGATCCCAAGTAATTAAGCTTGTACTTCACCTCAAGGCCTTAGAAAAAGAAGAACAAACTAACCCCAAACCAGTAGAAGACAGGAAATAATGAAAATCAGAGCCCAAATCAATGAAATTGTGAAGAAGAAAACGATACACATGACCAATGTAACAAAAGAATTGGTTCTTTGAAAATATGAACAATGACAAACTGTTAGCCAAACTAATAAAAGAAAAAGACACAAATTAAGAAGATCAGAGATGAAAAGGAGCTATCACCACGAATCCCTCTGAAATTCAGAGGATTATCAGAACCTAGTTTGAAAATTTATAATCCAATAAAATGGAAAATCTGGAAGACACTGACAAATTTCTAGAAACATATGATCTGCCAAATTGATCAGGAAGATACAGAAAACCTGAACAGATCAATATCGAGTAATGAAATTGAAATAGAAATTAAAACCCTTCCAAAAAAGAAAAATCCAGCTGGGCACACCTGTAATCCCAGCAATTAGGAGGCACACCTGTAATCCCAGCACCTGGGAGGCTGAGGCAGGAGGATTGTGAGTTCAAAGCCAGCCTCAGCAACTTAGTGAGGCCCAAAGCAACTCAGTGAGACCCTGTCTCTAAATAAAATACAAAACAGGACTGGGGATGTGGCTCAGTGGTGGAGTGCCCCTGGGTTCAATCCCCAGTACCAAAAAAAAAAAAAAAAAATCCAGGATCTGATGGATTCTCAGCTGAGTTTTACCAGATCTTTACAGAAGAAGTAACTACAGTCTTCCTCACATTATTCCATGAAATTGAAAGGAACACTCCCAAATACTTTTTAGGAAGCCAGCATAAATTTGATACCCAAACCAGACAAAGATGCATCAAGGAAAGAAAACTACAGACTAATATCCCTGATGAACAAAGATGCAAAAATCCTTAAACAAAATGTTAGCAAACTGCTGGTTACAATAAGCTATATTCCATGCTTGTATAATTATATCAAAATGATCTTAATGTCATGTATGACTAAAAAAATCAATAAAAAATATCACACATGAAAAATGAGCAAACCACATTCAATAACACTTCAAAAAAATAATACAGCATGATCAAGTGGATTTCATTCCAGGGATACAAAGCTGGCTCAACATATTCAAATCAATCAGTATAATTCATTACTTAAACAGAATTAAGTACAGAAATCACATGATTATCTGAACAGATGCAGAAAAGACCTTTCAAAAAAGAATCCAACACCCATTCATGTGAAAAACACTGGAGAAGGTAGGGATGGAAGGAACTTACATCAACATCATAAAGGCCATTTATAACAAATCCAAAGCCAACACTGCACTAAGTGGAAATTCAGGGAGAACTTTCTTTAAATTCAGGAAGAAGACAAGACTGTCCACTCTTACCACTCCTGTTCAATTCAGTCCTTGAAACATTAGCCAGAATGAACAGGCAAGAAAAGGAAATCAAAGGAATACAAATAGGAACAGAAGAAGTTAAACTATCTTGGTTTACTGATGATATGAACCTATACCTAGAAGCCCCCAAAAACTCTACCAGAAGACTTCTAGAGCTTATAAATGAGTTTAGCAAAGTAACAGGATACAAGATTAACACCCATAAATTAATAGCTTTCCTATATTTTAACAGTGATTCAACTGAGGAAGAAATCAAGAAAACTATCTCATTAATAATAACCTCAATTTAAAAAAAGGCTTGGGAATTAATCTAACCAAGGAGGTAAAAGAGCTCTACATTGAAAATTACAGAATACTGAAGAAAAAAATTGAAGAAGACCTCAGAAGATGGAAGGACAACCATGTTTTTGGAGGGGCAGAATTAATTTTGTCAAAATGGCCATATTACCAAAAGCAATATATGGATTCATTGCAATTTCCATAAAAATACCAATGAAATTCTTCACAGAATAAGAAAAAAACAATTCTTAAATTCATTTGGACGAACAAGAGACCCAGAATAGCCAATGTAATCCTTAGCAGGGAGAGTGAAGCAGGAGGCATCACAATACCAGACCTTGAACTACACTACAGAGCAGCAATAACAAAAAGAGCATGGTATCACCAACAAAACAGACATGAAGACCAATGGAACAGAACTGAAAATACAGAGACAATCCATGTAACTATAACTGTCTGATATTGACAAAGGTGCCCAAAATATATTTTGAGAAAAGACAGCCTTTTTAACAAACGGTGCTGGGAAAACTGGATAGCTATGCGTCGAAAAATGAAATTAGACCCTTACCTCTCATCCTGCACAAAACTCAAACTGAAATGGATCAAAGACCTAGGAATTAGACCAGAAACTTTATAACTGCCAGAAGAAAACACTTCATCATATCCATCATATTGGTGCTTTCTAAAAAAGACCATCAAAGCACAAGAAATAAAAACCAAGAATCAATAAGTGGGATACCATCCAACTAAAAAGCTTCTACACAGCAAAGGAAGTGCTTGCAAGCATGAATAGACCGCCGAGGCAATTGGAGAAAATCTTGGCCAGCTATCCCTCAGATAGGGGATTAACATCCAGAATACACACAAAACTCAAAGCAAAACAAAACAAAACAAAACAAAAAAACACCAAAAATCTAACACCAAAAAACTAAAACAACCCAATCAATAAACAGGCAAAAGAACTAAACAGAGAATACTCAAAAGAAGACACATGAATGGCCAACAAATAAATGAAAAAATGTTCAATATCTCTAGCAATCAGGGAATGCATATCAAAACTACACTAAGATTTCGTCTCACTCCAGTCAGAATGGCAATGATCAAGATTAAGAACAACTGTAAACGCCAGGAGCAGGGGAGGTACAATGTACATTGTTGGTGAGAGTGGAAACTAGTATAATCACTCTGGAAATCAGAATGGAGATTCCTCAAAAAACTAAGGATGGAACCATCATATAATCCAGCTATCCCACTCCTTAATACTTTTAGAACTCCCCAAAGTTCTAAAATCAGTATACTACATACAGCAACACAGCCCATCAATGTTTATGGCAGCACAATTCACAATAGCTAAATAATGGAATCAATCCAGATGCCCATCAACAGATGAATGAATTAAGAAATTGTGGTATGTATACACACACACACACACACACACACAATGGAGTTCTACTGAGCCATAAAAAAGGATGAAATCATGGCATTTGCCAGTAAATGAATGGAAATGGAGAATAGCTTGCTAAGGGAAATTAGCCAAACTCAGAAACTTAAAAGTTGAATATTTTCTCTCATATGCAGAAGCTGGAAGGATGGTATAACATTAAAAAACCAATCAAATACAAATTAACAGAGAAGTGAAAGGAAGTCTAGTAAAGTAGAGGAAGGAGAATGGGAGAGAGGAGGGAGAACTGAAAAGAAAAGGGGGAGGGGAAGGGAGGATCATGAACTTTAATTAATTTCCAAGGATCTATGTGTTCCTTCAGGATGAAATCAACTACTATGTATAACTATAAAGTGCTAATAAAAACAAAACAAAATAAAAAAGATGAAAACAAAATAAAAAAGATGCGATCGAAAAGAACAAAGATAAGAAATCTATGTTTTCAACTGTTAAAAAAATCTTCAAAGGATATATGACAATATGAGTCATTTTCTGATTACTGATAATCAGAAATATATGTTTAAGAATAGTAGTGTAAGCTCCTGGGCAAGTGGCCAAACCAGAGTCAGACAAAAGTGGCCCAACCAAACTTTATTGAAGTTTGTGCTCTGGAGCAAAATTCCCAGGCCTCCAGGGTGAAAGTCGGGATGGAAAGCCGGAGAAAATGGCACGTGGCTCTGGCTGCCCATGGTTTTTATAGGGCTAGAGGTCCTGCTTAGGAATAGGTGGACCAGGCGGAAATAAGGGTCAGCAGATCTTATTCATTTGCGTCTAATTGGTTTCTCTGCACTTGCAGTAGGTTGCCAGGTGTCCTTGTCTCCTCCTGCAGTTGCTTAAATCCAACAAGGAGTAGATTAAATTGGTATATTTAAGTCACAGACTTTATGGTGCTCATAGTTGTCACTATTCTTTTTCCTCAACTTTATTGAGGTACAATTTTCATATAATACAATGAAGCCATCTTAAGTATGCAGTTTCACAAGTTCTGATAAATATGATACAACCCTGTAACCAGTACCACAATCAGTACATAGAACATTCTATCACTCCAAAAATTTCCCAACTGTTTACATGCAAATACCCACCGACCCTACCTACAGCCTCTAGGCAAGGGTGATATACTTCCTGTCACTATAGATTAGTTTTGCTTTCTATATAAATGAATCTTACAGTATGCACTCTTTTGCATCTGGCTTATTTTACTCAGCATCAAGTTCTTGAGATTCTTCCATGTTACTGTGTAGAGAAAACATTCTTCAATAGGGCTCCACCCGCCTACCTTTATGCCTATGGATCCCTTTGCCCCTTCAGTAAACGCAGGGTGGTGAATATGAGAACACAGAAAAGGGGATGAGATATAGGTGGCACATGATTATATGACATAGACTATAGCAACCATCTTACTGGAAATCTTCACCACCTTGCTGGCTATGAGAAAAAAAAAAAAGCAGTGGTGCTGGGTTGCCCCATGTACCAATCTTTAGGACTCAGGATGGCCTCTGACCAACACCCAGCAAAAAGCTGAAGCTTTCATTTCTACAACTGCAAGGAACTGAATGTTCCAACCACTACCAAAGTGGGAAGGGGGATCTTTGCCTAGTCAAGCCTTCAGGTGAGGACCCAGCCCTGGATGACACCTTGATCTCAGCTTCATCCCTAAGTAAAGAAAACAGGCTGTGCCTGGGCTCCCGCCCCATAGAAACTGTGAGATAATAAGCTTGTGTATTTTAAACTGTTAATTTTGTGGTAATTTTGATACATAGCAACAACAACAAAAAAACATGATGCGCTTATCAGCAGTTCATTCTTACTGCTAGACAGTATGCCAGCCACCGTGTGGAAACCAATTTGTTTATCTACTCATTAAATGGATGAATACTTAATGGTGAAAAACTAATAGAAAGCAGAAAAGTTGTTTACCTTTACCAGTTCTACTCATCATTGTTGAGGAAGCCCTTGCCAGTGGCATAAGGCTGAGAAGTGGGGAGGCTTACTCATTGAATCAAAGAAATAGAATACATTGTTTATGTAGACAATCCAAAGAAGTTTACAATAAAAGCCATACAATTACACAGTTGATATACAAAAATCAATTGTATTTCTATGTAACATCAGTGAATAATTTGATATTGAATTAAAAATCAACCATACCATCAAAAAGTGAAGAAACAGGTATTAATTTAATAAAATACATGCAAGATTTATAGCTGAACACTAAAACACTACTAATGAAATAAAATAAATGAAAGGAGACCTAAAGAAACAAAGAGGACATACTGTGTTCAGAGCTGATGAGGCTCAAACCTCTTCAAGCTCATTTATAGATACAATGCATTCTCAATCAAAATACTAGAAGGACTTTTTTTTTTCCTAGAAATGGATAATGATGCTAAAAAACATAAGGAACAACAACAAAAAAAATCCTTCTAGGTCTCCTTTCATGAAGTGAAGTTAGTAGGCTCAAATTACCTTATTTAAAGACTTATTACAGTAATCAAGACAATGTGGCACTGGTAAAAGAACAAAGGATGTGGAGACATTCTTTAGACCCTTCCTGCTGACACATATAATCAATTATCTGACAAAGGTGCAAGGCAACTCAATAGAAAAAAAGATAGTTGTTTTTAAAAAGGTGCTAAAATAATTGGACACCCATATAGAAATGAAATTGAGATTTATACTATACACAAAAATTAATCTGAAGTGGATCACAGACATAAAAGTAAAACCCCAACTACAAAGCTTCTAGAAAAAAATCATAGGAGAAAATATTTTTGGCCTTGGGTTTCACATATACAATAATGAAAGCATGATACATGAAAGAAAAAGGGATAATTAGAATTCCCTAAAATTAAGAATGTGTGTTCTTCAGGAGGCACTGTGAAGAGAATGAAAAGACATGCCAGCATATGAAAAATATATTTACAAATGATGTATCTGATAATGGAGTTGTATCTAGGATATATAAGAAATTGTCAAAACTAAATACATGGAAGAACGAAAACAACAAAATAAAAACAAAAACAGGCAAAAAGATAGGAATAGTTAGTATACCACAGAATATTTACAGATGACAAAAAAGGTCATGGAGATGATGAGCACCAATAGTCATTACAGAAATAAAAAAAACTGCAGTGAGGCACATCTACACATGTACATGTCTAATATCTACTACACATCTAGTAGAAAGGTTCAAATGTAACAAAGTGGACGAGATCACAGACTGATGAAGATGAGGAGCAAGCTGAACTCCTACATGCTACTACTGAGACTGTGCAATGGTACAACCACACTAGAAAACATTTTGGCAGTTTATTTCTTAATGTCAAATCCATATGTACTATGTGCCATATGACCTAGTAATCCTGTCCAAGATATTAACTTGAAAGAAACGAAAATTTATGTTTACAAATGTATACAGAAATATATATAGTAGTTTTACTCATAACTGCCATAAAATGGAAATGATCCAAATATCTTTTAACTGGTGAATGGATAAAAACAAAACAAAACAGACTTTCACTCAGTAATAAAAAGGTCACAAAGGAATGCATCACAAATTTATTAACCTAAGTGAAATAAAGCTGCCTTCTGCTTCCAGTGAAGATGAAGCAACGGGGACAAGTTATATGAAACAACAATTTTCAAGACAGTGGACACTGAAAAATGAAATAAAGTGGTCTCCAAGTATGCTAAACAGAGGTTACCCTCATAACTGCCCCCGTTTGCTTGAAGCTTCCAGGCTGTGCCTTATGGTAGGGTTCTGGTCAAAACCCTGCAGACTTCCTATTTGTTAAGGATATGGAGTTTGATGTCTAGGGAGACCAAGAAGACAAGTTCACAGGACAGAGCACCAGAATAGAAACAGCTGCACAGACAGAAAACTCTAGAGATAGAGTTCCTATCAAGGAAAGGTTTCTTAACTTAATAAAAGCCATCTATGAGAACAACCTATAGACAATATAATATTTAATGCCTAAGTTTGAATCCTTTCTAAGATCAAGAACAAAAATTTTGTTTTTATTCAACAGTGTACTAGAATTCTAGCTAATGCAAGTGGGCAAGAAAAAAATTTAAAGGCATCAGGTTGAAAAAAAACAAAAATGTCTTTATTCATAGACAGTATGACCTTGTACATAGAAAATCTAATGGAACTGACAAAATAGCAAAAATCGCAGGATATAACATCAATATACAAAAAACACCACATTTATATGAGAACAGTCAGAAATTTAAAAAATGAAAAAGCAGTATTAATGACAATAGCATTAAGAACATAATCAGAAACTATTTTGAAAATTTATACTTTAATAAAACAGAAAATCTTGATGTCAACAAATTTCTAGAGACATATAACCCAGTCAAATTGAATAAGGAAGATATAGAAAATCTAAACAGATCAACGTCAAGCAATAAAACTGAAGATGCCAGCAAAAGCTGACCAACAAAGAAAAGTCCAGGACCAGACAGATTCTCAGCTGAGTTCTACCAGACCTTCAAAGAAGAACTTATGCCAGTCTTCCTCAAATTATTTCATGAAACAGAAAAGGAGGAAACCCTTCCAAACTCATTCTATGAAGCAAGTATCACCCTGATCCAAAACCAGACAAAGACATACCAAGGAAAGAAAAATTCAGACCAATATCCCTGATGCACATAGATGCAAAAATTCTTAACAAAATACTGGCAAATCACACACAAAAACATATTAAAAAGATGGTGACTGACTTATTTCATATAGCATGATATTCTCCAATTCCATCCATTTATCTGCAGAAGAATGCCATAATATTCTTCTTCTTTATGGTTGAATAGTATTCCATTGTGTATATACACCACAGCCTCCATCCTGTTCATCTGTAGAAGGGTATCTAGTTGGTTCCACAGTCTAGCTATTGTGAATTGAGCTGCTGTCAACACTGATGTGGCTGTGTTACTGTAGTATGCTGATTTTAAGTCATTTGGATATAAACCGAGGAGTGAGATAACTGGGTCAAAGGGTGGGTCGATTCCAAGCTTTCTGAGGAATCTCCAACTGCTTTCCAGAGTGGCTGTACCAATTTGCAACTCCACCAGCAATGTAAAAGTGTGTCTTTTCCCCCACAGCCACTCCAGCATCTATTATTGTTTGTGTTCTTGATAACAGTCATTCTAATTGGAGTAAGATGAAATCTTAGAGTTGTATGTTTTCCCTGATAAGTGGAGATGATATATAATCTGGTTGGGAGGAGTGAGGGGTGAGAGAGAAATGGAGGAACTTTAGATTACGAAGAGGGAAATGAGAGGGGGAGGGGGCAGGGGTATGAAAAATGGTGGAATAAGACAGACATCATGTACATGTATGATTACATGAACCCTATGTACATGTATGATTACATGAACGGTATGAATCTACATCATGCATAACCATGGAAATTAAAAGTTGTACCCCATTTGTGTACAATGAATCAAAATGAAGTCTGTAAAAATTAAAATAAATAAATGAATTAATTAACTAAAAAAAAGATGGTGAACCATGATCAAGTAGGGTTCATTCCAGGAATGCAAGGTTGGTTCAAAATATGGAAATCAATAAATATAATTCATCACATCAATAGACTTAAAGACAAGAATCACATGATTATCTTAATAAATGCAGAAAAAGTATTTGACAAAATACAGCATACACTCATGTTCATAATACTAGAAAAACCAGGGATAGTAGGACCATAACTCAACATTGTAAAAACTACATATGCTAAACCCAAAGCCAACATAATTCTTAATGGAGAAAAATTGAAAACATTCCCTCTAAAAACTGGAAGGGGACATGGATGTCCTCTTTGACCACTTCTATTCAACATAATCCTGGAAACGCTAGCCACAGCAATTAGACAGAAGAAAGAAATTAAAGGGATACAAATAGAAAAAGAAGAACTCAAACTATCCTATTTGCTAACATCATTATTCTATTTATGGAAGACCCCAAAAAATTCCACCAGAAAACTTCTAGAACTCATAAATGAATTCAGCAAAATAGTAGGATATAAAATCAATACCCATAAATCAATTGCATTCTTATACAACAGTGATGAATCAACTGAAGAGAAATCAGGAAACTATTCTATTTACAATAGCCACAAAAAATATTTTGGAATCAATGAAAGAGGTGAAAGACTTCTACAATGAAAACTACAGAACTCTAAAGAAAGAAGTTGAAGAAGACCTTAGAAGATGGAAGATCTGCCATGTTCCTGGATAGGCAGAATTAATTTGTCAAAATGGCCATACTAGCAAAAGTGCTATACACATTTAATAAATGCAATTCCTATTAGAAACAGAAAAAGCAGTCATGAAATTCATTAGGAAAAATAAGAGGCCCAGAATAGCCAAAGCAATTGTTAATGAGAAAAGTGAAGCAGGAGGCATCACAATACCAGACATTCAAGGCTGGGCATGGTGGCGCATGCCTGTAATCCAAGTGACTTGGGAGGCTGAGTCAGGAGAATCGCAAGTTCAAAGCCAGCCTCAGCAACTTAGCAAGGCCCTAAGCAATTCAGTGAGACCCTGTCTCTAAATAAAATACAAAGAAAATAGGGCTGGGGATGTGGCTCAGTGGCCAAGTGTCCCTGAGTTCAATCCTTGGTTCCAAAAAAAAAAAAAACAAAAAACCAGACTTCAAACATACTACAGAGCTATAGTAACAAAAACAGCATGGTATTGGCATCAAATCAGACATAAAGACCAATGGTGAAGAATAAAAGACACAGAGAAAAACCCACATAAATACAGTTATCTCATACTAGACGAAGTCACAATAAACATACACTGGAGAAAAGATAGCCTCTTCAACAAATGGTGCTGAGAAAACTGGAAATCCACATGTAGCAAAATGAAATCAGACCCCTATCTCTCACCCTGGACAAAACTCAACTCAAAGTGGATCAAGGACCTAGGAATTAGACCAGAGACCCATTCCTAAAAGAAGAAAAAGTAGGTCCAAATCTCCATTATGTCTGCTTAGGAACCAACTTCCTCAACAAGGCTCTGAAAGTATAAGAAGTAAAATCAAGAATCAATAAATGGGATAGTATCAAACTAAAAAGCTTTTTCAAGGCAACGGAAACAATCAACATGAACAGAGAGCCTACAGAATGGGAGAAAATCTTTGCCATCTGCACCTTAGGTAGAGCATTAATCTGCAGGATATAAAAGAACTCAAAAAACTAAACACCAAAAAACCCCCAAAAAACTCAATCAGTAAATGGGCAAAGGAACTGAATGGACACTTCACAGAAGAAGTAATATGACTGTTCAACAAATATATGAAAAAATGCTCACCATCTGTAGCAATTAGAGAAATGCAAATTAAAACTACACTGCCCTTTCATTTCACTCCAATCAGAATGGCAATTATCAAGGATACAAATAACAATAAATGTTGTTGAGGATGTTGGAGAAAGGTTCACTTATACATTGTTGATGGGACAGCAGATTGGTGTAATCACCCTGGAAAGCAGTATGGAGAGTTCTCAGAAAACTTGGAATGGAACCACCATTCGACCCAGTTATCCCACTCCTTAGCATATACCCACAGGACTTCAAATAAGCATATTATAGTGACACAGCCATCTCAATGTTTATAGCAGCTCAATTTACAATAGCTAAGCTATAAAACCAACCGAGGTGCCCTTCAACAGATGAATGGATAAAGAAAATGTGGTACATATAGACAATGGAATATAAGAATGAAATTATGGCATTTGCTAGACTATCTAGCAAATGGAACTGGAGAGTACTATACTAAGTGAGATAAGACAATCCCCAAAAAACCAAAGGCCAACTCTTCTCTCTGATATGTGGATGCTAACTCACAGTAAGTGGGAGGGAGTGAAGAATAGAAGTTCACTGAACTAGACAAAAGGGGAATGAAGGGAAGGGGGGATAGAAATAGAAAAGAGTAGAATGAATCAGATATAACTTCCCTATGTTCATATACGAATACATGACAGGTCCGACTCCACAACATGTACAACAACAAGAATGGGAAGTTATACTCCATGTATGTATATGTCAAAATACACTCTAATGTCATGTACAACTAAGACAAATGAAAAATTTTTTAAAAGGTAAAATATTTACAGATACATCTGACAAAAGATGTGCAATATCTGTACAATGAAAACTACAAACTTTGCCAAGAGAAATTAAAGAAGGCCTAAAGAAATAAAGAGATAAGCCAAGTACAGGGGCCTAAGAGTCTCACTAAAATGTCAATTCTTTGCAAAAATGAACCATACATTTAACGAAATTCCAATCAAAATTCCATGGGGCATTTTTATAAAAATTAGCAAGCTGATTTTAAAATGCACATGGAAATGCAAAGGTCCAGGATAGCCAAAACAACTTCAAAAAACCATAATGAAGTTGGAGGACTACCAGTCTAGTAGCTAGTACTATACCAGTACTTCATATCAAGATTTACAAAGCTACCAATATCAAGGAACCTAGGCCCTGGTTCAAATAGCCAAAGAGGACCCAAGCCAAGCAACAGCCGTTGTTAGAGTGAGCTTGGAACTGGATCTCTGACAGACTACAACAGCTACATAAATGAGTTTGAAAGTGTTCTCATTCGTGAATGGAACATGATTGCAGTCCAGGACAGCACCTTGCCTGAGCCATATGGGAGACCTCATGCCCAAGGACACACCTAAGCCACACTTGGATTCCTGATGCACAGAAACTATGAGATAGTAAATGTTTGTTGTTTTAGATCTTTAACTTTTGGAGTAATTTTTTAATGCAGCAACAACTAATTCATACGTGTAGCTATCACTGGATGAAAATCACCAACAGTTCTCAGTTATTCCCAGCCAATCAATTTGGTTGAACAATAGGTTCAGAGACTCTGGGTTGGGACCTGAGTTGATTAGAGATACTCCTTAGAATCATGTACTCACAGAACACCAGAGATAGATGGATCTTTAACTCAGGCTTTAAATCTAATAAATGAAAAACAGGGAAGAAAATCAATTTGCCCAAATGACTAAGGTAGCAAATGGCCTCTGCAGGACTGAATGTAACCTAGGTTTTCTTGAAAGTAATTTTTACCTAACTTATTCCAAGGTTTTATTCTAACGTTTTCATTAGTTTGTGTGATAAATAACCTAACTTTCCATGAAAGAAAATAATGGGTTAGAGCTAATCTATTTCTTCTAATTATATTCCACTTTGTTTATATTTTCAGGTTCTCCTCAATAATGTTTAAAACTTACCAAAAGAAAAGGAACAAAAATGGAAGATAAAATATTATTTGAATTACAGAGATTCAGATTTTTAAGAAGTTCTATGTAAGAACTATACATCATGCCATGGGTTAAATACTGAAAGGTTTGCTGAAATTCTGTGAGACAGTCCAGTAGCTAGTACTATACTATCTCCCACAGGTATGTCCAAAAATGTTCTATATTTTTGGAAACAACTGCTTATCTGCTGTACCACACCTTTCTAAAGATTGATTTATCTTTGGCAAGTAGTAAAATCCCCACAATCTCTCTTCCTTTTATACTTTCAGTTTCAAATGTATTCACTCAGCAAGTATTGATTGAGTTCACACTTACTTTATGTGAAGTATTGAGGTATGCCCTGAGAACACAATGATGAACAAGGTAAAGACTGTATCCTAAAGAATCTTCAAGTCCACAAAGGTGAATGCAGGGAAGGGATGGGGGATGAGAATGGGAAAGACAGTGGAATGAATCAGACATAACTTTCCTATGTTCATATATGAATACACAACCAGTGTAACTCAATGTTCAACCACTAGAATGGGACATAATATGTCATATGACATAATATGTCATATTATGTCCATGTACATAATATGTCAAAATATATTCTGCTGTCATATATACCTACAAAGGAAAATAACAACAACAACAACAAAAAATCTTCAAGTCTAAGGAGAGGAGGTAGAAAAGTAAACAGAATACTCTACAAGTATGTTAAGTGTTATACTAGGGGAGACACAAACTGAATGAAAACAAAACAAAAAAAGACATCCCATTTAGCACCATTTATGGGTTGAGGTTGGGTCAGAAAAAGACTTCCAAAGAGAATTAATGTCCAAAATGTGATTAAATAGGCATTAGCCAAATTATTAAGGAGGCAGGTGGCATCATATAATAGTAGGATAAAAAGCCTGGAGGTATGGCTCAGTGGTATAGTACTTGCCTAACATGCAGGAGACCCTGAGTTCAATCTCCAACACTGCTGGGGGTGGGGTAAGGAAAGAAAACTTTGGAGACCAGACAATTTGAGTTCAAATTTGGTTTTGTCTGTTTTTTGTACCTAGAAAAAATTTTAAACCACCTGCTTATTTAGGAGGAATCAGATGGGAATTTACTAAGTTCTCATCACCACATCTACCTTCATCCATGTCCATAAACTCTACTTTTCCATGTACTACTGATGAATTTTCCATTTGTTGTCAAAGTCCAAATCTTCCAATTATGTAGTAGAACCTGTCCCACCTTGTGTTCTCAAGGACTTTCTCTTTCTGCATTATAAATGCTTCCATTTCTATTGGATCTTCCCCATCACTATTACAAACCCTGTTAGCTCTTCTGGCAAAACAAAAAATTCCACTCTTGACTCCACTTTCCTGTCCACGTACTGCCTCATTATTCTGCTTTTCTTTCAGATGAACCGTTCACAGACATAGACTACACTAATTCTCTTCAAATTCTCTCTTGCCATTCATTATTTCTATCAGGCTTTTGTTCCTACCACTGTACAGAACTATTTTACTCAGGACTAATGACCTCTCTTTTCTTTAAAGCAAATCTTTGATTTTCAGTCCTTATCTGACACTATTGATCACTTCTTTCTCCTTGATAATTGGCTTTCAGATATGACACATTTTTCCTTCCTACTTTCTGGCTGTTCCTTTTTTGGTCTCCATTGTTTCTAACTCTTGGAGGAGCTCAGGGTTCAGTCTTTGAACAGTGTCTTGTTTTCTATGTACACTCATTCCCTTTGTGATTTCACCTAGGCTCACAGCTTTATATACCATTTATTTGCTTTATATACCATGTATATTGCTACTTTCAAATTTTATTTCCAACCAAACATTTCCAGTAAACACTTGGCTCACAAACAACTTAATATCTTTACTTGTATGTTAATAGACACCTCAAACTTACTATGACCTAAATTTGTTTTGTTTTTCCCCCAATTTGCTCCTCCCATAGTCTTGTCTAACAGTTAATGGCAACTTCACTTTTTCCAGGTGAGGCCAAAAGAATTATAGGTTATTACTGACTGCTTTTCTCTCACACTCCATGTCCAGTATGTCAGGAAATCCTACTGGATCTACTTTTTTTTTAATGTATATTTTTTAGTTGAAGGTGGACACAATACCTTTATTTTATTTTAGGTAGTGCTAAGAATCAAAACCAGGGTCTCAAGTGTGCTAGGTGAGTGCTCTACCACTGAGCCATAACCCTGGCCCCTAGATCTACTTTGACAATAGTCTCAGAATACAACTACTACTTTCCATTCATACATTATTCTGGTCCAAGTCACAATTATCCTTTGCCATAAAGTACTACAAAAACCTCCTGGCTGCATGTTTTGACTATGTCCCTTGGGTTTCTTTGCAATGTAGCAGCCAGAACAATACTGTTAAATATAACTCAGCATGTGACTATCATTCAGAGTAAAGCCCAGAGTGCTTAGGATGGCCTACAAGGCCCACAAAATTGGGCATCCTAACTCTCTAAACTTATCTCCTATTACCTTCTCTCTGGCTCTATCCCAGTCACATTTGACTTCTCTGCTATTCTTTAACACCTGAGCATGTTTCTGCCTCAGGGCTTTTGCACTTGAGCCAGGAAACTTCCTCTACTAGTTAATAGCACAGCTAGCTCCTTCTTCTGTCTTTATTAAAAACTCATCTTCTCAGCAAAGCCTTTTCTAAACACTACTTAAAACTGCAAAACCCTCCCAAATACTCCTGTGCCCTTCCTCTCTTATTTTCTGTGTCCATGAGCATATTACATGGGTTATTTGCTTATCTGGTTTGTCTTTCTCCTACCCAGAAATGCAAAGGTCCTCACTGCATCTCTTCCACTGCAAATGCAGAGGCACACTGCATTTGATGGATAATATGCAACTGTGTGTACCTGTATTCTGCTACTAATAAATGATAAATGCTAAGTTTTATTCCTCTGAACCTGAAATTTTGGATTCATTTGGTGTTGACACCATTGGCTTTAAAAGTTTTTCTCTTTGCTTCTCTGTACATAGTACTGTGTTTATTTATATTTTACTTTTTCATGATGCAAAATTCTTATTTTTTATGTTTAATTGATGTGTACCACTGTAGAAACAACTTTAGTTTGAGTGTTTGGTTGACATATTTGTTGACGCCCTTTGGGATAGTTATGCTGAACTACTAGATCAGGACATTCATAAAAAGCATTAAAACTTCATTCTAATTCTCTGAAAGTCTCAAAGGCTGAAAAATGAGTCATTACCTATTTGTTTATTTATAACTTATTTTTATAAACATTTCAATTCTAGGCTATTATTGGAAAAACTGACAGAGTTATTGTAAGAAGGCGTAAGCATTATTCCAGAATTGTAAATGCAGCTTATAGCACTGGAAAGTTCATTAAAACAAGAAAACTCAATTATTCCTTCTAGAAATTGCCAATTTATATTTTGTATTTCTTAGGAAAAAAATCAGTTATCTACCCATCTTTGTGCCCTTTCTCATAGTTCCAAGTATTTTCATTGCTAATAAGCAGAAATGGGAAAGATGTTTTCACCTGTATGATATTTTCACACACATGCTAGCATAAATATAACATAATGTCTGTAACTACTACATGTAAGCTATCATGCTATGATCACCAAGAGGCAACGGGTCTACAAGTATGTAGCTATATAACCCAGGCAATTTATCTAACCTTTCTGGGTTAGATCTATCCATTTAATGAGTATAATTGCAGTGTCTACCTTACAGGATTATTGTGATGATTAAACATGATAAGGACTTTAAAGCAATGGCTCAATACCAGGCATATAGGTATACATTTGATAAGTGTTAAGTCATAAATAAGTTAGGCATTGGTGTTTCAGTTAAAGGTCTTTTAGTGGCAAATAACAAAGGCTAATATAGGCTAGATTTCATGTACTCAATAAATTACTTACTGAGCTTTTACTATGTGCCTTACCATGTATCAGGCACTGTGTAAGGAACTGGCAAGCAAAAAAGGGAAATATATATTAAAGATATAAGGTGCTGCTTAGAACTCAGATTTGCAGCTATACTTCATTAAGAAAGAAATATAACTGGGAACTGGAAAACTGTTGGAAACCTAGGAAATAATCTTGGTCTCTTATGTTCTTCTCTTGTAAAGTAGTTTTAGTTTTCTTCTCTGTTGATAAGTTTTTTCTGCAATAAAACTTTAATGGTAGACTCAACATCGCTACTCTCAAGTTGCCAAGTTCATATGTTACTGCCCCAGCCACAAAGAGAGACTAGTTGCTTCTGCTTTATACTCCTTTGATCTTTCACTTAATTTCAAAGTGCAAAGATAGGGATCAACTATCCATCCTTGTCTAAACAGGAGGTCAGCTAACAGGGTCATTGTGCCTTTAATATTCTAAATGGCATCCACACCCAGGTATTTGCCACAACTTACAAAAGAGATAACTAAGACTGAAAAGGATGTTACTTTCTCAAGTTCATGTAGGTAGTGAATGCCAGAAACAGGCTTCAAATCCCAGGGCTGTCCAAGTGTAGGGTGGGTGTCCCCTTAACCTTGCATATGTGGAGCTTTGCTTGCCTCACTTTAGTCCCAGCTCTGCTAATGCTTCATAGGTCTTTTTGTTACATGTGTTCCCTTTCCAAAGTTTGTCAACTTCACAAATTTTAAAGAAATGCAATGTTTAAAAAAAAAGTTTGATGGATTCAGGATGTAAAAGGTTTTTCAAAGAGAAGTATGTAATTATATATACTCTTATGAATTTTGTATACTGTTAAATAATTTGCCTCCCAGATAATTCTACTAAAAGCAGAATCCTACCTTCCCATTCTGTTGGGATATCGCCCACTTCATAGTCTGTTTCTTTTTTATTTGCTGCTTCTACAATTCTTTTCTCTCGAATAATTTGTCCTGTAAGACAAAAGAATTAATACATTTTTAAATGAACACAACATATTAGTTACTACAAGTAATGTTTTCTCTTTTGATACTGCGCACACTTCATATGGTAAAAAATTAAATCAGAAGGAAAAAGAATAGATTCTATTTAAAATTATATGTTAGAAAAGATAATTTCTAAACTACAAAATTTTAAAATAGTCTATCATAGTATACAAAATTAATTTTGGCAGAATAAATCTAGATTCTGTGTAAAGAAAAAGACCAATCAATCCTTCAGGACACTAATGACTAATAAAAGCATTTTAGTACATGTTTGATGCCTTTAAACTCACAAGTATACATATCAGAGGGGCCAACAGTTGCTGTGACTGCCCATGATAGACCACGAGAACTTGGTGCTTCCCTGTCCCCACAATATATTGAAAAAACCTAATGGAATCAAGCCATGGGATGGGTTCTGTGGCCTATCTGAGTTATTGACTCTCAAGGGAATGTAATGAGAGAGGGAAAAAAACTGGTGAGCCTCAGGTATGGTGCTTCAGGTGAGAGAGCAACATGTAGAATGGAATCGCAGAAATGTAGAAACAGGCAAGCAGAGAGAACAGTAAAGAAAAAGATACCGAGGAAACAAGAATGGGATGAGAAATGCCTACTACTTATGTTTCTCAAAAATAAAGAGTTGATTAGAACATATTTTAAGTTCATATAGAAGGCAAAAAAATATTTGTCATTTTCTTCTATTTTCAGAAAGTCTTGAAGTCTTATATTCTTCAAAGCTGCTTTGCCAAAATGGTGGCTTCAAAATATGTTTGTCTGTCACTGAATCTTTGATCTGGGGAAACTAGGACGGCTTTCTACTTCCAACAGTTAACAAGTATGCTTCTATACTCCAGGGAACGTGAGTTGAGACAGAAGACTTTAGTGAGAAATGATAAAGGGAGCAACATGGCTTAACAGTGATTAGACCAGTCACAGATAGAAATTTGGGCCTTATAGAACATTCCTTTTTTAATTATTTATTTATTTATTTATTTATTTATTTTTACAGACTGCATTTTGATTCATTGTACACAAGTGGCATACAATACTCCTTTCTTTAACCCTCCTCAGCCAGTCTTACACCATACTAAAGACTATGGGAAATATAATTAAAGAAGCTGACATTGTTGCCTGCAAATCTCTCTTGTATACTTCCCTCAATTTTACTAATGAAAAATTCCTTCATTGGCAGGCAAGGACTCCTAGTGAATGTGGATAAAGGCACAAAGGATAGTCTGAGAAGACCGAACAACTGGTTGTTACTTCCTGTTTTAGTAAGAGTATGTAAAAGGCTGGAATTTCATAGACAAGTCATTAATAGCCAATAACCCTGAAGTATGTGGCCAGGAAAGCCCTGCATTTCATTATGAACTCATTTAACCAGTATAATTGAATTCTAACACAAAAGTTCCCTAAGGGTTATAAAGAGGAGGTATCTTTTCCTTATTTTACCCAATAAATTTACAGTAGGGCAGAGGATTGGTAGTAAATGTCCCTAAGTTATAGGGAAAAGGCTTAGAATAAAGCAAGAATATTAACAATGACAGCTGCATTTCTATGTCATAGTAGAGGCGCAACATACTTAAAAGTATTTTCACTAAAATGCTGCTTATATTTATACATAAATATGCCATAACCATAGTTTTAAAAACTGACATTTAAGTACACTTTATAGTAACTATGTCTTCATATAGTACTTACCCAAATACCCAGATACAGGCATGTTCTTTTAACAATAACAGTTAAAGAAAGGAGAACAATTATCTAAAACAAAAAATGACAGTACAAGGGATTCTGAAAGTATATATGTGTGTGTCTATAAGCTCTTAAGTGGACCTCAACAGAGTTTAGCACGCAAGGAAAGGATAGAGGTCTGCAACTCCTAGAAGGACCACTGAAGAACACATGTTGGGCGGGGCTGTAGCTCAATGGCAGAGCATTTGCCTAGCATGTGTGAGGCACTGGTTCCATCCTTAGCACCGTATAAAAACAAACAAGTAAAATAAAAGCATGCTGTCCATATACAACTACCAAAACAAAAACAAAAACACATGTTATCTGTGACACCAAACAAATCAACTTTTCATTCCTATTTTTAGGTCTATAAATTTCATTTAAGATCTCCCAAGAATTTTAAAAATCAAAAGTCATACCTACTCATGTGTAAATGAAGACAGGAAGAGTAATTCATGAGCTTGTTTAATCCCTTGATAATCACTGAATAAATCTTTGTTTACGAATAGTTGACATCAAAGATATACTTTTAAAAGTATATAACTTTAGAAATATAAAACTCTGAGTTTATTGGTCGAATTCTTCATAATCATATATTTTTTCCCCTCAAAACAAATGGCTTTAAAACTACTTCATTCTTGGGGATAAATCCAATTTGTATGATTTTTATGAATTAGAAATAAAATTTATGTTTTTCATTGAGGAAGAAATTATGTACAAACTATGCACTTACTTACTAATATAGTATTTCTAAAGATAACCTAGTTATCCTCAAGAATAAAGCAAAGTTAAGTGTATGCTCTTGTGTCAAATTTTAGGGCTCAATTTACATTTTAAAATTAATAACAAAAACATTTATTTCACTGTGTCTTTAGGCTTAATAAATCCTTAAAAAAAACAATAAACAATTCACATTGGTGTACTCAATGAACCCTAAAAAAATACACACTTGTTTTACTTAATAGTAAAAAAATTAGATTTAATTGAAATAATCAAAATAAAAGTTTGAATTCAAGAAGACTATAATGGTTAATAATATATTGGCTTGACGATTACAGTAATAACAGTATATTTTTCAAACTTAAATATTTTAAAGCAGGTTACTATTGAGCTAATTGTCCTGAGAAGATGTCAGATTTCCTATTTCTTTGTTCTGAGAAATATGTAACTCATTTAGTTAAAAAAAAAGAAAAAGGTGAGATTTCCAGGCACAGGGTAGCTGACAGAGGTTTAGATGAAAGACAAATTTCATCTGTTCTATGAGCTTCCAGTATCAGGATGGAAACCCTGGACACAGATATGGGGAGGATGCTCTAGCTAACAAGTCCTAAACCTATAGTATTACATTCCTGTGCCTTAGGCATGTAATAAATTGTGTGTGTTCTTTTCTCTGTTAAAAAAGACATGTGTGGTGTGGCACATGCCTGTAATCACAGCAGCTTAGGAGGCAGAGACAGGAAGATTTCAAGTTCAAAGTCAGCCAGAGCAACTTAGGCTCTAAGCAACTTAGCAAGATCCTTTCTCAAAATGAAAAAAAAAAAAAAAAAAAAAAAAAAAAGGATGGGATGTGGCGCAGTGGTTGAGCACGCCCTGGGTTCAATCTCCGAAAAACAAAACAAAACAAAACAAAACAAAACAACAACGACAACAAAAAAACAACTAAATAATTACACATCTAGTACCATCTTTGCAATTTTTGCTGTACTTTATAACATTATATCCTTAATATTTTTCATAGATCTTCTTTTTTCTTCAATGCTCTCTTTTATCTTATCCTGAAAGATACCAATGTATGCACTAGTTATATATTTTATACATAAAATAGAAGTTAAAAATTTAAAAAGTTGTCATGTATCATCTGAAATCATCTTGTGGACTGTTCTTGGGAAACCATACTGCAGACTGCACTGGTCTATCCAGAGAGGTCCAGCAGCACATCTGGTTTTATAGGGCAAAGGAACCAATACAAACAGTAAGAAATTCCTGTGGACATGGAATGGTTGATGAATATCAAAGTCTTGCTTGGATGTGTTTACCCTTCATTTCATAACATCTTGTTATGTACAACAGTCTCATGTTAAATCTGAAGAGGAAAGAGTTCTAAAATTCCAGGGGTGACCAGATTTAAAAAATAGCTAATATTTAAACTGTGCACTTAATTACACTAATATGCTTTCATGGAGTATTCGTAAAGACAACCTAGTTATCATAGCAAAAGCACTTCTATCCTGTGTATGACATTGAACTAAATTTTAACTTGGTATGAATAATATCCTTTAAACTTTACAACCTCTTTAGGTTACTATTATTACTTCATTTTATAAATAAAGAGATTGAAGCATAAGAGAACTTAATTCATTAACTTCAGGTCACTTACTAACAAACAGGAGTCAGGATCTGAACATAGATCTTTTGACTCTAGCTTTGGAGACTTAACCACTAAGTTTTACTGCCAGACTTCAAGATATCTATAAATGTTACATCTATAAACCTAGTACATTTCAGTTAGTAAAATATAAGGGCTAAGATACAAGTAAAAGGAACTATTGTTTCTAAGAAAATTAAAAACAAACTATCTCTAAAAAATAAAAAAAACACTCCTTTCACTAGTGTATTTTTAGAATATAGAAAACACATCTCAACCCATTCAAACATAAAAATCCAAAGAGTCATTCGACATTCACTAACATTCACTGAATAAAATCTGGAAAGTATAGAAAATTGTAAGAAAATAAAAATCCATCCATAACCCCACCACTTAAAATAGCCTCTCACTAATACTTTACAGATTACAAATACAGAAATAGACACACACATTTATAAGACATTTATATTTTTCTAGCCACATAGAAAAATATGAAATTTATGTTATTATTCCTAACTTAAAAAAAAACATTCAGTTTCTGAACATGTTCTGAAATTCTAAAGAAAAAATAAACTCCTGTAGAAATGTGTTAATATTTATTTTGTTCAATTGTTTTAAATGTGAAGACAAAAATCAAAGAGCCTGCTTCATTAAGAACAGGCAATTAAAGAATATCAAAAGAAAATTCAAGCTGATTAAAAACATGTATCAGGTATGTCATACAAAGTAAGTTTTACAAATTAAGGCAGAACTTCAAGATCTGAGGAAGAAGAGGCAAAGTGCAGTGATCTATCTAATATCCTTGTCACCAAAGAAATTCTCTCTTCTGAGAAGATAAAACTCCATCGTGGGAAAATATCTTCTGGCCTTTTCTATGCCTTTACCCCTCCATTTTGTTTGTTTGTTTGTTTGTTTCTGACTTAGAAGATGAAGTAATACTGGGGAGAGAAAAAAATGCTTTGAGGAATTCCCTGAAGTTTAGCAGGATGTACTTTCCAGAGGAAAAAAGGTTCATTAAAGACTCCAAATCCACTGGTAGAGGGAGAAAGCCCAGATATTCTCAGATCAAGTTTCTGTAAGAATAATCAGAGGGAATCTTGTCAGGAATATCGGAGGACTTTTTGATACTTTGTCATTTTTAGAATGTAGATTTTATTGTCAAATCTTGTGATGTTTTCCCTAAGAATTTAAAGATTATTTATTTTTTTGAATAGGCTATATAAGCACAAGTGTGAAAGTCTCCTTCCCACTCCTATCTCTTGGCCATTCAGTTTTCCCCCTGGTGGTAAACACAATGATCAGTTTCTGAAGTAATCTTTCAGGGATAGCTTACAGATGTACAAACAAATTATATATACATATAAGAATTTTTTTGGACAAAAATAAATACCATGCCAATTATATTGCTTGGTATCTTACTTCCCCTACTCACCTTAATAACCTTGGAGTTTTTTTTTAACACATGAGTATAAAAAGAGCTACTTCATAATTTTTTCTTTTTTTTTTATTTTCTCCCTTCATTTAAATTTTTTCATCATTTTAAATAAACATGGAATAGTACACAGAATGGGTGTATCATAATCTTTTCCTTTCTCCTTATTGATGAATATTTAAGTTGCTGATATTCTGCCAATATAAACAATGCTCCAGTGAATAACCTTGCATATATGTCTTTTCAAATCAGTGCAAATATATGCAGGAGCTAAATTCCCAAAAGAATTGTGAGGTCAAATGGAATATGCATTTGTAATTTTGACAACTATTTCCAAATGGTTGTCCATAAAAGTTTCACCAAGTTAACTCCCATTTATATACATTTTCAAAAAAATATATACATTTTCCTCTAAACTTTTCATTTTGGGAGGGGGAGGTACTGGGGATTGAACCCAAAAGCTTTCTAACACTGAGCTACTTCCACAGTCATTTTTATATTTTATTTGGAGACAGGATCTAAGTTGCTTAGGGGCTCAATAAGTTGCTGAGGGATGTGCTCCTGCCTCAACTTTCCCAGTCATAAGGATTACAGGAGTGTATCACTGTGCCTCATTACTTTCGCCCTTTAATTTTTGCCAAATAGGTTAAAAATGGTAACTTGCAGATATCTTTTCTTTTTGTGTACAAGGCTGGCATCATTTCATTTTAAGAGGCTCTGTTCTTTTTCTGCGAATTGTTCATGTCCTTTGATCATTTTCCAATGGTCTTTTATGTACTGATTTGTAGGAACTCTTTGTATGTTTAAGAATGACTGTTACTGATAATACATGTGCACAAGAGTATTTATTACACCATTAACTGCAAATGCAAAATGTGGTAAGCCACAAAGATGATCAAGTATAATAGTGCTCATAACCTACAGTGGAACTTTCCAGAAGTTACATGACATATAATATAGCAACATACTGAATGGGAAAGTGATATGAAAATCTAGTCATCTTTTATAAAGCCAGACATTGAAGAGATTCATAGAAGCATAAAACAATGGTAATCTTTTCCCTAAAATTTTCTGTTTTGGAAAACAGTTATTTCTGATAAACAATATACTTGGCCTCACCCCCACCCCCATCCATGAGTTTCATTATCACAGATTCAACAAGCTGCTGATTGAAAATATTAAAAAAAGAAAAAGACTGCATCTGTACTGAACATTTATGGATTATTTCTTATCATTATTCCCTAAATAATGTGGTATAACAACTGTTTATATAAGATTTATATTGTATTAGTTATTAAAAGTAATTTACAGATGCTTTAGAGTATATGGGAAGTTGGGGGACATATGCAAATACTACACCATTTTATATGTGGGACTTCGGCATTTGAAAATTTTGGTATCTGCAACGGGTGCTATAAACAATTCCCCATGGGATACTAAGGTAAGACTATATATTTTTATGTAAATATATAATGGTTTGATTAATGCTACTTTAAAATAAAGTAGTAAACTTTAAAAATTCTCATATTGAGTTTTAATATGATAAATATCAATATATATCCCATTAAAAAAAAAAAAACAAAACTCTTTCAACAACTGTGATGAGTTTAAAGTGACCCTGAGACGAAAATGTTAAGAACTATATGTACTGGAAACAAACCAACAATCCAGGAATCCACAAAGCCAGAGTGCTAAAAGGCAGACAGATGGATAAATTGGAGAGATAAAAGGGTTTTTACTTACCACAGTGCTAAGATAAATATGGAACAAGTGCCAGTGTTGGAAAAATTATCATTTTATAACCATCATGGTAAAGATTGGTTCTGGTAAGCAATATTAATGGTGTTGGGTGTGCAGCTCAGTGGTAGAGTGCTTGCCTAGCATGTGCAAGATCCTGGGTTCAATCCCTAGCACTGTAGGGGGGAAAAAAAGAAAGAATCAATGAAGAGGAATTATATTTTGTTTTAATTGGAAATAATTTCCCCTTCCTCTGCATATAGGGTATTCTTACACATTTAAAAGTTGAATAAGATCTTTGGTTTAATCCCAGCAACAATAAGTAAAATTTAAAAAAAATGGAATAAGACACATATTATAAAAAAAAGTATGGTATTATGGTTTAGAAATGAGGTATCCCCCCAAAAACTCAAGTGATAGACAATGTAGGAATGTTCACAGATGACATAATCAGATTATGATAACTGTAAAGTCATTAGTGAGTTGATCCAAGATAGATGAATTAATTTGAATGAACTGCTGGGTGGTAACTGTAGGCAGGTATGGCCAGACTGGAGAAGCTCCTGGGGGTGTGTGTGGCCTTGGACTATATCTTGTCCCTGTCTCCTCTCTCTCTGCTTCTTGGCTACCATGAGCTAAGAGCTTTCCTTTGCTATGCCATTCCATCATGATGTTCTCTCTCACCTCAGGCCCAGAACAAAGGATGTGACTGACCATGGACTTGAACCACTGAAACCATGATCCCAGAATAAACTTTTCCTCCCCTAAGTTGTTCCTGTCATGTATTTTGGTCAGAGACATAAAGCTGACTAACACAGGTTAAAAATGATGAGATTACTAATTTTGCTACCTATAAATATTGCCTTTCTAGGGTCTTAGTGACCCTGTAGGTAAGATCATTCATAGATGTGCGTGACAGGAGACACCAAAAGTCCTGAAGAATGAGTCAACAGACTCAGACCTCTCGTGCCCTATTTCCTCCTTCCCTGTTTCCTCAGGTACTCTCATAGGTCAGGGCAGAGTTTGGGGTAATCTTTAATGTTTAAATTCAGAGCTTCAGAACTCACAAGGTATCTACAGTAGCATGGGAGAGATTTTTTTCCCACCAGTCCCGAACCAAAGTTAGAAACCTATTTTGGCTGTGACCCACGAGCACATGTGATCCTTGTGAAGAATTTCAACAAGTTGTCTACTTTCTGACCAATATTTCCCACTGACAGTAAGATGAGAGATGAGTTGAAGCTGGAGGTGACTGGACTAGAAAGAGAGGTTGGGCTGACCGAAGTGACTTATCTTTAAAATAGTTGTCCTCTTGAAAATAAGCAAGTTTTAAGCCTTTGATTTCTGATAGGAGTCCCTGATATGAAGAAATGGTGATGAAGTAGAATGGTCAGGACAAGAGCCTTACTGTCTGACTTTTGCCCTTTATGGAAGTGGCAGCAAGCAGTATAGTCAGGTGACAATTACAAGTATAAAAAACTGAATTCTGTATACAAAAGAAGGCTTAGAACTGTCAATACATAATGTATGAAAATGAGGACTACTGAAAGTTAAGAACCACAACTACATATATTAGATTTGCATTTTTAAACTTTTGTCCAGGGCTGGATGTGGTAGCACATGCCTGTAATTCCAGCTACTTGGGAAGATGAGGCTAGCCTTAGCAAATGAGACCCTGTCTCAAAACAACAGCAACAAAAAGGACTGGGGATGTAGCTCAATGGTAAAGAACCCCTGGGATTAATTTCCAGTACCTCTCACCACTTCCCCCCAACCCTTGCAAAAAAAAAAAAAAAAAAAAAAAAAAAACCCCGTCACTTTGAAGCATTGTAAGTAAAAAGAACATTAATTATGAATATAAACATAGGAATTTTGAACACTAAAGCCATTTTTACATGTGACTTAAAGCATAATTTGACTAAAGTTATTCAGATGCAGCATCTGTTTATTAAGAGAATGCTATGTACCAGGCAGCGTTTAGCTGCTTTTCATACTTCTCTTACCTTATTCAAATATACACAGCTGAATAAAACAGTATAGCTGGCATTTGAACCATACATTTTTCTAACTCCCAAGCATAAGCTCTTTCCATTTAGGATTTTAAAATTAGCACTTACAAAGTTTGTATATGGTATCATTACAGAACTCTGATTAAAAACTAGTATTTTATTAATAACTATCATAAGCTATTATTTTCCCAAAGTGCTCAAATGAGGCATTCTTGCTTGAAAATATGATGATTCTATAATTTCACATATTCTACATAGATTTATGTGAGCATGGAAGACTATCTCAGCAGATCCTAGCAGGTACTAATTTTTCTTTTTTTAAAAAATAATTAAAGAAGTCTTATATATGCTTTCAGAATTTAAAAAAAGGCTAACAAGTTCAGCATATTAGATAAAATCTTATTAGATTCCCCATAATTACAGGTTTTTCATAAGGAATTTCAGCTTATTTCACTGTAGAAAATCTGAAATTATATCAGAATGCTTGGTTGCTATGATATGCCTTATATAATATAGGTTAGCCTTTCAGGCCCCAAAAACTGAATGGTCTTAAACTACACCTAGGAAAACAACAAAAACTCCCAAGCCACATATTTCCTGTATTACTGAAAATGTTTTGTGGCAAGTTAATAGCCTATAGTATTCTTTTCCTTAAACATGACTTTACTAATTTTTTTAAAAGCCACAAATAAATTTTATAAAGTTTAAGTCTGTAACCACATATGAAGAATATTAGAATTTAAGAAATGATGAACTTATTGCAATTTTTTTGTTTCACATGAACAATAAACTCTCTTATTTACTGTTAATAAAGCAGTTCCATAATATTATATTTAAATAAAAATTTGAAGTTCTAAAAACATGTTATCCGATCAACAAATTTACTGAATGGTCTACTGCACTTATCTAGGAAAATTTACAATACAAAGTTAGACAGGTTTTCTGATTCTATTCCTAAATCAAGCATGAAAACCTTGGGACTGTCTGGTATTTCACTTCATTTACTTCCTTTCCATTACTGTGGAATCAGTATGTTTTTAAAACTAAGAAAAAAGTGCTTAAAAATTTATTTTTCAAATCATAAGGAATTTTTGATTCTCTGAAAAAGTACAGCTGCAATTATGCTAACCTCCTCTGCCTTCAGCAAAGGTAATCATTAAAAATAAAAATGATGAATTCATGACAATTTAGTTCATATAATAATCTATTCACTTTGAGGAACTTAAAGAGAAGCTGCCATTTCAGGTTTTGTTTGAGGTGTTGAAATCAATTTTGAAAGTACTTTATTTACTCAATATATCCTAAACCTCTTTAAAAAATGTTTTTAATTTGTTCTAATTAGTTATACATGACAGTAGAATGCATTTATGCATTTTGATAAATCATACATAAATGGAGCATAATTTCTCATTTTTCTGATTGTATATATTGTAGGATCACATCGGTCATGCTAAATTATCTCCAATGTATAAAGTACATTTATAATTGAAAATTTGAACATTTTATACAATATGAGAAACTAACAGTAGATGATGCTGAAATAAATATGTCTGAATTATGATGTGAGTTACATGCCTTAAATACATAAAAAAGGAATGTAATGAAGAGAGAATGGATTTTTTAGTTAAATTAGATAGGTTTTAAGATAGATGGACATCCCAGTTTTACAAAAGACTATTTTAATATAAGAAGAAATTGATGATGGTGACTGAAAATCTTCATTTTAAACAACATTTGCTAATTAAAGCAAACAAAAGTCCATTTGGAATACCCTTAACATAAAAGGGAAGAATATTTTCTTCCCTCTAAGGTAGGAAACACTCATAGTGAGGTATAAACCAGAATAATCAAGTAAATGATATTCACTTTCAAAGACTAACCTGAACCACTCTGGGTTGTCAATAGAGAAGAAAAAAAAAAAAAAAAAAAATGGAAGGAATAAAAAATGGTAGTAAATATTACTAGAATTTAGAGAATTATAAAATTATGATAACGTTTTCAGCTTGAGCTTATTCTAAACTTTATTTTTGGATTTAAAATGTAGCAAGTAGAGTTGATTATGTATTTGCAGACCCAAATAGTTTCATAGAAATTGATTTCCAGACCCAACAGGTTTCATTGATATCAAGTACTTGGGTCATTTATCACAAACCATAAAAGAATCAAGGACTGCACTGTTATCTACTGTTACTAATTCACAGAACATATGACAATTTTTAAAAATTAACATTGCATTTAATGATGTATGCATCTTAATTTTAAAAATTATATTTATTTATTAATCCATGAAATTACTAATGCCATTTGTTAATCTATTTAATTTGGTTAACCACAGGCACTACTTATCATTAATAAACAAATTTATTCTGATGTAGAAAAAGATGACATCATAATCTAATCAAATGTGATAGTCATCATCTTTAACAGGAACTATACTAGTATTTGTAAGCCAGATAGATCCCTGAACACAAAACTTGGTTTCACTTGGTAAAAAGCTAGGTACAATAGATTTTCATTCTCTGCTTAAAAATATCTTCAATAGACTTTTATATAAAACCATTTAAGCCAAGCTCTCCTGGTAGGGAATACAACCTACCTTTTCTCCCTTTCCCTTCCATGGAGGTACTTCCTCATAATCCTCAGGGTGCTAAGAAGACATGTGAAAATAACTGATTCAGGCCAAATTCACACTCTTCAGGTTATAAAATCCATCCAGGAACACAGTCTGGTTCCCTAAACAAAATCAAGATCTTGTGAATGGCAGAAAGACTATCATATATTTACTTTTTTCCCTACTTTTTCCTTCATGAAATTAGTCAAGCAATCTGTCACAAATTTCTAACTAATAGGTGGAAAGACCAGGTAAGCTTTTCCTACAGTTCCAAACTCCAAGGAGGTATAAAGTTTGCTTCAGTAACTCTATGATTTAAGGCTGCAACCTGACTCAAGTCTTGTTTCTAGCATTTGGACAGGATAAGTGCAGTGAGAAGTCATTCTCTCACTTTGGAGCAAGGCATCCTTAGGAAGAGAAATCTGAACAGCAAGAGAAAAAAAAAAGAAAAACAAACAAACAAAAAAACCCCACTCTTAATTGTCCTCAAGGCAGCACAATTTCACCAAAGAGGCATTCTCCCTACTACCTCCAGTCCTCAAACCTGGAGGGCTTGTGCAGGGAGAGTCTGAGGTATTCTGAGGCCAATCGCAAACAGTGAAAGCAAAGACAGTAAAGAAAATTTCAGCAGGAGCTGGCAATAAAAGTTCTCTGTGATAAAACTTTACTTTGGCTAATCACTAATAAAAATGGATGACATAAATTTTACCTTTGTTCTCTACTGCAGTTCACTGGCTAAAAGATATACTAACCAATTATGATTTTACCAAAAAGGCAAGCTATAAGAGCATGAAAGACAGAAGTTGGTCTCATTTTGTTTGTCAAAGTTGGTCTCATTTTGTTTGTCAAAGTTGCAAAACCCATCATCCATCCTGCTATTTTATCTATGTATTCCTTATTTATCATTAATGCTTAAAAAGATGAAGGCTGCAGTCATAAATATAAAGATCTATAACATGAAAATGTTACTCTAAGATGGGGCTCTTTAAAAATAGAGTGCACAGAAAAGTGGAATCTGCCTATACTTAAAGGTGCACTGGTAATACATAGCAGGATATTGTCTTGTTCTGTGGAATTTGAATCACACACTACAGAGAATATAAATTGGACTTAGGCTTTTAAAATTCTAAATAAATAATAAAGGCTTAACACTTTTTCCTACTTCTGCTACATCTTTATAAGCTTCCAGAGTCCAGAGATTTGTAATTCAGCCTAATTTAGCAATGTATCAATATTATGTTAAAGTGGCTTGTTAATCAATGTTATCTGTTTTATTTAGACCAGCAGAATTATTACTGAGCAATAACTGAACAATGTACAGTTCTGTACATTGTTCTACAAGATCTTATTTTTATTTTCTTCTTTAATTCTTACAATAATTTTCATTCTCATAATTGAAGAAGTTAATGTTTGGAGAAACTTTATGGATGAGGAAACCTGTGTTCTGAATTGTATATAATTTTCACATGGAAATTAAAGAGTGTACTATATAGTCACTTCCTATGCTAAAAAACAATATCCACATATATCAGGTTCACACTGCCTCAATCCCTTTCTTTCCTGCCTCCATTTTCCAACTCATTTTGAACTCACTTTGTATATACTTCCCATATCATCTTTTTTTTTTTTTTTTTTATGCCACTGAGCAATCTAATGTCTGTGACATTAGCACAGCCTATTGGTTAGCAACGGGACTGGAAAAATCACAATCTCAGCATTTACTTCCTTACCTTTCAGGAAAATAAACGCATAGTTTGAACTCTTTCTTTTTCTTTCATTATTGTAGTTGAATCAAACCCACTTGAAAAAAATTCTTATGGATATGTGTATGTATATATTTTCTCTTTTTAAAAACAGGTAGAGTTACTACATCTCTCTTAATTTCAGCTAATCAATGTTTTTGCTAATATGTAGCAAGTCAGATAGATTATAGATTTAAATGTGATTTGTGAATTATTCTGGAAACTGAACTACAATTTATAACACAAATTCTATGGGAAAATATGTCAAATTTAAACAAGCTGCTTGCATGAAACTTTTAGAAATCAACTATTTTGTAGGTTAGGAATTTTCAGGAACTTGTTTATTAAAACATGTATTCCCCAGGTGGGGTGATGGTAGTAACTTGGGAGGCTGAGATAGGAGGGATGCCAAGTTTGAGACAACATAGGGAAACCCTGTCTCAAAACAAACAAACAAACAAACAAACAAACAAACAACAAAAGGGCTGGAGATGTAGCTCAATGGGGGAGCACCCTGGGTTCAATCCCCAGTACAGGCAGGGGGTGGGCATATAAAAGCATTAAGTACTTCCCCTATGGTATTCAAGGTAAAAAGAACAGAATGTTAAAACACAGTAAAACTGTATATGTTTTCCCTCACTACAGAGTTGATGCACATTTGTTGTGTTTTGTGGAATTTGGAACTTACACTACACACAGTGGAACACTCAAATATTTGCAGATAATAAGGATGAGCATCATTGCTATTTTGCACTGACTTCTTAAAGTTATACCAGTGACGCAGCAGAGATTAGCTTCCATTATTTTTTTATCTCTATGATGAAAAGTACCAGGATTACTTCCATAATTAACCACTAAATGCATTCAAATAATGAACTTCTGTTTTATTAAAGCAATGTTCCACTTAGATGTCTTTATGTCTGTTAAATGGAGTTATACATCTTCTTGTAATATTGCCCTTAGCACCTAGCCCTGAAGTTATCTTATACTTATGTGTACATCCTTTAAATTCCTACCTGTGAGAATTCTGCACTGATGCAAGGGAAACATCTAAGATACCTCAAGCCATCTGGTTAATATAAAGTCACTTTTTTTTTTTTTTTGATAGTGGAGATTGAACCTAGGGGCTCTCTACCACTAACCTACATCCCCAGTCCTTTTTATTTTTTTATTCTGAGACAGGGTCTTGCTAAATTGCTGAGGCTGGCATGGAACTTGCGATTCCCCTGCCTTCACCTCCTGAGTTGCTGGGATTACATGCATGTATACCACAATGCCTAGCTATGAAGTCATTTTTGCTGCTATTACTAATCATGTAGCAAGGGGTTTTGTTCCTTGGCCTTTGCCCCATACCTTAGCTCCAGAAACTGCTTCTGTGAAATCTTAGCTTGAGTCTGATTTCTTACAGCTAGGGAAAGATGTCATTGCCCTATATACACCAATCATGTAAGTGCTTTCACCTGACTAGACAGACTCTACTCCTTGATACTGATTACAAATCTCAGTTTACTAAGACTTGTTTGTGGCTTAATACTGATGTTAACTACCCAATTGTGGACCCCTTCCTCTCTGTTAGCTATTCTTGCCTTGTCACTTGCTTGCCCAGAACTATGGTCTATGGGCTTCTCAAGACTAAGAAATCTGTGGTCTGGCCTGTGTGATCAATGGTTATGACAGTCACTCCTCTCAGGCCCCAACTATTTTTCCTTTCAAAGCTCTCAAATCTTTTGACTTATTATTTTCTAAGCATTATCATTTTCTAATTTCTTAACTAAAAACCACCTTTTTTTCACAATGTGAATATACAGCAACACTATTGAACTGCAGTTCCCTTAAAAATGGTTACGATGGTAATTTTTTTTACAATTAAAACGTTTAAAAATTCATTTTTTCTATTATTCCCCTCTCCAACAATGCAAACTTTCAAAAAAATTTTTTCCAACATTCTTTTTTTTTTTTTTTGAACCAGGGATTGAACTCAGGGACACTCGGCCACTGAGCCACATCCCCAGCCCTATTTTGTATTTTATTTAGAGACATTTTATTTAGAGACTCACTGAGTTGCTCAGGGCCTCACTAAGTTGCTGAGGCTGGCTTTGAACTTGCGATCCTCCTGACTCAGCCTCCCAAGTCGCTTGGATTACAGGCGTGCGCCACCACTCCCGGCTCCAACATTCTTTTGATTTGTTCTTTTATTTTATATTTAGACCTGCATCCCAATTCAGGGCAGTACTGTTTCATGCCTATATTAATTTTAAAAACCTAACCATTCTTGTGTCTTTTCTTTATTGTTCAGAAATTATTTCTTTAAGGTCTCATTCACTATTCCAGTCCACATTACCTGTTTTGTTCCCAGGGTGTGGGTAGGACTATCACTGCTCCACTTAGAGGAAGGAATGTAAATCAAGTTTGGCCAGAGTATTCTATCCCTTCAACCACAAAAACCATTTTAGGGATGGGTCTGTGACCCCACATAAGCCAATCAGAGTTTTCCTAGAACTTTTGCTGGAGCTTCCAGGAAAACACTCTCTTAATGTCTATGATCATGATACAAAAACCACATAGACCTAGAACTGCTGTGATCATATATGTAACTACATGGAGGAAAACTATCTATGAATGAAATCAATTCTGTCATGTCATAGAGAAAGAACATGTCCTTATGACACCGAGCCCTTAAATCAAGTTCAACTTCTATTCAGGTACATTTCCTAAAATATTGTATTAGTTAGGGCTGGTTAAGTTGAAATAACAGGCTCTAAAGACTAAGCAGCTTAGAGTGTAAGAAGCATATTTCATTCTTATTTTACAGTTTGGCATAGATGTTAGGTAGGCTGTGAAGCTCTTTCCACAGAGTCATTCAAGGACGCAGGCAGATGGCTATTCACTCATCTTCAATACATGATTTCAAAGGTTTCCCTGAATGCTGCTGTTTCATTCAGCCAAGGGAGTTAAAAAATCACTGAAAAACACATTATGAATATTTTTATGAGCCAAGTAAGGAAGTGATTCACATCACTTCCACTCACAATACACTAAAGAAAACTTAGTCATATAGACCCATCTTATTTCAAAGGAAGTTGGTAAATGTAGTGTTCATTGTATGTTGTCTATGAAGAAGGAGAAAGTAGATTTTAGTAGAAATGTAGTGGTCTATACCTCAAATACATTCCTAGATAAAGCCAAATCAGCAAGGAAGCTGAATACGAGACCATATCATGTTGGCCACCAGAAAAACTGTTTTTACTGAATTAAAAACCTTGGGGGATATCATTACTCATAATTCAGTACTATTATAAGAAATAGTCAAGAAAAAAATTTATCAAATCTTTCAAAGGATGTTATCAAGGATCCTTGTTCATTACATTATATAGTATCTACTTATAAAAACCACAGAAGAAAGTCACATCAGGTAACAGTACTAAAGATATTAAAAAACAATAAATGGGGCTGGCATTGTGGCTCAGTGGTAGAGTGCTTGCCTAGCATGTGTGAGGCACTGTATTCGATTCTCAGCACCACATACAAATCAATAAAATAAAGGTCCATTGACAACTAAAATAGTAAGTATCATTTTTTTTTATATTCCAAGCAGTTGTTTAGATGACTGAACTCAGAGCCACTGTGAAGTTCTAGCCTAAAAGTTTTCCTTTTTGAACTGAGTTCAGAGTTGAATTTGCATTCTCACTTAGAAAATGTACAGGTAATAGAGTTTTTATCAGTGTCATGCCTGACTCTACTTTCTGCTACCTTAATTTTACTTTCCTTTTCACTATAACTGTATTGCCCTATCTTTGAGTTCTCGATCTTGTGTACCTTTTGGAAAAGGAAGAGCATGATGTTATAACATAGTTGCTTTTGTTTTTGTTGTTTTTTTGCCCCCAATAGTGGGTACTGAACACAGGACCTCATACATGGTAAATGTTATAACACAGTTTTTCTGTGCCACAACTCTCTTTCTCTACAAAAACTCAAATTTCTGTAATACATAATTTTTTTATGCTTCAAAAATCTAAAATTCTTCACCTTAGTGCTTGTATATGTACAGAATACCTAAGTTAAATACTGTATTATTATATATAGGAGAAAAAGAAAGAAAGCCACTATTTACACTCTGGTCCAATGATACAATTTTTTTTCCACTATGACTCACATCTGACAACCATAATGGCTTCACATTCCTGGAGGAATACCAAGATGTATGCTCTGTACAACTTTCAACATGATAGCAACAACTGTCTCTTCAGCTATAACTGTTCTAGGACATACTGGTGGTCTCAATGGTCAAATCATTAAGAACATAGATTGACTGAAATATAAAGGTAAGTGTAACAGAGAAAATGCTGTATGCTACAATAACACCAGGGGAAAAAAATAAGGGACTCAGAACGACGGAGTAAAGTTAGGTGGGAAACTTTCTGTAAAGATACCTACCAAATAAGGAGTTAGGCAGGCAAGGAAGAGGATAATAGTGATTAGAAAGATAATTTCACAAAACAGAAAATTAAGAGGATAATTGGATTTCATACAGGAAGGATAGTGAGAATCTTGTTGAATACTTGAATACACTTTGTATATACATCATCTTTTTGGAGTCACGAAGATCAGCTAATTCATATGACAGCATTTTTTAGATAAAAGAAGTCAATTTCATTGTAAAGCAAAGATTCTTAGTCTGACCATTTTAATAAAAAGAATTTTAAAAAACTTTGGCTTTTTTTTTTCTCATTCCTTATTAATGTTCTCACTGTCTCTGGCTCTCAAACGAATCATAAACAAAGCAAGGTGTATACGCTAACAAAACCGCCCTACTGAGATTGGCTTTTTGCTGGGGATTAAAGCCGGGTCTGTGCATACTAGGCAAGGGCTCTACTACTGAGCTCTATCCATAGCCCACAACTGGCTTGTTGACTTTAAATGATCTTACCACAATATAATAATGTAGTTAATACTGTTAAACAGTGTTATTTCTTTTAACTATTATCAACATTTTTTAAAAAATTTTTTTGTACCAGGGATTGAATTCAGGGATGCTTAGTCACTCAGATACATTCCCAGTCCCTTTTCTTTTTTATTCTGAGACAGGGTTGCTATGTTGCTCACTAAATTGCTTAGGGGCTCGCTAAGTTGCTGAGGCTAGCCTTGAACTTGTGCTTCTTTGCCTGTCTCCTGAGCCACTGGGATTATAGGTTTGTACTACCACACTCAGTTCAGCTCTTCAATGTGTAAAAATTTAGGGAAATAAATTTGTAGAGAAAAGACTATTATTGAGCTTGCTAAATCCCTACCAAAATTTACATACTATACCAAGTCAGTATTTACAGTTTGGTGATAGTTATTCTGCACAAAGTTCAAAGCACATAAATTTTGTGATTTTTTTTCCTTACTCAGAGTTTGCTGGGTTTTGTTTTGGCCAATTCCCTGGTAAGTTTTCTTGATTTCTTCTGTCTTCTTTGAAGACTATCATTTGGGTACAGTGGAATGGAAAGGACCAACAATCACATATTCAAATTTAGACTTTGGCCATATCTCTAAATGAGGTCCACCTTCCATCATAATATTCTCATATTTTCTTTCTCTCTCTCTCTCTCTCTCTCTCTCATTTTTTTCCTGCAGTGCTTCAAATCAAAACCAGGGTCCTACAGATGCTAGTCTACAACCCTAGTTCCTCCATAATACTTTTGTCTGTGCCAAGTTTGATTTCTATTATTCCACCTCAAAAGCATTAGGATGGCTACCATAAAAAAATGTGTGCACTGTGAGGCACCATGGTGCGTGCCTGTGATCCCAGTGGCTCTGGAAGCTGAGGCAGGAGGATCTCAAGTTCAAAGCCAGCCTCAGCAAGGGCAAGATGCTAAGGAACTCAGTGAGACCCTGTCTCTAAATAAAATACAAATTAGGGCTGGGGATGTGGCTCAGTAGTCAAATAAACCTGGGTTCAATTCCCGGATCAAAAAAAAAAAAAAATGTGCGCACGCACACACACACACCCCAGAAAATAACAAGCGTTGGGCAAGGAAAGGATGAGGAGAAATAAAACACTTGTTCACAGTTGGTAGGTATGAAAATGGTCTAGCTGCTAAGAAAAACAGTATGGGAATTCCTCAAAAAATTAAAAACAGTTATATATGATTCAGAAATTCCCCTTCTGGTTACATAACCAAAAGAATAGAAAGCAAGTTTCAAAAGAGATATTTGTACATAAATATACAAAGTAGGGTTATTCAAAATAGTCAAAAGGTGGAAACATTCCAAGTGTCCATCATCAGATTAATCAATAAATAAAATGTGGTACATATATAGAATATTATTCAGCTTTAAACAGGAAGAAAACATTGACACATGCTATAACATGGATGAACGTTGAGAACAATATGCTAAGTAAAATTAGTCAGTGACAAAAAGACAAATACAGTATGAATTCACTTATAAGAGGTACTTAGAGTAGACAAATTCATAAAGACAGAAAGCAGCGTGGTAGGCAAGGAGGGGAATAGAGTTGTTTAATGTTTATAGTTTCAGCTTTGTAAGAGAAAAATAGTTCTTCTGGAGACTAGTTTCAAAATAGTGTGATTGTATTTAATACAGCTATTGACTTGGGAATGATTAAAATAGTAACTTTTATATTGCATATATTTTATCATGAGTAAGTTAATAAATACTAGTATAGTTAGCCATTAAGGCATTTCTCAAAGTTCTTAAAAACCAAGAGATGGAAACATATTTCCATCATCTATTCAAAGATATTATGCAATAGGTTAAAAACATACGTTCTCAAAAAAATGTTTTGGAACTTGACAGAAGTGATAGCAGCATAACAACATGAATGTCCTGAATGCCACTGCACTATACACCTTAAAATGATTAATTTTGTTATGTGAATTTTACCTCAATTAACAAAAATATTCCCATATACACTTGATATTTGAAGATGCTGAGGATACGTGCTAAAAGCATGAAGAGTTGTGGCTGGTTATGGCTGAACATACTGCACTGAAACCTCAACATTGAAGCCTCACAACACAAGGAATAAAAAATAGTAAAGAAACAGATGTAACAAAAATATTTTATGGTAACAGGGTGACATGAGTTTATATAGGCTGATATACCTTTTCACTACCAACAACAACTGAAGTTATTTAATCACAAGCCTGTGATTCTAGGCTCCTCTGACTTAGCAAACTCTTAAATCTATCAGGCCTATAGGATTCACTGAACTCCAGGAATTTGTTACGACAAAGGGAGTCTCAGTCATGTCCAACCAGCTTGTATCCTTCATCTAGTATATATCTTTTGCATTACTTGTTGCCTGTTTTAAAAGAAAACTAAAGTTGAAGTGGCTGTGGCCATTTCTGAGCAGTTTGTTCTTTCTTGTCCTTGAACCTGTACTTGCCTTATAGGCTAGTCCAGTCTAAAGGTGATAGAGCAAAGCATTTTATGAGTTCTGAAAGCATGCATGATGGTCCAGGTACAGAGTGTATGGGGACAGGCTATCTATTGGTTATGAAACTGAAGTGATAGTAGAATCATATGCTAGAAAGTCAAGTATGCCCAGACTAGGACCATGGACTTTTCCCCTGAGATACCTGGAAGCCTCTGACAAATCTAATAAAGCAAGGAGGTAACAGGATACAAAATATGTTTAAAAACAGTTAGCTAGGGTCAGGCGTGGTGGCCACACCTATAATTCTACCAGCTCAGGAGGCTGAGGCAGGAGGATTGCAAGTTCATAGCCAGCCTGAGTAACTTAGCAAAGCCCTAAGTAAATTCAGTGAGACCCTGTCTCTAAATAAAATTAAAAAGGAAAAAAAGGGCTGAGGATGTGGCCCAGTGGTTAAGGACCCCTGGATTCAATCCCTGGTACCACAAAACAAAATAAAACAAAATAGTCAGCTGGGTGGCAATGTTGGGGATAAATCAGAAGAGACAAGATTGGAATATGAGATTACCACAACATTCCAGAGAGAAGTTTATAAGATGCAATGGGTTAAACTTTGGAATCAAATAGAAGCTTTGACACATGGTACTAGGTGCTTTCCTTAGTTTATTTCTTTCAATTGTCACTTCAAAGTTTATTGTTCTCATTCTATAGATGAGAAAACTGAGGATTGACCCAAGATAAACTTGGGTCCATGTCAGACAATTAGCTGTAGCAAAACTGGAATTTTAATGTTGATCTGTACAACTCGAAGCTTGTGCATGTACATTTTCTACTACCTGTCGTGTCAACCAATATACAAAAGAGTTTACATAACAAAAATGTAAGTTTGGCTATACTGAATACTTCTTTTCAACAGCACTTTCAGCTTTGATGGAGGATAAAAATCTGTGCTATTACTCAAAATAGTCGTAGTGCTTGTTGAGATGCACACTTATACGGGCTAAAAAAACTTTAATCTGGAAATGATGTTTTAAGAATAGCTTTCTTAATAAAGGTAATTCTTTGTGCCAAATAAGACTGGGTTTATGAACAATTACTATATTCTCACATAAGTTATAACATTTTTAATACAAGGTTACATGAACATATTGACTCAAACAATTAAAAATATATAATTAGAGGCTATAATCCACAGGGATATAATCTTGAAAACTGCCAAATTAAAATTCTTTCTATATGTTACAGGGAATATAAAACTTTGACATAAATTTAAAATACCCAAATTAATTTTGGATACTAACATGTATTGATTTTCTAAAATACACTCTGGTTTCAACAGAGATATGATGGGGACAGGTAGTTTTACCTTGTATGTTTGTGTCAAAAACAACTGAGAGACAGCCCAAATTGTGAAATGGTCTTCAGCCACCACGCCCCTCTGTAATCACTCAGAACTTTGGTGTTTATATGGTCTCAAAGATATTTTGTACTACCCGATGACAGAGAGTAATGATCATTTCCATCCTAAAATGTCTTTGAGGAACTCTTACTTGGGTGTCTGGCCTAAAATCAACTTTGCTGAGATTGGAAAATAAGGTTATCAGGCCAGGTATGATGGCTTGAAGAAAGATGACTGAGAGAGAACTTTTGATAATACTAATCTTATTACAAATCTTTAAATATTTCCAAAGCCCCTATTCATAGGCAAATTCATTTATCCAAAAAAATTTTCATTTTACAACTCTAATGTCTCAATATTCACTTCATATAAAAATAAAAATCATACATGTCTTTTGAAAGAGTTCATGGTACCTATTTTAAACTCAATACCCATTTTAAAAAGTTTAGTCAGAGAAAGAGCTAACAGCAGAATACAAAAATAATCTGACAACTGGGTTATTTGGCAAGAAATTATATGAGTATTTATCTGTTTTATCCTTGATTTAAAATGGATAAACAAACATCTTTCCTCAGTAAAAACCATCCAAGCATAATCTCAAAACTCTTTAAATTATAAAGAAAATAAATAGCCAAGGGAATGAATTCTTAAACTCAGTTCCAGCACATAGTAGAATTTGAAAAACTATTAATCACTGGGTCTTCTTCAGAGACAAAGTTAAATTTGTGATATGGAAGAGAAATGGATTCATTCATCAATTAAAAGGCAATTTTGAAGGGGAACCTGTAAAAAGAAGCAAATACAACCTGATTTTTTTCACTTCATATTTAATAATCTGCTCTGGCAATAAACTATCTTTATTCTTTTATTTCATCTGCCATGAAAATAAGAACAATAAAATCCTGAATAAATGGCTAGAAAGGCTTTTCTCTCCTGGTGGGATAGTAAATCCCTTTACATGAAAGTCATTTAAGCTAACTATAGGCACCCATGGCATCACCAAAACACCCCATTTTATTCTTTTTTACATTTCCTAACCTTAATATCTCAGTGGAAAACTTACTAGTATATTATTCTGGGAATAGTTGAGTTGATTCTTTTTTACTTGTGGGCTCTGTGGCAGGTTATAATCATACCTGACAAAGACAAGATTTTCATCACAATTTAAACATGAAATGTCAGGGGAAAAAAAAGAAGAAAATGGTTGTTCCAGCACTGAGGTCCAGGACAAGTGTGCATCTAGAACAAACAAGGCTGGTTCAGAGATTGCTGAAGTCAACCTTCACCTCAAATGCCTCAAAGGTCTCTACAAATAGCCAAGATTACCTTGGAACGCCTTGATACCAGCTAAGCTGACAAGCAAATGCTGAATGAATTTAAGATTTGTTTTTAAAACTGCATAGGCAACTGGTTAAAAGCACAGGCTCTCAACCCAGATGACCTGGTTCTGAAATACACCAGCTTAAATTTCTTTAGTACTACTTAAATTTCCTGTGATCCAGATTCCTTATTAATAAAATAGGGAAAATAAGATAAATATGATCATGGATACTACTATATGTGAAGAGCTAAGAATAGTGCCTGGCACTTAGTGAACACTACAAGTCTTAGCTCCATAATTTTAATTTGTCAGAATGTCTCCCTACAGTGTGTGAGTAGCAAGACCACCATCCCTAGGGTGAGTGAGTAGCAAGACCAGCTTTTGACCACAAAGTGTACGACTATGTTTAAGACCTAGTCGTTCTGCTGCAGAAGGGGAATGGGGGAGGGGTCCTTTTGCTCTTAAATGTTCAGATTTGTCTTAGCCCCCTGTGTAACAGCATAACTATGCCTGTCAAACTCTAGTGACTTCCTGATCAAAAGATCCAGAAAACTGGTAGAAAGAAAGGTCAAAGAAGAAATAATTGTGGTGAGGGGAGGGGAGAAAAGTTGGAAACAGATATGATCTGAGGCTGAACATCTGGGCAGGACAATTACCTCATAAACATGGGGGTATCTTCCTTATTTGGGGTGTAATTCGAGCACAATTACACCCCAGAGCAGTGAAGACTATCATGTAGCCCACCTTAGATTCAGAGAACATGGGGTAAGTATGGATGGGTCATTTGCCAGGCATGCCAGAGTGATGCTTGTTACCTCCCTTTGATCCTACTTCTTTCTTCTCACTTATTTCTCCCTTTTGGAGTAGGAATGTCTACCCTAAGCTACCCCACCACTGTTGATCCATCCAGTATAAGATAGAATATTGGAAGTTATTTCTCCTATATAACTGCACCCCTATACCTATTAACTATACTCTCACCACGTCCCCTCTCCATATCCTTCCCAGGTTCTAGTAACTACTATTCTACTTTCCACTTCTATGAAATCAACTTTTAGCTTTCATATATGAGAACATGGGGTAGTTGTCTTTCTGTACCTGACTTATTTCACTTAACATAATGCCCTTCAGTTCCTTCCATGTTGTTGCAAATGACAGAATTTCATTCTTTTTCATGACTGAATGACATTCTACCGTGTGTGTGTGTGTGTGTGTGTGTGTGTGTAACACTTTTCAAAAGATTTATAAATGGTAACAGGCATATGAAAAAATGTTTAACATCACTAATAATCAGGGAAATATAAATTAAAAAATTGAGATATCACCTTGTACCTATTAGAATGGCTTTTTATTTTTTAAAAATTTTCACAGACTTCATTTTGATTCATTGTACACAAATGGAGTACAACTTTTCATTTCTATGGTTGTGCATGATGTAGATTCATGCCATTCATGTAATCATACACGTACATAGGGTAATGAGGTCTGTCTCATTCCACGATTTTTCATACTCCCACATTAATTTTAAAGATACCTCTTTGGCTTGTCGATTGTTTGACCTGGTGAGTCCAAGAAACACCAGCACCTTGGAATTTCATGGTTCCAATAAACAGCTTGTTCAGTGTTATTTATTCATTTTTTTCCCCTTCTACAGGGGATTGAACTCCAGGGTGCTCTATCAACAAGCTCATCCCCAGTCCATTTTTATCCTCCTGCCTCAGCCTCCTGAGTCACTGGTATTAGAGGTGGGTGCCATAGACCTTCCAGTTTTATTTGTTCCTTGGTACCTACTGCTCCACTAGTTCATGGATCTCATCAACCTTCCAGAAACTGCCAGAGGGTTAGTAATAAACTGCCTTTATTTTGATTGAAGGTAGGAAGGCTCTACGAATTTCCTTCACATTTGTTAACTGTGCCCAGGTAATTCTCTGTATGGTGTTCATGTAACCTCCACCTTTCAATGCTATTCCAAAACCTCAAAGTAATTAACAGCTACTTTTTCCATGGTAAACATCTTCCTTTTAGTGGAGATCTGAGCTTATATCTTTGTGCTTTGTTCTTTTCCTCAGCAAATAAAATTTCCAAAGTAAAACCCTGATGTGTTTCTGTTACTCCACCTTGTCAGGACTTTATTTCCTAACCATTTTTTATTTAACTTTATTATTAAGGATGCTCCCAAGGAAGTGACCTCTCACGGAATTTCCAATCCTGGGCCAAGAGGTGAATGGCTCACTGGGCATATTTTATCTGACCATTGCTCACTCTGGAACTCTTTAAATAAATGAGTGATCCACACTGTTTGCAATCTAGAGGGTAATGAAAAATTTTTAAATTTTTCTCAGTTAAATATTTCTGGATGCCATGATTGTGTTTCTTCTGGAGCTCTGACTCCCCAACTATCTGGTTCCCCAGATGGTGGTGGTGAACTCTGGGGTTGTGGTTGTATAGAGCTTTCGCACACCTTTGAAGTGAGGAGGAGAAAAGCTGCATAATGGAAGTGAGGGGCCAAAGCAGTCATCAAGACAACACAGGGGACCCAGTCTGAGGTCTGGAACCAGAGGCCATGGCTGGGATCTGCTAGATGGTACTAATCTCAAAACTCTCTTCTCTGGATTTAAGATAACAACCAGAGCAATTTTGAATTATACCTGGAAATTTCCAAGGCCTTATTATGTCCCCAAAGCCTTTCCTAATGGGTAACTTTGATTTTTTACTGGTATTAGAGCTACAGGAAGTAGACGGATCACATGATAAATGTCACATAGACCTTAAAGCTCATAGTGACTTTCTGCTCACTGTTTTTCTCTTTCAGCCATAATCCCACTAAGCTTTAAAATGTCACAAACAGGCTAATGTTCTCACCTAAGTATTCTTTCATTGTGTAATATCTTAAGTGTATTTATGTTTATTTCTCCCCACCATATTTTCTTAATAGTTAAGATTTATTTCCTGAAGCCATAGCTAAGGTATTGGGAGGCAAACCTTACACTTTATCGAAACAGTGGTAATTCTTGGCACATACACAGGTATATTCAAGTAAAGCTAACTCAATGTATGACTTCAAACACACATGAGACTGAAAATGGAGTTACACCTTAGCAACTAACTCATAAAAGAACAGAATTCTGCTTGGAATTGGCAAAGCTTCATATGGCATGGGCATTATCCATCTGACACCTCTCTGCTTTATCTCAGTAGGTGGACATTGAGGGAGTTCCTATATTTGACTTTTATCAGGTCAACTATTATCTCCTTGTTATCCTTGTGATACAGCATCACAGTCAATGCCAAGGTTACTACAAACTTGATAGGTCAATCACCTCAGCATTTATGAGATTAAGAAAGCCTTCAGAGACTATTAAAACTTTAAAAGATCGATCAGTTAAAAGATATTGTTTACGCCTATGAAGACAGGGATCCACTGTAAAGAACACTGAAGTTTTCAAGTGTGCAACCTGAGAAAAATATAATTATTTTTCAGTGTGCTATTTCTTCATAGTGATGTGCTTCTGAAACTGAATTCAGAATTCCACATATTACATCAGTAAAAGTTTTCCCAAATGTGGTTCACTTATCAAAAAATAGAAAACCAAATCAAGACATTTTAGGGACACTGGAACAAAGCATATTTCATGTGGAACGGAGGGGCATCCCAGTCTTTCGTGGCCATACCTCAGGCATCCTCTCCTGAACAGATCTCTAAGATGGTCTGGCTTCGTGGCTGATTTCTGAAATAGCTGCAGCAATGTCTCAATATCCAGAGTGTAAACGGCTCAGCTGAGCCATGGTAGAAAAGGCACCCTGTGCCTTGGGTTGGCCAGAGACTCCTCTGTCCCTCTAGATTGTGGTCACTATAAATGCAGTTTTGAAACCTGGTTCTGAGGAGTGCATTAGACTTAACTCCTGGATTACCCTACAAGGTCAGGTTCAGACCATAGCTCTCTTCTCACACCTGTGTCCAAAACTCTGCTCAGGATCCTAATAATAACATTCAGACTTCATGGCTTTTGTATTTCATCATTCATGGGAAACTGAAGAGGGGACTGTCACAGCACACACAGTGATACATTCCTGACTCCCTGCTGTCCAGGTAGATCCCACTGAGGGGTGGTTCAGTTCCTTTTTCTCTTGTGACATGGAATTGCTCTGGAGTCAGTTTCTCTTGCCACTCAGCCTTGGTGGTCCACAGGGCTCACATTTTGTAACAGACTCTGCATCCCCGCGTTCGGCCCCTGAGCTGCTCGCTGGGCCCCGCACCACCTGTCCAGGCACCTCTCGGGAGGACCAACCCAAGAGCACTGGAAGGAAATGCACCATGATGCCTGCGGTTTCGAGGCCGAGGCCCCGCCCTACCTAGAATGGCTTTTATTATAAAGACAAACAAGTGTTGATAAGGACGTAGGGAAAAGAAAACCCCAGTATACTATAGGTGGGAGAGCATATTAGTATAGCCACTATAGAAAACAGTATGGAGATTCTTTAGAAAACTAGAAATAGAACTGTCATATGATCTAGCAATCCCACTACTGAGTATATATATCCAAAGGAAATGAAATTAGTATGTTGAAAAAGAAATCTGCACTCTTGTATTTTCTGGAGCACTACATAGAATAGCCAAGATATAGAAATAGCCTAAGTGTCTATCAATAAACGAAGAATGAAAAAATATATATAGCAAAAGTTTGAAAAAATGTGGCATATATATATACACAATGGAATACTATTCAGTCATAAAAGGATGAAATCCTGTCATTTTGTAACAACTTGGATGAACCTGGAGGACAATATGTCAAGTAAAATAAACCAAGCACAAAAAGACAACTATTGCATGATCTTACTTTTATGTGAACTGTAAAAAAATGAAAATAAAAATATAGAAACAAGACTTAGCAGAAACAAAGGCTGAACGTGGGGGATTTGGGCAGATTGTAATGGTTTGGATATGAAGTCTTCCCTCACATCCACCCCAAAGACTCATGTGTTGAAGGCTTGACTCCTACAGCATTAATGTTCTGAGATGAGGCTTTTGGAAACTGGATTGTGAGGGGTCTGATTTCATCAGTGGATTTATAATTTGATGGTTTTATGGGAGTTTGTGGAAACTGTAAGGAGGTGGGATCTAAGTGGAGGAAGTGGATCACCACTTTCTGGCTACTATGAAGTGAATACTTTTCCTCTCTCCATATCCCTCTGCCATGACAGTTTGCCTTACCTCAGACTCAAAGCAATGGAGCCAGCTGACTAAGGACTAAAGCCTCTGAAACTTTGAGCCAAAATATATCTTTCCTTCTCTAGATTGTTTGTGTCAAGTAAAAGCTGATTAACACACATACTTTCAGTAAAGGGTACAAAGTTTCAGTTAGAAAGAATAAGTTCAAGTATCTATTGTACATCCAGGTCACTACTGTTGTAATAACATGCTAAATATTTAAAAATTGCTAAGAGTGGATTTTAAGTGTTCTTGCCATACCACCATCACTGACAAAAAAGTATGAGGTCATGCATATGTTAAATAGCTTGATGTAACCATTCTGCAATGTAATATATCAAACATCATATTGTACACCATAAAGACACAAAAATTTTACTTCTCAATTAAAATAAATTTTAAAAAATATTGTTAAAGATAAATAAATGCAGAGAAACCTGCAAAACAGTCTCTGGGGCTTAGGAAAAGCAAGTCTTTATATATTTTTAATTTTTAATTTTTAATTTTTTGTGCTGCTGGGGATTGAATCCAGGGCTTCATATATGCTAGGCAAGCACTTTACCACTGAGCTACATCCCCAGTCCAAGCCTATATATTCTTGAACTAACTTTTATTTAAAGTCTAATATTTCAGATATGAAGTGACATTAGGGGATTTTTAAAAAATACCTTGGCTTAGGAAAGGCCATTCTACCCATAACAAGAAACTAAAAAATCTTGAGATTATATATTTTTTTCCAGAAAAGTAAAAATAAATGTCTGAGAAGCAAAAAATAAACTAAAAATACAAAGCAAAAAATTTTTAAAATGTTTAATCATATAAAAGTGAAAGGGTTAAGTTATTCTAAGATACCAAAAAAAAAAAAACTGAAAAGAATAAACTAAATTATGAACAAAGGACATTACTTTTCATATAAGTAACAAACAGGCAGAAAAAGATGTACAACCTTGCTAACCAAAGAAATATAGATTAGAAAGATATTATTGACTGTTAGATAAAAAAAAATTTAGACAGTAGCATCCACAGAAAAGTAAGGAATAATATTGTGCTAGAGATTTCTGGTGCTCATTTACATCAAGTACTCCTTTCTACTTCCTGTGTCCATTAAGGCCTCTGGCCAAAGGGGCAAGAGCTGAAGTAATATATCTTATTGCTATTCCAAAACATTTAATTGCTGGTGAAAAAAAAAAATCCAGAACTCTCTTTTGTAGTAACTGATTTTGTAGATACTGCGATCACAAGGTGGTGGAATCTAGCCTGGTTCTCTTAGCTAAGCTGACTGTGACCTGACTTCCTGGCTGCCAAGCTGCATAACCATCCCAATAATCCCCACAAAGAAGCAGTGGTGCAGCATCAGAGCTGCAGAGAAGTGGCCTGCATGGGCAGAAACTCCAGTGGCAAGCACAGGGCCATGGGTGCATGGAGCCTACCACAGTGGTGCAGGCCTGAAGGACAGCAAGCCAGGGCAGGCCCACCTGTCATCTTGCAGCACCCCAGCCCTGCTCCACACAGGGCTGCAGCCAAAAAACCCCATCCACCTCCCCTCAGCATCCACGATCTGCTGACCTCAACCTTCAGCTTCCCCACCAGTGATGGGATAATGGAAGTGGGGCAGACCTGAACGGAATTGCAGGGCTATCCAACAGTGTTACTACTTTTCTAAAACCCTGATTAGCATAAATTTGGGCCAACAGTATTGACCTAAGGACTGTATAAACCCCATAGACTAGTACACTCAAGTGGAAACCCTTCTTGGGTCCCCTCTCATCTATGGTAGTTCTGTTTCTATTCACACTTGAGTAAATCCTACTTTCACACTCACTCATCCTCGTCTGTGGATTTCATTATTTGAATTCATGAGACAAGAACCCAGAAACAAGAAATTGGTGGTGAGCTGCTGGGGTCTGCTGCCAGCACTGGAGGGCACAGCCCACCATTAAGACCTGTAACACGGTTCTCTGCTGCAGGCTTCTGGAGACCCCACTTGACAGCAGAAGAGGAGAAACTTTAGTATCAATCCTAGTTCTAATCCTAATCTGCAGTAGGCAAGTGAGAAAGAAAGTGCTTATACATAACAGCATAACTACCTATTCTAAGATAAGTAAACAAATTGCAAACTGGCTATTTCAGGGGGTTGGACAAGGGTTATTGTGGCCTTCTGCTTTTTATTACAATAAATATTTCTATTTTTTCTATTACTTTTATAATTATAAAACAAAGGTTAAAATATTAACAATAAAATGCTTGTATCCAAAATACAGATATGAGCAACAATTCCTCTAGATTTGCACTCCTAGATTTGGAGAAATATCACTCAAATAGGTTCATATACATTACTCTAAAAGACTAGCCCACAGGTAAGGCATACTCCTTTTCATAACTGGCTTCTGGTAGGGTCACATTGGATTTAATCACCAAAATTCAGGTCCGAAAGATAATTATCTTCATAGAATACACACTGGAGCACGGTACACAGAATAATGTTAAAGATCAAGGACAGGTCCTATCTCTCACTAGCCAAGTAAGTAACTTGACAAGGCAAAAGAATACATACACTTTTAAAGAGTATCCAAATTGCTGGTAATCAAAATTACTATCCTATGAAGTGAAAAGCTCTATAATAATCCTCCTACGATTGTCAAAGATAAGGTCAATCTAACCTTACTTCTGTTAATTTGACTTTTCTTGATGAAATATTAGGTAAATTAAAATCCTTAAAGATTCCTTGAAAATATTTCAAGTGTTGTTTAAGAGGGCCAATGGGAGAATAAAGGGTAAGGTTATGGGGAAACACATTCCTTCCTCCATCAAACCCTTAATTTCAAACAAAAGAGTTCCACTTTTAGATTGCTTATTTGTTTGCACATGAGACTTCTTTCTTAAAAAAGATGGTCTGGACCTAAAAGAAAAACCTATCATCTAAAATTGTAATGGTGGCTGGGCATAGTGATGCATGTCTGTAATCCCAGCAGCTTGGGAGGCTGAGACAAGAGGATCAAAAGTTCAAAGTCAGCCTCAAAACTTAGTGAGACCCTAAAACAACTGAGAGAGATCCTGTCTCTAAATAAAATATAAAAAGGGTCTGGGGATGTGGCTCAGTAAGTAGTTAAGCATCCCTGGGTTTAATCCCTCGTACCAAATAAATAAAATTAAATTTAAAAAATTATAATTGTGGGATGATGCAGTCGTAAACTATTAAGTTCCATGGAAAAAAAGTTACCACATTAAGTTGTTTGCCTTTTGAATACCAAGTAGTTCAAATCCAGGAAAAGATTCTAATCACTACAAAGTATTCGCCATTGAAAAAAGTCAAACACACATACTGTAAAAGATATAATTATATCCAAGCTTCTGTCTCAGTAGAATGATATACCTAATGAGCCAACCTCATTTAATTTAAAAAGCCTATCCAACTACTTCTCCATTACAGGGAAGTCTGTCAGTTTTATGGCCTAGTTCATCTGCTTTAGAGGTAGAAGAGGTAGAAGGTTTCCTAGAGACGGCAGCCAGAGCTGAACTCAACAATAATCTGGTGATGTTTACCAGAAGGTCCTGTGTTTTGGACAAAAAGGGATTCTACAGGAGGTATATTTCATCAAGGTTCATAATAACAGGAAGGTAGAAAGATGGCCTCATAGAACATGAGGAAATTTGAGGAATAAAACTACATGATTTTTGTGCTACCTTACCAAGCAGGAACCTACACAGAACACGTCCTGTTTGCCAATGGCAGAGCAGAAGTTCAATATCATAGCTGTCAGCAGTTGGACAAAGTTATCACAAAAGCTAGCGCAATTGCAAAGTTATCAGACAAGATGCACCAAGCTGGAGCACCTGTTTTCACGTTTGATCCTAGTTTTTACAAAGCCTACAAATAGAATAGGGAACAACTAGAGGGAAATAACCAGAAGATGAAATTTAGAACCTACATTTTCTACAGAGTTGGAAGAACCACAAAGTTAATCTGATTGTAAGACTTTGAAAGAAGAGCACAGTTGTACCATGATGTAAAGAAACAGTACGCAGTGTTCTTTTGTAAACTGAACATTTTTGTGATGTAACTATGTATATGTTCAGAAGGCTGTGATTTTGTCCTTGTAGTTTTTTGGTGGCTTCAATAATACCTGGCATGATGACTTATACAAAAGAGGTGCTTTACATATTTTATTCATTAATTCATATTGATTCTCAGATATAATCATTCAATAGAGTTTATATTTTAGAGCAGTTTTAGATTCACAGCAATACTGAGCGGAGGTACTGGGCATACACATATCCCCTACTCTTACACATTCAGAGCCTCCCCCCATTATCGACATACCCTACCAGAGTGGTACATTTGTTATAAATGATAAATCTACATTGACATATTATTATCATCCACTCAGTAGGTTAGTTTACACTGGAGATTCACTCTTGGTATTCACTTTATGGGTTTGAACAAATTTTTGATGACATGATCTTACCATTACAGTATCAAAGTAGGTTTCAGTGCATTAAGAATCCTCTCTGTTCTGCCTCTTCATTCCTCCCTTCTCCTTAACCCCTGGCAACCACTGATATTTTTATTATCTCCACAGTTTTGCCGTTTACAAAATGTCATTTGGGTAGAATCAAATAGAATGTAGCATTTTTATATTGGGTTTTTTCACTTAGTAATATGTATTTAAGGTTCTCCCATGTCTTTCCATGGCTTGAAAGCTCACTTCTTTTTGGCACTGGATAATGTCTCATTGTTTGGATGAATATAACCATTTTAAAACATATTTTCTGCTTCCTGGATTTTCTGAAAATCATTTACCAGCATACTTACTTGTATATTTTTATTTTTTTGTGGTACTATGGATTGAACCTAGAGGCCTCTTCCATGCTAGGCAAGCACTCTACCAATAAGCTACCCAACCCTCACCAGCATACTTTAAAAAACAGGACATTATTATCTATCTTATATTTTTGATTAATATATTCACATAGTTCAAACATGAAGTTAATATAAGAAAAAAGGAAAAACTATCTCCATACAGTCCTATTTGTTGAGTTCCCATTTTTGCACATACACAACTGGCAAACCCACTTTATTAGTTTATCCTTCCACAGATTTTTTTTTAATACACACACAGTCAATATAAATGCACTTGTGTATTTATATTACATACACAAACTACCTTCCACCTTTTGTTTTTCCACTAATGGCTTACTATAAAAACTATTCTGTATTTTTCCTTTTCATATAATATATGTTAGAAATTTTTTCATATTAATTCATAAAACATTAGGCTGGGCTTGTGGTTCAGTGATGGAGTGCTTGCCTGGCATGTGTGAGGCACTGGGTTTGATTCTCAGCACTACATATAAATAAATGAATAAAATAAAGGTCCATCAACAACTGAAAATATATATTAAAAATAATTATAAAAATACAAAAAACATATCCTCATTAATTTTTTTTACAACCATAGCGATTGTGTATATATACCAAAATTTATGCAACAGATCTTCTAAAAGCAACAATTTGGTTTAGAAGAAATTGAAATTACCATCATGCAATTATTTATTTATAAGGTACAGATTTTGAACTCAAGTTAAATAATATACTATGGTTAAAATAGTGCAATCAAAATTACTGTGTTAATTCAAATATTCAGAATAACAGTTTCAAGTCCAAAAGCACCAGTATATTTCTAAACATTTCTGCATATTAGTAACAAATCCACTTGGTCATATCTGGATATTTAGTTTGAGTTTATTATGGATAATTTTACCCATATGATTCACTCACTTATGTCAGGGAAACTGTCAGGCTTTAAGAAGCATACCTGGGTTGCCCATGGCTTCCACAGGGATTTTCATTTTGATTCATGGCATGTGAAAGCATTATTGGAAAGCAGAAAGAAAATAATTAAGTGGTCCTTAATATCTTCACTTTTCTCTAGAAACCATGGTGAATAAATGACTGGAAAGAATGTCTTCTACAAACTAGAAACAATGACTCTTTTCTCCTTATTAGAAATAATTTGAATATCTGTCCATGGACATACAAAGATTTAAAAATTACTACTGAGTTTTATTCACCCAGCTAGATAAATTAAGTTCTGCTTATAATTCACAATTCATTATTTTCTATAACTAAGAAAATCATATAGTTAAGTGTGTCAAATCTCAAATTTGGCATTCTTTTATTCAGTGCTGGTCCATATCCTTAATAATTAAATGATTAATGTCTCTTTACCTATAGTCTAAGAATTGCAAGAATTCAATACAAACACTGGAAATTTCTGTATATTAAAATTCACAAAATAATTGGGACAGGTGAAAACAACCTCCAACTACCTGCAACAGTCATTAGTGCCTCTGTTGGTTATATTTCAACTCACTGCAACATTTTAAAACTACTTAAAATTAAAGAAAGATAAAAAATAATACAAGTAAATGGGGAATGTTTATACTGGGACATAAAATATTTAATGATCACTTTTCATAACTTAGAAATGTAGGCTGTAATTTATAAAGCCAACTCTATGATTACAAATTTAAAATTCTATATATTCACTTTGTTGTTGTTTTTGAATATCAGTTCTTCATAAAATACCATGCTACTCTAAATTACATTTTTAGTCTTTTTACTAAACTTTAAAAATTGTGTTGTATGTTTTTACTAAAATATTAATATTTATAAATGATCCATGCTTTGGACAGAATTTTGATAGTTAAGTACTTTTCAGTTGAACCCTATAACATTACAGCAAAAGTGTGACAAATTGAATATTTTCCAGAGAATTTGGATTGGAAATCCTTTAGGGATTTCATTTACTTTAAAATCCACTTTGGATCCTACCTTTATATGACTAAAATTTCAAAGTGTAGTAATATTTAGCATACTTTTGCTAATTACAGAAATTCAAACCTGGTGATTATCTATAACTTTTCCATATAGAATATCCTATGGTTATTTATATTTCAGTCCCTCAAACATGCATATTTAATTTTAAAAATTAACATATTTGTTCATGAAGAATATATTTGGGAATCATAAAAAATAAGAATGCCCACACAGTTAGTTTTATGGTAATAAATATGTGGGGAATAATGAATTATGTGCTCACTTTACAGAATGAGTATGATGTGTTTCTGCTTTGAAGGACTTCAGAGTTTTATAAATATGACAAATATGTAAAAAGAAGCAAGAAAATGAAAGTTTATGGGAGAACATTCAAGAATACTTACTATATTGGCTTCTTAGGGTTGCCATAACAAAGAACTAGTAACTAGGTGGCTTACCACAGCAGAAATTTGTTGTCTGAGTTGTGGAGGCTAGAAATCCAAAATCAAGGTACGGGTAGGGCATGCTCTCCCTGAAGGCACTAAGGAAGAATGCTTCTTTGCCTCTTCTAGTGGCTCCTGATTTTCCTTGGTACTCCCTTGGCTTGTAGCTCATCACACAAATTTCTGCCTCCACTGTTCATATGGCCTTCATCCCTGTGTGTGTGTCTGTGTGTTCTCTTCTTTTTTAAGGACACCAGTCACAGGACTTTGGACTTACTCTAATCCAGTACCATCCCATCTTAATTATGTCTGCAAAGCTCCTATTTCCAAATAAAGTCACCTTTTGAGATGAATTTTGAGGGACACTACTCAATCACTACGCTGGCTATATATAAGGGGGAAAAGCAAAAATATACTTGTTAGAGTATGTAAATTTTATATTCAAGTGTTTAAAGCCAACTCTTAAAGTCTTAAAAGTTCTTAAAAGTTCTTCATTTCAGCATGGATCTGAGATGATTTTAATACAATATCCTCAAAGTTCCAAAGGCTTATTAGCCCATGGACTATTAAAAATAACAAAATAGACTAGGGATGGCTGTTCCATTCAATCCTGCTTCCCCAGCAAACCCCATGAGAATTAAAGGCAAAGCTGTTTTTCTCCTTGATGAGACATCAATGAGATGCTGTGGATTTTTCTAAGTATGATTATTCATTCTTACCAGAAAGAATAGAAACACATCCATAATCATTAAGAAAAAAGACCAGCTATGCCATCAGCTGGGGGATTCTTAAAGACTCAAGAGGTCCCCAAGTCACACTCTGACAACTAATGATCTAAGGTAAATGGTAAAACAAAGGTTATATTGTCATAGCATTTATTAAACAGTATTTCTGTAGTAGAAAATGATAAAAGTGACTCAGATTCAGTTTGATTTTGAATGTAACCAATTTATAAGACGCACAAATATTTCTTTTGAATTTCTGGATTTTAAAAAAGATACATGTCATAGCATTTGTGATTTCCAGTCGTTTTCAGAAAAACTAATCTATTTGCTTTGTGAGCTTTATACGTCTGATAGATATTATACCTTTTTCAAAAAAACATGAGTCTTTAGAAAATGAATCCTACAATATGCTTAGTACAAATAAGGTCTCTTCCCATTTCTGTTTTCAATAGTAGTTTAAATAATGCAAGTACAAATGCCACTTCCTTAAATATCTGATGGGTCCTCAGCACTCTGGCATGTGGTAGCTTTGTCCCCAAGCCTTTTTTTTTTTTTTTTTTTTTTTGGCCTGTCAGCTGTGAGAAACAGTTTTCTACCAATTACTGTCACAATATGAATAAATTCAAAACTGAAAATATAAGCACTGAATATTTTCAGTAAATTTATCCCAAAACTACATTAAAATAGGAAGTTAGCATTTAAACAAGGAATTTAGCAAGTAATAAGGAAGAAGCACTACATTATACTTTGTCTTCTATAATACAAACACAATAAAAGAAGATAAACAAAAAAGCATTCATGCAAAGAAGAGAAATGGGCAAATGACAGTAAGCATATGATTTAAAATGAAAGAGAAAGTTACAGCTGCAAAGAGAGCATCAATTAAGAAACATAACCACATACAACATTACAGAGCTGCTGCTCCCTCCTGATGATTAATTATGACTTAATAACAAATAATAATAATTTTAAAAAGATTATCTCTTTATCTAACACCAGTTTTGTTTTTTTTTTAGTATGTGGCTCTAAACAAACACTAAGCAAATGATTCCTAACATAACTTTGAAAGGTGTTAAGAAACATGCTATAAAAATAAACATGTTTTTAGGTGATTGCTTTTTTTAAAAAATGTTTTTCGTAGTTGTAATATGGACAGAATGCCTTTGTTTTAATTTGTTCAAGTTTTAAATGTGGCGCTGAGGATTGAACCCAGTGACTCACACATACTAGGCAAGCACTCTGCTACTGAGCTACAGCCTCAGTCCTAGGTGATCACTTTTAATAATACTACAAATAAACAAAGACATAATTAATTGGCTCTTACTCTAAACCAGTCTGTGACAAAACTCTTTGGGAGGGGGTATAAAAGGTGTGTGTTTACAGGTAAGACCAATAAATATACAGTTTGAGTTGGCTATGTACAAATCCCAACAGTCTAGTGAATCAACCTTGTTTGGCCAGAACAAGGCTCTTCTAATCTGAATCCCCAGTTTTGACACCAGAGTGATGATGCACAAATATTTTTAGGACATGCTCTTTTAAACTCATTTGCAGAATAGGCATTATGTTGCTTCCTGTATACTCTGAATCTTTCTAAATGCTGTTTAAAATATTTTACTTAAAATATTTTATTCCTGATGATCTATGTGCATTATAGATTGCAGTTTAACCAACTCAGAGCTGGACGATTTGGTCCTCAAGGGCATAGTTAGTGCCATTGCTGATTCCCCCTCCTCATTCCCCCTCTTTATCACCCACACTTAACCAAACTCAGTCATGCTATCATTTCTTTCCTCATATCCTCACATCTCTATTTTTTACAGCTCAACTACTACTCTTCAATTCAGACTGGCACTATGTGCTAGTATCACTGCAATAATCATCACTTCCCAAATGATCATCTGCATTCCAATCCTTCTGGCCAGAGTAATCTCCTTCAAAAACCCCTTTAATCATATCATAACTCTTTCAGGACTATTCAAAGACTTCCCATTATCTAAAGAAGCATGTCCCAAAACATGTTTTACAGAATACCAGTCTCACAAGGTTTTAACATGTTTCAGTTTTAAAAGTGGGTGAGGGGAAATGGGGTAGACACTGTGCCAAGCTGTTAACAGAAAAAGCAGTTTCTTTACAGCACAATTTTTCAGAGTTTTTAGTAAGCTAAGTAAATATTACATATTCTCAAAGGTGGAAACTATTCACTTCACAGATGTTTTTACATTGCAAGAACTCTTTTACCACATGACACCTAGTAATCTCTCGCAGGACATTAGGACAGTTTTTAAAAAGCTCAAACTCTGAGTTTGTTCTTTATGATCCTCTAAAGCCTAATCTCAAACTATTTCTAAACTTACTGCTCACTAATCTTGTATGAATTCCCACCTTCAACTATACTTTTAACTCACAGTACCCTTAGCAAGTTATAAGTTGTATGATTCTGTCTTCCTTTCTACAAAGAAAGGAAGAAGGAAGGAAGGAAGGAAGGAAGGAAGGAAGGAAGGAAGGAACGAAGGAAGGAAGGAAGGAAGGAAAGATAGAGCTGTCAACCCTTCATGACCAAATTCAAGTTGCTTTCTGCACATAACCTTCCCTACCAATTCAGGTTGCACATTAATAAGTCCTCTTCTGAACTAAAACCACTTGAACTTCATCTGATGCTTCATGTGGCACTCAACCTCTGCCTGAACACAAATCTTCTAGAGATGTATCTTTAAATTTAGTTTTTATTGGTGGTTTCTTCTCCCTTATTAGAGAGCAAGATCCCTGAAGAAAGAGACATACCTTTTATATATGACCTATTGTTCTTAGACCTTTTCAATTAATAGGGCCTTGAAAATATTTGCTAAATAGATGAAAAATAATTTAGGATGGTTTGCATTTGCCCATCCAGATCAAATCTCCACCCTTTTGCTTCCTGTTCCAGAAAGCTAACTGGTATGCATTATATCAACAGGTTCTCTTGCCCTCTAGCTTTTGGTGGAATTCAGCTAATAAGGAAGGAATATCAACAGGAGACTGAAGGGGAAAAGAAGGAGACTAGAGTTTACCTTCCTGGCTCCTGCCATATATGGTTAAATGTGCTGGTTTTTTCTCTTGGCCCAAGGTCACAACACTGATGCCAGGTCCCAGAAACCACTTCTCCTCACCCTTTTAGCCTTAGAAATGATAAAGGCCTTCTGGTGTTGGCCTTTGAGTACTGCATTTATGGTTTCCTATACCCTGTGGCTTCTCTCCTAGACCTTGTACACACTTTACATAGTCCTTTGATTAAACTCCCCTCAAATTACAGAATTTGAATGTTCCATCTGCTTCTTGCCTGAATTATAAGTGATACAGATGGTAAAAATAAATCACTTGGCTGTTTTAAGATAGTTATTAGCCTCATAATACTAAGAATAGGCAATGGATTTGTTCTGCTAATCTAAAACTAAATACAAGCAATGAGTACTAGAGTATAATCCACTTGAGGGAAGAAACCATGACTTATTCATCTTTGTATTCATCCCTGCCCATACAAAGGTCCTTATACATGGTTTGCAATAAGCATCCACCTAACTGAATTTCACACTCTGTCAGAGACAGCACTCACAAAATACACACAAGCTCTTCTACATTTCCCAACCTCACATGCAGTTAGGTAGGGCCAAACAATTGGGTTCTGGCTAATGTAATATAGATGGTAGTGATACATACGTCGTCTAGGTTTTCCCTTAACAACATCCAGTGAGCCTCAATTCTCTTCTTCCCTTGCCATTCTTGAACATTTTCCCCCCAAGGATGTTAATATAAGATAAATGGGAGCTTCCTGATTCAAAAACTCGAAGAGTTTTGTGGTTTACTAATTATCTACCTAATATATATTCTATGTATCCTTGATTTATAACAATTCTGATTTTAATTAGTTCAACTCATTTTAACTTCTATTTAGATATTACAGCTTTCTCATGAACATTTGTTATTTTACTCAATATTATACAAAGAATGAAAATATACTTTAACTATAATTTGTTATTTACAAATCAGATTTTTTTAAAAACCCTAAAACCATTCTTTCTATTTGCTTAGCAGTAGGTAAGCCTAATAAGATCACTATACAATGAAGTGAGAATGACCTGATTAGTTAGTTCTTCATCCAGATTGAGACCCCAGGTGCAAGTGCCAGTCTTGTTCCTCTTGATGGAGGATAAAGAAGGAGAGAGGTGTTGTTCTGTGGTTGAAAACACAAGGTATAAGGAGTGGTGTTTCCAGAAGTTTGTATCATTTCTAGAGACACTGGGTATTTTCTTTACATTTTGGTCTTCTCCTGCCCATGTTTGCTTTATATTTAGTTTAAATGTCCTTTTCCTCAAAAACAAGAGGAAAAGAAAGGGATAGAGTTGTCTTGTGCTCTGTCTTCCACTAAAAATACACTATTGTCTCAAGGAGTGGGTTAAGCTTATGAAATTATTTAAAAAATATTTTTAATTGTATATAGATACAATGCCTTTATTTATTTTTATGTGGCTCAAACCCAGTGCCTCACATGTGCTAGGCAAGCACTCTACACTGAGCTACAACTCCAGTCCCAAGCTTATGAAATTTTTATATCCTAATGTTTCAGCCCTTTGTGGATATTTAATACTCATATTTAGACAGTGGAATATTGCCAAAGAACATATTTTTTTTATCTACATGTACCTAACTATCTTTAAAACAACCCAATACATATAAATACATGAATTCACTTAGTGTCATTTGACAATTTTTTAAATTTTGTCTTTTTTTGAGATTTAGGATTTCCGGTATTCTGTTTTACTGATATGAGCAATAGTTCTTGGCTTTCATAGTTTGAACATGCTGTCTTGTTGGATTTTATTTTTAAATTCCTAGGCAATTAATATATATTTATTAGGTAACAAAAATATATGGTGTGTTTAATGATTATGTGGGAACACATCAGGCTCCCTATCTTGCTGCCATCACATTCCTGTGGCTACAGTTACAGACATTTTGTGTACTTGTCTTTTAAAATAGTAGTTAGAGCACTTTCTCTAGCCAATTTCCTATCTCTTCCTCTTCAGGATCTTTAAGAGATCAATTGCAAACTTTATTTTTAACTTTTTATTTCTCTTGAAACATAAACACCTATTCTTACTGCAGAGCTTTCTGAAGTCTTCTAAATGTCTAGGTTAGAATATACATCTAATTCTGTATAGTCTCGCCTTCTTTGGCTATAATAAATTCTAAAGTTATATACTGATTTCTCTCAAGTTTCTACTTTATAGATCAGTTTTCTCCTTAATGGTAAGAATTAGACCACAAAAAATAAATGTCTTAGGAGATGAAGAGAATGTACAACTATGCCAAAGAATGATGGTAACCAAAGAGGAAATGAGTGTCTGGTCAAAGTAGATTCAGGTTCAGGGAATATTTATGTTCTAGTATAAAATAAAGATTACAGTGTGTAAATTGCTTGGCCTCTTGCTATAAGAGATTTCATCAGTTTTCTGGGGAATTTGAAACAATCTGTAAATATATGCTTATAAGAAATTTAAAAATGGAAGGAACAAGAAAGAAGAGGGAAACAGAAGTAAAGGATAATTATTACACTATCCGGATAACTTGTAACTTCTCTTACTTGTGAATTTAGATTTATTGAACTTTTAATAAAGTAGTTTGAAAACACTTCACATTTTAAAAATGAAAAAAGAAAACAGCTGAGGCAGAAAACTAATTAGAAAACAGAATCAATAGTTTTATATATAGAAGATCTAAATTAAGCAGCTGATATCTCAAAGAGAAAAGTGGTCTACATCAAATGGTAAGTTTCAATAAAAGGTTCAAAGAGCTGAGGCCTGTTGTTGACAGAAGAGCTGGGAAGAGTTTTACTTAAAGTCTTAGTTTCTAAACCAGATCATGAATCTCTAAGAAACAAAAGAGCAGTATATACTCTGATCACATTAACATGGTAAGAATGAATAAGCTAGGGAATGGAAAAATGGGAGTGTAAAGCAGAATTGGCATTGCTAAATAATGCAACCCCTGGCTTCACTTGAAGAGCTGATAGATTCCTCCTTGTCAGATCCATTCTGCCTATATTCTTAAAACTGTATTTGTCAGAAGTGACTGGGATTAACCAATATGCTGTCCCTGGTTATTTAAAATTCCTATAAATGCTACATTCAGTTCCAAAGATTCTCATATTCAACCTTCAGTAAAAACTTGAACTACCAACTGGCTTTTTGCTCTTGTAAATACTGAGTTCTCAAAGATGAGAACCACTGGTTAAGGGCATGATCTCTGTCTCTGGCTTAATTATGATCAGTTTCCCTTTTTTCTAGAGTCCAACTGCTAATGCACATTACTTCCATAGTCACCTAGTTCTTGCTAGGTTACCATAACTCCCAGCTGCCTTGAAAAATAAAGAAAGGCAGAAGTCAAAATACACTGGTTCCAGCTATAAACATAACTTTTTGAATGGGTGACTGTGAAAAGATTGGGCTAGCTGATGGACAAGGGACATTTTAACATGAAGATTCTAAAATGAAAAGTCTGGTTGACACCAGGGATGTATTGTTTACACTTTAAACCTGAAAACAGAAATACACTTTTATCTGGTTGCAACAAAACAGCTTGGCAGATGATAAACAGACTTGTGCCCTGTCTGACCTCTGTTTACTGGTACACATCACATACTGAGGTGAATACACTTGCAGCCCAGAATGCTCTTAGTGTCAATAATTTACTTCAAAAATTTTAGAACACAGGCCTAGAATATGCATGTGATTTCAGAGCCAGAAAAAAAAAAAAAAGTCAGTATCTGGCAATAATCTGACAAACAAAATAACTACGTCCTGATCACAGTAATGAGCAACTTAAAAAAAATGCTTGCTTAAACTCCAAAGGAAAATAGTGTCAAAAAAATGCATTTGACCGTCTAGGCAACAACTTTAAAAGGTAGTGAACTCTTGTTTATCTGCACTGATACAGAGAAATCAATGGCACAGACAGTTTAACATGCCTGGCAATAAAAAAATCTTGTACATTGGATTTTTTATTTTTATTTTTTATGACTAAGTCTTTACATCAGTTTTAAGTTCAAGCCAAACTGAGAGGCAGGTACAGAAACTTGCCTTCTATTGACTTGCCCCCACACATGCATAGCCCTTCTGATTATCGACATTCTCCACCAGAAAACGTTTGGTTTTAAAGCAAGCATTTACCTCAATTGTTTCCTTACCACATGCCAGGCTTTGTGTTCTTTAGATGTTGGGGGTCAGAGTGGGTAAAGACATACTTAAACATGTAATTAAATACAACATGGTAAGATTGCTGAACAGTTCTACAATGGCAGTTTCTTAAGACATAAAGTACCCACACCTAAAGTACCCCCAAACTGAGCATCAGGGAGACAGAAGACAGATGAGTTAAAAACAGTCAGAGACAACAGGCAGAACATTAAACAAAGTTATCTAATGTTGGTTAGGTTGTGGGGGAAAGGACCTCAGTGACATTGCGGAAGAGAATGTGAATTGCTAAGGTCTTTTTGGGGAAGTACTCTGGTAATGTGTATTAATATAAATTACACATATCTTTTGCAATAGCAAAATGAAATTTAAATAAAAACATGAGTGGGAAAGATACTTGTACAAGATGTTTATGGAACATTTTCAATAGAAACAAAAACTGCAAGCAACTAATTACTCCATCGAACACATTAACAATAAAATAAATAGCAGTACATCATATTATGGAAATATATACCACTATTAAAATAATACTTTAGTTCTATATTCTGACCTAAGTGATGTTCATGATTTATTACTAAGAAATATGAGTGACAGGGAGGGTAAATAGAATAATTCCATTATTTTCCAAAAATCTTAATTCTGGGTAATTTGAATATACAAATTGTATAAGCATGGAAAAGTTATGGAATTTGTAGAGGTATAATTTCAGACTACTCATATTAATTGAGACAAGAGGATGGGGATAAGTGGAAAACATACCTACCCAGCAAAATCAAGGCAGGGATGGGGTGGAAAAGTATGTTCATGCTATAAAATAAAGGGGAAATATTTAGAACTTTTTCTGTAGAATTACTCTCTCACTTTGCTCAGTTTTCATTTCAAACATCACATTCTCAAATTCTTCTGGAACTTTCTATTTAGTTACTACATGCTTTCACATGTTAATCCCTTACCTTGCTTTACAATTTTTCATATTTCTCCATGACATTATTAATTTACTAATAATGTCATATTACTTTATTTATTGTCCACCTTTCCTACTAAAATACAAACTCTACAAAGGTGTGCTATTGTACCTCCAGAACCTAAAGCAGTATCCAATACACAGCTATTGGTTAGTAAATATCTGTTGAATAATGAATGAATTATATCCCATGCTTAAAAACTATATATGGACATGGGCACAGACCAAACTAAAATAGCAAATAAAGATATTCAAATGATTGGATGAGACAGAATTGACAGCAACTTTAAAAGATGACTTTTAATAAGCAGTAAATTAGATTAGTTAAGTATATATTTTAGATGTTGAAAATGACAACTCATCAAATGGGGTGGGAAGGGAGACAAAGAAAGAGGAAAATCTAGATTGACTAAGTAATTAAAAATGTGTATACCTGAGTAAAACCATGGAGGAAAAACAGTTGTGAAAACAGTTTGTCCAAACACTTATAAACTTTATTTATTGGACACTGGCACATCTTTTGTAAAAATAGCTTTGCTTTAGTTTGTAAATCAATGTATAAGAAGTAAAAATATATTTAATTGGCAGATTCTGGTATTAACACATAGAGAGTAAAACAATAGGAAGTGATACTGAATAAGGAAGTATTCACAGATGTCTTAGCAGAATAGACACCTTAATGCCATCACCTGAAAATGCTTATGTAACACCAAAAGCAAATTCTGAAATTCAAAAAATTTCCAAATGCATATTTTAGGCACAGGTATCAGAAACAAACACTGAATAAGATGTTCTCAAATTTACAAGTATATATAACAAAACAACTAGAATTAGTTTCTATATTATTATAATCTAGTATGTTAAAAAATAAAGTCCAATGGTTATATGTATATTTTCTAGGTAATCCTCCAACTTTTTATAGACTATATAATATTAAATATATTTTTAAGCAAGAATATTATTTTTACATATAATTGTATGAATTCTAATATTCAAATAAAGCTATCTGAGAGCATGCTGTTAAGGTTAAAGCACACACCGTCCATAGACAAAGAACTGCAGAAACAATGAATGCATTCCCAAGTCATTTAGTTCACCTATTATCCACAGACATTTAAAAATTGTGTATAACATGAAATCTCTAAAAGAGAAACCCTAAACAAAAGAAATACCATTCTGCTTGAGAAAAAACACTTTAAAATGAGAATGGAATAATCTTCTGGAAAAGGCAACTTGATTTCTATGATTATTTGGATATACATTAAAAATTGTTTAAATATGTTAAAATAAAGAATTGATATTCTCAAAAAGTGAATTGTAGCTTACCTGAAAGAACATGAAATGATTATTTCAGTCCCATAAGAAATAAATTTGTATTTTGTTCCTATTATACTCATTTTCTATCTTGAAAAGCTCTTAGAAAAAGAAAAATAATTACACAATAAAACCTTATATAATTTTAAGAACTACCTCATTTTTTCCTGTTTAAATAGTAAAGAAAAACGAACTGATTTTTAGGTACCTATTAGATTTTCTACAGATGACTTAAACACATATTTAGATATCATATGTAGACATATTTAGTTAAAATCAATTAAACTGAGAAGTCCTTCCCTTCTGGCTGTCTATATTTTTCTTTAATCCTGGACAGTGTAAACCCTTATTACCAGTAATTTGCAACTATAACACTGAGGAAAAATGCTAGCCTCACGATTTTTGTCATTTCTCCCCCCTCTTCCCCTGCAGGCTGCTACTGTTGATGGCCTTTATGGAAATATAAATTCAATCAGCAGCTGCAAATTTCATGAGACGTCCATCTTCATGCTGAATTTCTAACTGAGTGTCAAAACAATCTGTGGATTTCTCCCTGATGAAACACACATTGAATTGTAAATTTCTGCAATTTCCTCATGTTTGAATTTCAGCTGCAGGAAAATAGTGCTAGCCCAGATACACTGCCTACCAGACTGAAACAAGTAATTTTCCCTTCTTATCCTTTCATGCCATTTAAAGAGTTAAACTGTTAAAAAGCGATGACACAAAACTTCTCCCCCTCTCCAAACTGGACAATTAAATTTTCTATATTGTTATAAGAAAATGAGACTATTAAAACCATTAACATATTTGATCTGTTTTTAAAAGAATTTTTCTCCCAAAGATTTATTTGTTCTGTATGGTCTTTATTTATTTAAACTATATTTGGTGGTGAATAATGTGATGAACTTTGATAAAATTAATATTTTCTATATATAATGTCAGTATAGTACATTAATGAAAAGCAGTCACAAAACAGTGAGTAGTAACTCCAAGTTTAATGGGGCACATTTTCATTAAATATTGCCAAGAGAAAAAAATACTAAAATGAAGAACGAAAACAGCTAGATTAGTCATTCTTCTTAATATATACTTACAACTGAGTTAATTTTTTTTACCAAAGAATCATTTTCAACTGAATAGCTATATAGAGTTGCTTTGAAATAACAGAACCTGTGTTGTTTTATAACTAAGTAAGCCAAAAGGTTATTCTAAGATCTTAAGAAACTTACTGACTTGTATTCCAAGATAGCAATTACTTGTTTTTATAAACATCATCCACTAATGTTACTAATAAAGTAATTCATAGCCCTATTTAAAAATTCAACAAGGTACTGCAGTAAGAAACCTTTTGGATGGCTTATAGAACAAGTAATGAAATAATTATTTCAACAAACATTTACTGACCATCTCCTGTGTGCCAGGTAATGTTTACCAGGCCATGAGGATACAGAGATGTGCAGAACACAGTACTTCACTTTAGAGAAAGCAGTCTACTAGAGAGAGAGAGAGAGAGAGAGAGAGAGAGTTGTTAAAGTGAAATAAGGACTATAAACTCGTACAAATTTAGGAAAACATTGAAAAGAGGAACGGCTCTCTCAAGGAACAACTATAAAGGCTTTCAAAAAGAGACATAGTGTGCTTGCCTCAGCAAAACAATTACTAAAATCATAACAATCCAGAAAGATTAGAATGCCCCCTGCCCAACTAAGGATGACACACAAATTCATGAAGCTTTCTCCATTAAAAAGAGAGAGAGAAAGAGAGGTCCTAAGGAAAACAGGACTTAGCCAGGAAAGCAACAGAAGGAAGAGGCATTCTAGGCAGAGGAGAGAATACAATTAAACATGTGAAAGCAGGGAACAGCATAGTGCCCGTGGAAAACTGTTAGTAATTGGAGTGGAGAGGTAGGTTCATATGTGGTGTGGCAGAATAGGGAGGCTGGAGTATTTCAATATTTATTTTAACATTAATTTTTTTAAATAATCAAATATTTATTCAAATATTCAGAAGACAGTGAGGAAAATTTTAAGCAGGAATATAAAAATAATGAATGCTCTCTCTCAAAAGGATATAAAAGTTATGATTAAGAACACAGACCCCTGGAGCCAGACTTGGTTCAAATCAGCTCTGCCTTGTCCTAGCTATATGACTGTGGGCAAGATACTTTATGTCTCAATTAGTTCATCAATAAAACAGTGATAATGCTACACACTGCAGGTGCAATATGAAAACTAAACATCTTATAATTATTACTTCTATTATTACTATTATTTTATAATTTGGTCTATAGGTGTAACTCTATGAGTCTTAAAATGAAAACTAATTAAAACCACCTGGAACACTGTGGCACAAATTAAACATTCAACTTATTTTCACTAAGAAAACATTTACTGAATGCTTATTATGTACCAGGTAGATGTAACAGTAAAAAAAAAAAAAAGTTAAATAATAAAACACCAAAGTAAGAGAAAATCTAAAGTAACCTTGAAATAGATTTTTAAAGTTATTAATATAGAGGAGAATTGACCAACATTCTTAAAATATTAAGATACATGTTAAGAGTCAATTCAATTTCATCAATGTTAAAAAAAATCCAGAAAACTCCTATAACATGGTAGTCCAAGTTGATGAACAAGGGCTTCCCCTCCTTGCTATAAACATACCAAAATGGTGCATAAAATACTTTTAAAATATTGGCTTGCTAAATTATCTGATTAGATATTGCCCTATTCCCTCTGCCTCTGACATTTTGACATTGATAAATTGTCCATGGTTTGTGTTTGGTTGGCAAAGTCAGGTTCAGAAGTGGAGAGACTGGGCTGGGGTTGTAGCTCAGTGGTAAAGCGCTTGCATATCATATATGAGGCACTGGGTTCAATTCTCAGCACTGCATATAAATAAATAAAGATCCATCAACATCTAAAATTTTTTTTAAATGCAGCAACTTTAAAATAAAATGTGGAGACACACTCAATTCTTTAAGTCAGGTAATGAAACCTTGTATTTCATGGTAGCGGGATTCTGATTTTTACTATCCTTTTCTAAGTTCATTTCCAGTGCAAGCTACATTTTTGAAAGCAGCTCTAAATTATAACAGTGTTGATATAAGAGTGGGTATCTATATCATGATGTCTACAAGTCCTGAGAACATACTGCTACCTGCCATCCCTATAGAAAAGCCAAAAGGATGCCTTTGAAATTCACTTTAATTCCTTCAAATTGACCTGTACCAGAAATTATGAATTAAAATCAATTTGTATTTATGTTACATGCATAAAGCACCATGAAATCACAAAGGCAATAAAAAGTGATTGTCGAAAATAAATAAATAAATCGTTGTTAAAAATTTTAAAAAGAAGAATTTCCTGAATACTAGAAACAGACATCAAAGTCAGAGTGCTAGGCTTCGGTGGAGATTGTGACAATCCACTGGGTTTCAGAACCAAATCTAGGCCCTAAAGGCTGAAGGGTTACAATTACAGCTTAAAATCCCTTGCCAGAAGAGAATATTTACTTTCAGCTGGTGTCAGGTAGAGGAGGAAGAACTGAGCATGTGCATAAAACTCACAATATCAAAAAGCTGTTGCTACTCATGAAAATCTAACTAAATGAATCCATTGGCCCATGAACTCCGAGAAGGAACCAGTTAGTTTTAAGACCTCCAATTGGGAAGGAAAGGGGTAAGTTACCCACAAGAAATTAAAACCTTTGGAGAAGTATCACATGTACATGAAGTTTTGAAATTTACACAGTTACACTGTATGAACATCATAAATTTAAAAATAACATTAAAATCTGCCTGAACTTTTGAAACCTTTTAGGATCCAAAAGACATAAAAGTAAATGGCCTCATAGAAATATGCATATACTACACTGGATTTCCATAGAAGAAATAATCCCTACTAAAGATGAACTCATAACAAAAATTACAACTTAAAGAAACCACCAAGAGGACCCCCAAATACTAAAAACAATTACCCAATTACAATAAATAGAATATACACTATTCTCAACCTACAGTGGCTCAACTACTTTCCAACTTTATGATGGTGTGAAAGTGTACCCAAACCACCATTCTGTTTTTCACTTTGAGTTCAGTATTCAAAACGTTACATGAGATAATCAACAAAATAGGCTTTGTATTAGATGATTTTTGCCCAACTGTATGCTCGTGTTGAGTATTCTGAGCACACTTCAGGTAGGTTAGCTAAACTATGATGTTCACAGATTAGGTGAATTAAATTAATTTTTGACTTACGATATTTTCAATTTACAGTGGGTTTATGGGAACATTACTCCACTGCAAGTCAAGGAGCATGTGTAATTTGAAAGCACTAAAACAAGAATGTTGAGAATGATTTTTTTAAAGGAGAAAGAAAAGACAATAAAAAAGAACAAAAATATTTTTAAAAAAGGGAGAAACTCAATAATTATATAAGAATGAAGTATGAGAAAAGATATTGGCAAACATTGGAAACAAAATAAGCACAGAACATTAGTATTGAAAGTAACAGTAAGTCTTGGAGGGTGTAATTTTATGTGTTAATTTGGCTGGACAACAGTGCCCAGATATCTAGTCGAACACTATTCTGGATATCTCTGTGAAGGTTTTTTAAAAATGTTTTTATTAGTATAGTATGGTTATACATAATAGTGGGATTCATTTTGACATAACCATACATAAATAGAAAATAATTTGCTCCATGTTGGTCCCTGGTACTTCCTCTTTTTCTCCCTTTCCCCCGATCTCCTTCCTCTATTTATTGATCTTCCTCCTATTTATTTATTGTATTTTTAAACTGGTGCTTTATAGATATGCATAAAGGTGGAATGAATTCACTATGGTATATTCATATATGTGTATAACATAATTTGGTCAATTTCATTCCACAGTTCCTCCCTTTTCTGTGGAGGTATTTTTAAAGATGAAATTAACATTTAAACCAATGGAATTTAAACCAGATTACCCTCCATGATGTGGGTCCAGTCATTTGAAGGTCATGATAGAACAATCTGATGGACTTCTCTGGAATAAGAAGGAATTCTACCAACAAAATGCCTTTGGAACCCAATTCTTCCCTGAGACTCTAACCTGCCAGTCTACCCTGTCAATTTTGGACTCACTAAACCTCCACAAACATGTAAGCCAATTCCTTAAAATAAATCTCACTCTCACTCATTGGTTCTGTTTCTCTGGAAAATCCTAATCAGAAGGTATTCAAAAACAAACAGAAATTAAAACGCTAGATAGCACAAGAAAGGTAGAAATGAAGATGGGAGTAAAAGGTAAAGTTTTAAGATTTTTATTTTGTTGTGAGGAAGCTCAATAGAGATATTAACTTTAGACTCTGTTGATTCAAACATATATGTTTAAAACACACAATAGTAATACTGAAGAAGAGAAACAATGTATGAGATCAACAACAGTAAAGGGAGACAGTTGAGGAAGAAGGAATAATATAGAAAGAGTTCATCAACTAGAGAAGGCTGGCAAAGATAAAAGACAATAAAGACATGATAAAGAGAACATGTGAAATAAAATGATAGAACTATGTCCAAATGTTTCAAAAATTATAATAATAAAAGATGGTAATCATCTGTTAAAAGAATGAAAAATCTGTTTTTGAATATTCACTTATATTCTGCTTAGAAGAAATTTAGCTAAAGGAAATAAGAAAAAATATGCCAGAGAAATGTTAGTCAAAATAGAGATGGTATAACAGTATTAATAAAAAAAATTAATAGATTTTAATAAGGCTATTACTTAACAATAAAAGGAAATATCTACTGGAGCATAAAATAATCCTGAAGCTATACATAACTAAAACATGGCCTCAAAATACACAAAGCAAATATCGATAGAATTACACATAGAAATGCACTAAGATTGAACTGAACTGGAAAATCTTAACATACCTCTCTCATATTCTAAAGAAACAAATTCAAGATTTGGAAGATTTGGACAGTTTAGATAACAAGTTTGATTTTGTAATTACGATCTTGCAGAGAATTACACATCTGCACACAGATTGTTTTAAACTACATATGGAATCCTAGTAAAAATTAACTATACTTAGGCTACAGAGGCAGGCTCAATAAATACCAAAAAGCATATTACATGAACATACTTCAGCCATAATGCACCTAACAGACAGAAGAAAAACTCCTTAATGATGTCCCTGTACTAATCCCTGAAACTTATGAATGTTGCTTTATATAGTAAAAATAACTTCAAAGATGTGATGAAAAGCCTTGAGGTAAGGGAAACCATCCTGAATTACCCAGGTGAACCCAACGTAATCACAAGAATCCTTCTTAGAGGGAGGCAGAAGGGTCAGAGTAAAAGAAGGAAAATAGAGCACAGGTCTCAGAGTCAGGGCGATTTGAAGATGAACAAAAAGGCCACAAGCCAAACACTACAGATGGCTTCTAGAAGTGAGAAAAGGCAAGAAAATGAATTCTCCCCTACAGTCTCAAGTAGGAGCACAATCCTATCACCCTCTTGATGTTAGCCCAGAGAGACTGATTTTGGACTTCTAATTTCCAAAACTGTAATGTTTGTGTTGTTTGAAACTACTACATTTGTAGTAATTTGTGACAACAGCAATAGGAAACTAATACTATGCCATAAAGTTACAAATGAGCAATTACTAATAAAAATAGCACCAAACCAATTTTCCTAATACATTTCAAAACTTAAAAACCAAAACTATACATTTCGAAATTACTTATGGTCAATAAAGAATTTGTGATGGAAATTATAATTAAAACTTATGCGATAAACACAGTATAAAGTATTGAGGATACATTTAAATTATTACTCATAGGAATGTATATAGCCTTAAATATTTATATCAGAAAACAAAAAGGATTAAAACTGATGATCTAAAATTTAGTTTGAGAAATTAGAAAAAAATATTGGGGACTAGTAGAGGAAGAAACAAAGTAGAATATGTAAAATAACAAGAGGTGAATTAATATTTAATGAAATAGAAAATAAATAAGAAACAAAACTAAAAGCTGGCTCTTTGAAATAATTAAAGATAAATTTATTATTAACTGGTCAAATTTTAGAAGGAAAAGTATAAATAAACAATGTTGGAAATTTACAAGTATATGGAAAAACAGCAATATTATAAATAATTTTATTTTAATAAACTTGGAAAGTTAAATTATATAATTTTTATAAGTGTATAAATTATCAAAAAAGGAGAAAAGAACATTAGAAAAACTAAATAAATAAATAAATAGACTCTTCAACCATTAAAAAAACTGAATTAACAGTAAAAAATAGTCATGTAAAAAATACCACTGAATCTATACAGTAGTAAATTTTCCAGGACTCAGTAACAGGTAACACCTGCCTTCTGTTCCAGAAATCAGGAAAAGAAAGAAAACACCTCAGTTCTCTTAAGATGCCAGCATACCCTTAAACCAAAATCAGAAGAGGCCAATACAAGAAAGAAAACAATTTATGTAAAATTAGTTCATTTTTAGAAAATCAGGTATTTTCATAGTTTCTTGAAAGCTCATTTGGACTTTTGTTTTCAGGTTCTTTAGTCTACCTTGTTGTTGGAAAAAGTAGTCTTCCTAAGAGACTAAAAAGTTTATCTTAATTTGTTACTTATTGACATATATTCAAGTTTTAAAGAATATTTATTTGCTGGGCACAGTGGCACACACCCACAATCCAACAACCCTGGAGGCTGAGGCATGAGGAATTCAAGTTTGGGGTCAGTCTCAGCAACATAGCAAGGCTCTAAGCAACTCTGTAAGACACTGTCTCAATAATAAATAAATTAATTAATAAATAAATATATGTCTGGGGATGTGCCTCAGTGGTTAAGCACCCCCGGGTTCAATCACTGGTACAAAAAAAAAAAAAAAAGAATACTTATTGATACTCCACTTGTGAAGCAAGGAGTTGTATTAACCCTGCAGGAAAAGGGAAGAGGCAGAAAATGAGGGTAAGATCAAAGAAAAAATATAGGGAAAGAGGGGGAAAGGAGAGAAAAAAAAGTAGAAGCTAACACTTAACAGAGCACTTTCTATATCCCAGATGTGCTTTAAAACACTAACATATTAACTTACCTAATCTCTAGAATAATACTATGATAGGTACTGTTATTCTATTATACAGATAATGAAACTGATAGAATAAATCACAATCATTCCAATATTCTCTGTGGGATAAGATACTCATTAAATGAGTCTTGGCTGAGGGTGTAGCTTGGTGGTAGAGTACATGCTTTGCTCAGAACATGCAAGACCCTGGATTCAATTCCCAGAACCAAAGAGAAAAAAGACAAAAAGAAAAAGAATACCTTATAATAAAAGGTAATATTTTATTCTAATCATCTTTCTATCTCAAAGATTATTGATTATAATCTCTTCATTTTGCAGATGAGAAAATGCAGGCTTTTAAAGAGAATGACAATTACCATGCAAGGTAAAAGAACCTCGAAATTACAGTACAAGGAAACAAGTCTTGAGTCTTGTGTGTGTGTGTGTGTGTGTGTGCGCGCGTGTGTGTATGCGCGCTCACACATGAGCATGCATGCACACTAATATTTATTTGAATAAAAATTGTTAGTGACGAACTAAAAATATACTACACAGTAAATAAATAGTGAAGTAAAGTGAACTAAATACATACTTCACAGTAAATTCTCATGGTATTCTAACAGTAGCCACATGAGCTATATAAGTTTCAAACTCATACAGGAATTTACTAGTAAAAAATTTACTGAGTAAAATTTATTTGGTCCAAGTAAATGTCTCCAAGTATTCAAAATGTCTTTAGAAATCACATTATACAGTCACTCCTAAGCTTGGTTGATGATTGTAACTACTAGGGGAGACATAAATTACAGATTCTTCAGTCACCCAAAAATCTAGGAAATCAGAATCTCTGGGGCATAATTCAGTTTTGCTGTCATTGTGAAGTATCCATTTCTTTGATCAGTCACTTAGAGAATCTCTAATACAAAGGCTGATGAGGACACCAAGATTTTATATGATTAAGCTAGCTTTTGTTATAAAAGTATCTCTATATCTCATGTTCTATATCATAAACTGGTACTGGATAAATGAAAACATTTTATTGCCATTTGTATAGGTTAAATTCTAATTTAGTAATAAAAGTAAAGTTTGATGCATTAAATCAGTGGTGTGCTGGTAAATATTTAACAATGAACTCTCTGGGCATATTCCCAACATAAATATTCGTTGGATTATAGTTTATTTAAATTTTGGAAGATAATTTCCTCAATTTTTGTGCTTATTCAGAAATCAATGACAATAAACACAACATGCATTAACATTTTCTCCATTACCTTCTTGCTATCAACAAAATAATCAATACCTGATTTGTATCATTTGACAATTTCTATGGTGGAAATACTCTACTACAGCCAAGTTCAAGTTGCTAGCATGATGTCACCAATTATGAAGTTAAAAGAGATGTACAGTACCCCACCTTACTGTAGTTCCTCTTTATGTTCAGGGGGTGTGCTCCAAGACCCCCAGTAAATACCATGGGCAGTACCAAACCCAATTATACTATTTTTCCTAATACACACCTTCCTATAAAATTTAATTTATAAATTAGGTAGAACAAGAGATTAACAACAGTACCTGATAATAAACTAGAATTATAATGATTAAATTACAAATATAAATTACAATAATTAAATTATAAATAAATATGCTATAATAAAACTTATTTAAAACTTGTAAATAGTTTGTTTCTGCAATATTCCATTTAATATTTTTGGACAGTTGTTGCCCACTGCAGAAAAACTGAAGCCATGTATAAAGGGGGACTAATTATTTTCACCATATAGATATGATAGGCAGAGACAACTCTCAAGAGCATAGCTAATAGTAAAATAAATTAGGAAGTAATTATTTTTCAATGTATATTACCTTTGTCACTAAAAATAGTTATGTGATATAAAACAAAAAGTAAAAATTTAATTTTAAGTTTATGTGATTCAATTTTTACTAATGTCTGTTTTTAACAACCATTTTACAAAATTCATGAATATTTAACAACTGGTTTTTAACAACTGGTTTTCAACGACTGGGGCAAAATGGCCCCAATGTACAACACTGAAAAACTCATAAATCCTATTGTTTTTTTCTGAAATTTCACATAAAATCACATATCTATTTTGGTCTAAAAAAAATCTATAAAGTTACCTGATTTAGCAAAAGACGGTTCATAACAAATTACCAGTACACCCAAAGAAAATCCAAATCAATAATCTATTTGATATATTTTAGATTAAAATTTCTATGAGAATTTTTAATTTAGATTATAAACGCATACAGAAAGGAATCCCAAGCTTAACTTTTTGGGTCTGACATGCTTATTTTGTCCCAATATACACTGTCAACATAACATTGCTATTCCAAAATAATTTTATTAGGACATTTTAATGGAACCTACTATCTATTGTAGGCCATTTCACACGTAATCCTACTTCATTGGAGAAGGAGTAAAAAAGCAAGAGCTGCTAAGTATGGTGGTGCATGCCTGTAATTACAGCAATTCAGGAGGTTGAGGCAGGAGCATCAAGAGTTCAAGGCCAGCCTCAGCAGCTTAGGGAGACCCTGTCTCAAAATAAAAAATTAAAAAGGATGGGAGTTCACAGTAGTTAGCAGCCCTGGGATCAATCCCTGGTACCAAATGAAAAGAAAAAAAAAAGTAAGAGAAAAGAAATTGTAGAAAAGCAATTATAATTGCAATTTGAGGGAAAAACTGAATTCCTAAATGGTTAGAAATGAGAAAGTGAGTAGTTTGGGATAGTCCTGATCTCATCAAGAGCAGCCAGGTCTTCAGGGACTAAACATCCCAGATACAAAAAGGGAGTAATGAGAGGTAAAAGTTACACATGTACAAGCGACCTACCAATCCTCCTAAGTACAGCTAAAAGCCAATGCTACTTTATACCTTTCAAACATAACAATGGCCCCTAAACTCAAACTCCCTTATTACATGAAAGATTCATAAGTCATGTTCAGACCTAAAACTATAAGCTTCAACCATGTTAGCTGAACTTCAGGTGATTAAAAATGTAAAGCAGCCTAGGATCTAGGATCCTCAGGCATTGGGAAAAAACTGTTCCAGAGACTTTATCATGACAGCAGGGAAAACCATAGTAATTAGTCAAGCATTGATCTCCGCCTTAAGAAATGTACCACATCAAGACAGAATACATTAGTGTAGTAGAATGCAAAATTAGTAAAAAAAAAAAAAAAAACAATTTCAAATTCCTTCCTGAGAGTTATCCCATAGTTTTCCTACCACACAGTTAATAGCTACCATCTTTCCTGCTACTTAGGTGCCACCTACCACAAATGCCATTATTTTACAAACACACACACAATTTATATATATATAGTTTATTTGTGTATTTACCTATTTATTTTACTACTTTTGAGTCTCATCTGTGCTAGGCAAGCTATCTATGATGCAGCAACACACTCAGCCCTTGTTTTATTTTGAGACAAGGTCTCACTAAGTTGCCTTCAAATGTGGGATCCTTCTGCCTCAGCCTCCAGAGTAGTTGGGATTACAAGTATACACCACCATGCCTGGCCCATTTTTATAATCTTAATATCCATATAATCAGAGCACTCATCAGAGGACATCTGTTTGAAATTATTCCTATTTTCCCCAGTGTGTAGTTACTATGTAACTTCAGTCTTTCGCTTTTTCAACTTACATATATTTCTACTTCATACTTATGCTGCCATTGTCTTTTTCTCTTTTTATATGACAAGCATTTTTGTCATTTCCAAAGGTGAATCACTTTACTTCTATATGAACCTTTAATCTGTTAAACATGCATGCAATTATTAAAATATAATCTATAGTCATTATATTTTCACCTTTTCCTTTCATATTTTAATTTACTCTTTACATAAAAACTTGGAAATTTACAGCACTGATTGGTATTCTGATATGCAAAATTTTCTGTGAACTAATGTGGAAAGATTTCTAAGTACTGGAGAAGACAGGTATTTAAACAATCATTATGTGTCCATGATTCTCCTCTTACATATAGAATTGTAAAAAAACTCGAGATATTTAGTAACATTTTAAGTAATTAAAGATACTGAGATAAATGTTGTTTTACTCATGAATACAAAATTTTTAAAATTTTAAATACAACATGCTTTTACAGAATTAATAGGAGTTTATACCTAAGCAAGTCTATTGACAAAACAAAGTTAGTGTCAAAAGTTAACCTTGCTTGTGATGGCTCCTTCACTTTGATTTGGTCTCAAGACATATGTAATAAACAAGATACTCAAGGAGAACACAGAATCTGCATTTTTATTTAATGTCTATATCATGGATGTTGAATAAACACTAAATAGATGCAAGATGTCCTTTTGTTTCTGTAGAAGGAGTTTAACATTAGCCTAAAATTTATAAAACCCAAGTTGTTTTATGGTGATTAATAATAACAGTAAGTTTACCAGCCTTGATAACTTATATAACAACACATTTCTAGCTTTGTTTTCTCCAAACTACTTCTTTGAATGCTGACTTTACTCTCACTATATTCTTTTTCACTTAAACTAGGAATTCCTAACTCTACAAAAAGAAAAGTTTAGGAATAATCAGAACTATCTTGGCTAGGTCCCCAGTGATGCAGTCCACAGAATTCTATGGACAGATAGTCCACAGAATATGTGACAACAGAAGCACATTCAATACTACATGATTCAGAGCAATGAATAAAAAACTGTTTTATTCAAAATCTGTAAACACTCAGGCAGCTGTCCAACAGAAACAAATAATTAGTTAGAAATAAATCCGTTAGCTTTAATATAATCTAAGTATACAAGGCACAAAGCATCACATCAACATACCAACAAAGGGAAATCTTGAGAGTTGAAAGAAATTATTAAAAAGGGAAAAATTTCTTTTTTTATGTACCTTTGAACAAGACATTAAACAAAATTAAAATCCAAAAGAAACTACTGTTCGTCCATAAATTATTTGAAAAAAATCTAATTAAGCTTGAAGGTTTCAAATGAACAAAACTGCACTAACATATTTTTATGCATCAGCTGTTTCCCGGGGATAATTAAATTTAAAAAAGCTACTCTGCAGATTTCAACAATTTTCTCAACCTCTGTTTAAATGTTGCAACATTAACAACTGATTTTTTTGTGTGACTTAATAATTCCCCAATATGAAGAAGATGTTTTTCTATTCAAAGGTAATCAAACTGTTGGAGAAGTCTTTCACTAAAATTGCTGTCATGCTACTTAAACAATTGTTCAGGCAAGATACTAATTTGATTAAAACAAATTATTGTTATAATTTCAAAGTACTTAATTAAAAAATTACCAAGTGACTAAGATAATAGTTAAGTTATTATGTAAGAAATAAAGGTGGTTTAGACTATTTTTTGAATTAGCGTCCCTTTCTTTGAAATTCTATTAAGTTAAAAATCATAAAATTGTTTAATTTTAAAATTTCAGAAAATACAAATCCAAATGTATTCAACAATTCTATTCAACATTCAACGCTAATATATATTTTTATTGTTCATGTCTGAATTTAAAAAGCAGTCATTATTGAACATAATTTTGAAAGCTATAGTCTTGATTGCATGCCAATAAAAATCAAGTACTAGACTGAAGAAGGAAAAATATCTGAGAATAAATTTTAAATATGAATTCATACATGCCCTTTTTAATTTCAGTGAATTTTCTGTGAATTAGATTTAACTCAGATTAGACTTAGATAATAGCCATATATACCATATCTTTTTGTTGGGTAGAGATAACAAAATTCATTTATTATACATACAGAACAGGTTGAGTTGGAGGGTTTTGCAGGATCTCAGGATAGATATATCAAACAGGCTGATGGATATACTGATTTGAAGCTCAAGAAAGAGCTCTGGGTTGGAAAGCTAGAAATCATCATCATGTTTAGTAACGGAAGTCATAGGAGTGGGTAAGCTGAAAAAAGAATTCTGTGAGGAATGCAAGGATGTAAGAACTTCCATATAACTAGGAATAGTTCAGAAACCTAAAAGAATAATCAGAATAGTAAAATGAGAACAAGGGAAAAATGGTGTGACTGAAGCCTTAAAGAAGTTAGCCAAGTTAAACTGTGAAAATATCTTAAACTTGGCAAAGAAGATGCCAGTAATAATCATACCAAAAGCAATTTGAGTAGATAATAAAGTTAGAAATGAAATTACAGGGGTAAGCAAGGAAGCTGAGATTGGAGGCCCGGATTTATCATTTATTTAGAAAAATAATGAGCAACTATTTAATATGCAGGCACTGAGCTAGGATATGCTAAGATGCTAGGCACTGTGGGGATACACTGACAAACAAGACAGCCCTCACAGCATTTACAAATATACCCTATACCAGTTGAGGCTTTTAAGGATATGCAATAAAAACCTTTGCTTAATTTAAACCAAAAAGGGAATGTTGGATAGCTCATAAGTTTGTTAGAGGCTTCAGGAAACAAATGCAGAAGCTACAAAATGAGAAAGGGAAACCATCAAAAATGATGCCACAGAATCAGTCCAGTAAAGAGATTATTGCTGCCACTACCAAGCATTATATATTATGGTTTATACAACATATCTCAATGGCACTAAACAATGAATCGTGCCTTAAGCCTGGGTATTCTGCTACCTTCTCCCACCTTCCCACAAAATTCCTACTCAACTAGACTATCAGGAGAATTCTCTACTACCCTATTTATTTGTATTGCTAAATCCTGAGTGCAAAAGTGGGGCACAGACTTCTTACTGGTTGAATCTAGACCATACATCCACATCCTGGCTATAAGGTAAGCTGGGAGTGAGTAGACAGTTCTCCAACTAGCAGAGGAAGGCTCTATCTTCTAGTAAGACTCATGAAGTACAGAATCATCCAAACACAGGAAAAGGCTCATGTGAAGAGCAGCTATATCAGAGAGCAAAAATACATAATAAAGTCTGGGGCTAGGGTTGGGGCTCAGTGGTAGAGTGCTTGCCTAGCACGTGTGAGGCACTGGGTTCAATCCTCAGCACCACATAAAAATAAATAAAATAAAGGTGTTATGTCCATCTGCAACTAAAAATTTTTTTAAAAAAACATAATAAAGTAAATAAATAATATAAGCTTAAACAGGATATAAGTTTATTTTTATTTCATATAAATGAATTAGGGAAGACAGGAGTCCAGGGCTTAAATGTAGTACTCTACAGTCATAAGAAATTCAAGTTCCTGCTGACTGGCTGCTCTGCTGTCCTTAAAGTGCCATCTCATGACCCAGATGGCTACTCAAAAGGCCAGCCAGCACATTCACATTCTAACTAGCAGAAGGAGAAAGAAGGGGCAAGAAAGAGAATGTCCTTTCCCTTTAACGATTTCTCTCAGAAATCATACTCAACTTATATCTCATTCCCTAAGATTAATAATAAGGCTGAACCCAGCTGTAAAGGAAAAGAGGAAATAAACTCATTCACTATATGGCAATGTGCCCAGCTAAAAATAAGAGGTTTTATTACCAAGAAAGAAGGGATGAATGGATAATAGAAGGTAAATAGCAACTTAACCACAGCAAGCCCACAAAGAAAAGTAACCACTACAGTAAGACATGTAGTAACAAGAGTGGTAAAACAGGCACAAATAAACTATGAGAACACACAGTGTGGGATCTAACTTGGTTTAGAAAGTGAGAAAGACATCCCTGAGAAAGGTGTACTTAAATGAGGGTGAGCAGTTAACTAGATGGAAGGGCTGAGGGTACAAAGAAGAGAAGAAAAAGCAAGGGAAATGTGTAAGACCTGGTATGATATGCAGAAAAGGAACTGAAGAAACTAGTAGGCTGAAGGTGGGAGATCAAAGGAAAGGCTGAAGTAGAATAATATTCAACAGGCAGGGACCCGATCCTGTGTAATGCCTCTTAAATTCTGTAATCATAAGCATTGGACTTAATCATAAGCATGGCATGAAGTCACTAAATTAAAGCAATGGTCATAAAATCAGATTTGAAATTTAGAAATCTCACTAAATCTAATCTCAGAGTATAGAGTCTGGATTAGAGGAGAGGGTGGAGGCAAAAAAATCATGTAAGAAGCAGTTATAGTTCAAGAGAAACGTGACAGAGGCCTAGACCAGGACAGAGGAACTAGAGAATAGTCGAAGGATTCAAAAACTAGTTAGAAAGTGTAATCAGAAGTACTGGTGATGGGATGTTGAGAGTAAGAAAAAAGAGCCAAGTCTGATTCAGGTTTCTGACTTGGACATCTAGTTGGGGGTGGGCATCAATTAGAGACAGGGAATATTAGAAAAGCAGCAGAGATTTTTGTTTTATTTTTTGGAGGAAGGGAATAGTTTCAGTTTTAACATGTTGAGTCTGAGGTCTCATGAAATATTCGATTGTAAACTCTTGTCTTTAAGTGTCTGGAATCAGAAAAAACAGTGGGCATTGATCTAATATGTTTTATAGCAATCAGCATTGAAGCCATCATAAGAGTAAATTCTATGGCTTGAAGTTAATGTACATTAAGACTAGCAACTAGCTGAGAACAACATTCCAGTAAGTCCACTCACTTAAAAGATGAGAAAAGAAAAACTGGAGACATTTTATCTTACTTCTCCAAGATTCTACTGTAGTAGGACTAGGAATATAGCCTAAGAATCATGAAACTTAAAACACTCTGACCAATTCTGATATAATGGGTCCAGAGTTTTCTTGCTATCATTGCTACAAATATGGGTGATTCAGTGAGTTAATCTCTAGAGATGTTCTGTGGGGGAAAAAAAATGAAGATTCTATGGTTATATTAGTTTTGGAGGTGTTACATTCTGCCAATTAAACCCCTCTGTTCCCTCTTGGAGATTCCCAGCACACAACAGCAAAATTAAAGGTTTCAAGAACTTTTATATTTTGTTAGACAACCTATATAACATTGTTGAACAAATTGTCCCCTAAACTTATTTAGCTTCAAAAATACCTCACTTTTATCTTGTAACACCTAGAAATACTAAAAATGATTTGAAAACACTGCTAGAGACTTTAAACATACCAGAGGGAATCACTGTAAACCATGATTATAATAGATACAGGTTAGCAGTAATGACCACAGTAAAAGTTGCACATGCCCCGTGAAATGATAATGTGCAAAGATAGAAACAGAAGGAATTAAGAAACCACAATAGAAGACACATTAAGGGAGATAACTGGGCAGAAAAACCAATAAGAGAGAATTGGCAGTTCATAAAAAACCTTGGATCCTTCCAATACAACTCACCTTTCAAGGCCTATTCAATATTATTTTTCTATATAGTCTAATATGATCTGCTACTGTGGTTAAGATGGAAAAAAGAACATGAGCTTTGGAATGAGAAGGACTTGTGTTAGCATACTGATTTTGTCAGGTACAAGCTAATCAATCAGTCAATATGTGCCTCAAATGGTTGATGAAAATGATCATGAAGGCAGTGATAACAACAGCACTGATCACTTACTATATACCAAGTCCTTTACATGCTCATGTACTATTCCCAATGCTTCAGGATAGGTGGAATCATCTCTATTTTATGGACAATGAAACAAAACTCAGTGAAATCAAATAAATGTTTAAGACTTTGAAAGACTTTGAACATCAAGAGCAGTAGGTATGAAAGAACTATTCTGAAGGCTGTAAAGTTCCATACAAATTTTAGGTGTTACTAAATAAAAATGTTTATAAGTATCTTTGTTATCCATACACACTTGGTTGTTAACCTTTTTCTAAACAAAGACTTCTCTTAGTAATACCAATTATCAAGGTTTGAGAGATATAAACATCAGTTTCTTTTTCTTTTTTCTTTTTTTGGTACTAGAGATTGAACCCAGGGATTAACCACTGAGCAATATCCCCAGTCCTTTTGAAATTTTTCTTTTTTAAAAAGATTGTCAGACAGGGTCTTACCAAGTTGCTGAGGCTGGCCTCAAACCCGTGATCCTCCTGCCTCAGTCTAGTGAGTTACTGGGATTACAGACATGTACTACTATGCCTGGCTAAAAATCAGTATCTTAAGAACTAAATACTGATTGATCTTTTTTCCCTACTGTTCTGAATCAAAATTACAGACTTAGGAGCATTTTTAGAGCTCTGGTAAACCAAAATGATCACTGAATTTAAGTAAACAGAAGCTCAAGTGTTATGACGAACTAGTTCTACTATTGAACTAGGTGGTAATAACCACACTTCAGTAAATTCTCTGGACACATTCACAGGAATGTTAAATTATGTGTTAAATATAGTTTTCTAATTAAAAGAATAAATGTTCAGGTCTCATTGAGGGGGAAGTATATTTTATAGCCATAGAAGATTCAATATTTCTATTGAATGTTATTCTAGTTCCGAGAATGAGAGTGACCAAGGGGCTTGAATGGACTATTCTGTGTTAGTATTATGGATAACCTACAATCTCAGAAAAACGTTAGGTTCTTTTATATGAGTCTTAGATCTGAAACAGCTCCCTCTATGTCTCTCTTCACGATTAGTGGTACTTGAGCACTCAAACCCTATGTATTCTTCCTCAGGCACAATGCTATTCAACTGTAAAAGTGCAAGTTAAGAGTTTAGGATACAAAAGTGAATGTGATATAAAATCCATTTTCAAGGAGCACTCAGTCTAGTGAGAAAGATACTTTCAGTGTTGAGGTTACTAGTAAAAGTCAATTTATTTTGTAATTTTAGTTTCACAGATTAAACAAAAACGGTAAAATGATATAGCTCATTCTCCATTTCCATTTACACACCAAATTTTATAAAACAAAAAAGACAAAAGGCTATTTTTTTAAATTAAAAGACTATGAGGTTATATTAATCTTCCTCCTTAAAATCTTTCAATAGCTTCCAAATACCCTTGGAATAAAAATCAATTCATACTTGATTTGACCTAAGACAACATCTGATCTCATTTCATATTACTGCCCTCATTGTTCATTACAGTCTAGATGTGAGCCAGCCTTCTTTCTAAGAACAGAAAACTATTCCACCATAGGGCCTTTTCTGACCATTCGATTAAAAGCAAAATCCATGTCCCTCTCCCTATCTTGTTTCTCACATATCCCATTCATTTCTTCATAGTACTTAATGCTATCAGATAGCATATTATTTATATATTTCTTATCTATTTCCCTCTCTTAAAATGAGAATGACAGAGTATGTGTACCATTTATATTTTGTTTCCCAACGTTTCCTAACAGAATAAACCCTAACATATAGTAGGTACTCAATAAATATCTGCAAATGAATCACAGACTCAATGAACAGTTGAGCCAGGATTCAACTCTAGATGACTGGCTGCTAATCCTAGAGCCTGTTGACTATGTCATACTGCTTGTATGGACAGGGTTGGATCTGACTTATTTTTGTATCTTCCATATCCCCTAGCACATTTCTTTATGTAAAATATGCTATCAATTCATACTTACTGAATAAAGTAATATTTTAATTTTATACTTTAAATTCTTAAGTACTAGAATAACAAAAATAAAAAATCACCTATAGGATCAAAACCAATTCACACCATGCCAGCTTTCTAGAATATTTTCACAATCCCACTTTTCCCCCTTTTCCCACTTAAAAAATTCCTACTTTGTTTTCTAGAACCACAACTCGTTTTTGTTGTTGGTTGCGGTTTTACAGAGCTGGGGATGGAAACAAGTGCCTGACCCAAGCTAAGCAAATCCTCTGGCCCTGAGCTACACTCCCAGCTCTTACCTTGCTTTTGTTTTTAAGTCTTCCACAGCACTGGAAGAAATGGATACGTAACTTCTGAACTTTTACAATGGTGTATTTCTATCCTTAAAATTCTTTGTTTCTGAACTATTCCTAGTTATGTGGCAGTTCTGACATCCTTGCATTCCCCACAGAATTCTTTTTTTCAGCTTACCTACTCCTATGACTTCAGTTACTAAAAATGATAATGATTTCCAACTTTCCAACCCAGACCTCTTTCTTGAGCTTCAAAATTCTTTTCATTTGTAATCTTAGTATATGACTGATTTTTCTCATAATTCTTTCTTTCCTTCCTTCTTTCATTATTATTATTATTTTCTTCTCCTCCTACCCCTCTCCCTTCCCCTCCTCATCTTCCTCCTCCTCCTCCTTCTTCAGGAGATTAAGTAGAGAAGCTTAAAATGATTTTAAAATATAAACATCTATAGTCCTGTGATTACAATAAAATTATACTCCTTTAAATGATGTGACTATGTCTTACATTCAACTTAGCAATACATCCCCCACCAAAAAAAAAAACTGTCCATAAGAGTACTCTGACAAATTAAAGCATCCACATTTAAGATGAGACATTAACAACAGTTTAACTGGAGAATTTCTCAAATCATGAGATTCCAAATACCTAAAATGCAAAAAAAAAAAAAAAAAAAAACTAAGACAAAGGTAGAATTTTTCCATTGTAATGTTTAACACTCCCAAGAGAGCTCTTTTATTCCTTTATATGATATTCCAATGGATTTCACAATCATAGCTTTTGAAATATTCCATATGTTGAACAGCCTCTAGTTAGTAATCCATTATATCAAATTTTTGTACCATAAGAAAACATCAATTTCAGTTTTAAAGCACTACCTTTTCTGCTGGGTAGCATAATTTATAACGGCAACACAGAATTTTCATAGGTTTGGTCCCCAGGAAATTGTATTTGTTATAGAAAGGTACATCAGACACAGGAAGGTAAAAGGGGTATATATTTGTAAATCAATAGCATGGGAACAAAAATAAAAACTAGGGACACAAAGCTTAGTTAGAACCACGGCGTAGGATAAGTAACATAGGAACAAAGAGCACAATATACTTTGAAGGGCTGTACTATTTTACAGGATAGAAAAGGAAGTGGTGGTCATTATTATAGTATAAATCACTATATAATCTCTTCAGGAACATAAGAAAGAGTGCGGATACCAGATATGTTTGCTAAAAGTAGACATTTCAAAGAAACCCAACTATCATGATAATTGTTTTCTAGGGTCAGCATAGCTGGTTTTAGTGTATTGCTTCTTATATGATACATAGGAAACTGTCACAAAAATTAAATATTTCATTCTGGTCATGCTGTCTCAACAATATAACCATTCATTTGACGAACAGGACCATGCTTTATTTACAGCACCTAAAAACTTTATTTACCTGACTCATTACTAGTTAATTTAAATTGGAACATTAATACTTTGTAAAAAAGAAAAATTTCTGCCATTTCAGCCACAAAACTTATTTGAGACAATATTCTTAGGTCTGTAAGAGTTAAAAAAAAAACTTCAGAGACAGTATATTACAAAGGCCTTCTTAGCCAGTTTTCTAAAGTACAGACTGATCAATAAAAATCAGTCTGTAACTGTACTTTCCAATTGGAGAGAATCTGGGCATTCAATGGAATGCCAAATAGTACTGGCAGACATTTATTCTTACAGAAAGAGAATGCTATGTTTGCATTGTTCTGTTAATAGCATGCTAACAAGTATGTTTCCTGTAGGGTTACTAATGGACAGGAAAAAAAATATAATAAAGGAGTGAATAGTGGACAGCCATTCATGCTGCATAGATCTATGGTTGCTAGACAGAAAAAAAAGTCAGTCCTCTAATCTTAGGCAGCCATAAAAAAGAATCCTCTCTTGTTAAAGCTCAAGAGATTCTGAAGAGGGAATAAAAGAGAAAAAACTCAGACAGATTATGCTGTCAATTTTAGTTGTCATAATGTGCTTCGGAGATAAAACATTCCTCTGAATGGCAATTGAACAGATGGAAATTTTCATTTTTGGTTAACTGGATGGAAGAATTGGACCAGTACCTAAAATGACATTGAAATGAAGCTTAAACCCCCTCCCACAAGAAAGAAACAGATGCATCACTGCAGATACAAAATAAATTATTGAACAGTGCATATATTATATTGGCATCATTGTATCCAACTGTACATCTGCACAATGTTTTAGTCTCCTGGTGAGAGAACAGACATTTCTGAAAGGGAAAATAGGCAACTATTGAAGTGAATCAGATAAGTATACCATTTGGGTAAGAAAAGCCAAAGCAATACTTCACTGAATTTGAAGTTATTCAAGCAGAGAGGGAATAGGAACCATAAATTATACTGATTCCAATGCCCTTGATCTTATACATTGATGTAAATGTGGTATATTTTGAAATATAAAACCATATCTTCATAATCTTAAATCAAAATGAATTTCAAAAAAAATCTGACTACACAAGACCCTAAAGGAGTTAGGGCTGAATACTCTTGCTTGATTTGATAAATGTTAGAGGTATATTAAACTAAAACTACAATCCTTATCTTGAGCAAGGATTAGAGAAGACTCACAGAATAGGCAATTAAAAGGAGACCTAGTTGGTGATTTAAAGTTAACAAATGACCCCATGAGTTGTGAACTAAGGAAATGGGATTGAGATGAACTCCTTTTGGCTCTTAAAATTCCATTTCTACATTCTGACCACATTGTCCTGGTTGGTCCTTTCCACCTCCTTCCCTCAGTCAGCCCCTGCCCACTGCTGGAGGTGATCCATGCAGGCAGCTTGTCCCACTCCACACTTCCACTCAGTGTTTCTCTCAACACTTTGCATTCTTTCCCCACTCTACTTAGTTCATCTGAAAAGGAAATATACCAGTTTTAGAAGGCTGGTAAAACAAGCTGTCTTTATCATTTTGTTTTGAATGTACAGCCTAGGCTGGTACTGGGCCAGCAGCACTCCTGTGTTATAAAAGGTGACCTAATAAGGTCTGTCCAGAGGACATGGATAATGAATGAAATCCTGAGGTAGTGCCTAAAAAAGAAAGACACAATGGAAAAAATGCATCCAACATAAGAAATATTTTACAGTTAATAGAAGTCTGACTTCTTTTTATTAAGTCATCACAACGTAATAAACGTTTACTAAATATCTAAAGTGACAGAATATTTTCTCACACACAATGTTCAACAAAACTACATTGCTGAGCATGGTGGCACATGCCTGTAATCCCAGTGACTCAGGGGGCTGAGGCAGGAGGATCCAAGTTCAAAGCTAGCCTCAGCAACTTAGCAAGGCCCTAAGCAACTCAGTGAGACCCTGTCTCTAAATAAAATACAAAAAAAATAGGGCTTATACAGATGTGGGGGATGTGGCTCAGTGGAGGAGTGCCCGGGAGTTCAATCCCCAGTTCAAAAAAAAAAAAAACAAAAAACAAACAAACAAAAATCAAAATTACATTTAATAAGGACTCATGACCCTGAAAACCAGCTGAATTATGTTTCACAGAACTATTAGAACAGTACAGATGAGAAAAGCGTGTTCAAGGCAACCCTACAAAATATTAATAGAGAGCAAAGAGCACATGGGCATGATGAATTACAAGTACATATGTAGGTACAATCTTCACAATATTATTCCCTTTACAAATATAAGTTTCATGGGAAAGTCATTCTTTTGAATTCTTCCTATCATTTTTAAACACAGGCAAATGTGAAATAGGGAAGAGCTCATTAAAGATATAGAAAGGCAAATATAACTTAAAAGCAAAAGTATAAGAAGGTTGGGCCCATCTGGATTTATTAGACACAGAAAAACCTTGAGGGGAATACCTGGGATGTGGGATAGGAGAAATAGAAAGTAATTGGGAATGGGGAACTTATATTGGCTCTGTCCCCGGGGTGTTTCTGCCAAGGAAAGAGAATAAGAATAGAACCTTCAGGAATAGTATCATGTGGTGGCTGGATGCCCAAAAAATCTGTTGCAAGAAAAAGGCCATGGTATGATATAGTAATGATTTACAGAAGAATTAGAGAAAGAAGTAGACCAGAAATCCATATTGTATTCCTCTGACTCATTACACATGCTCTTCCTTATTTAAACTGAAGTTGCTCTATTAGCAGTAACTTTCATTGTCTTTCTACAATCAATATGAGTGGATATTTTATGAATAGACAACCTGAAACAAACTATTTCACAAAACATGCTGTGTACTCCAAGTGCTCCATCTCCAGTGGCTGCCATACTAACAGAGGAAACTGATGGATGATTCAACAAGGAGTCAGGTGAAATTTTTAATCCCTGGTCTTCTTAAATTAAGACAGAAGGAGGCCAAAAGAACTACCTTGAAAGAATCAGTGTCTTTTTATTAAGAGTTAAGACTCTTAACTTTCATTATCATTAGAGATAGATATTTAAGATTCTTATTTTGAAATATGTGTTCTTATCAAACAAAATATCAAATGCCACTGATTAGCATTAAACATGAAAAAAGCTATCTTACGAATAAAATATTTCTTAACATAAATAATAGTTTGGAAAGTGCTGAAAGATAACCTTTGAATCTACAGTATACTAAGAAACTCTGGTGAGTCAAACAGTAGGCTGGATTTACCTCTCTAAGTATAATGTCTCAAACAAGTAGAGAAAACCTGAAGTGCTGTTAATGAAACAGTATGTGGCAAATGGTTAAACATTAAATCTACTCGTCTCCCATCAAAAAGAGCACCAGAGACAAAATGTTTTTTTCTTCCCTTGCTCATCTTGTTTATTGGGCAGACAATTACATTTTCAATGCTGACAAATTACACTCTATTGAGCATGAATTCTTCAATACTATGAAGATTGTATTAGGCTCATTAGCAATCAAGTACAACTATTTTAACTTTTATTATACGTTGCCAGGTATGGTGGCTCATGCCTGTAGTCCCCGCTACTTGGAAGGCTTAGGTGGGAGAAGAGGTTTAGCCGAGGCATTAGAGACCAGTCTGGGCAACACACCAAGAGCCCATCTCATTTAATAAACAAAACACAACAAACAAACAAAAACCTGACGTGAATTCTAGACAAGAAAAAAATATTCTATCTGCAATTCTAACATTATGCTAGCTTTTCTGACCTTTAAAAGGCAAAAAAACAAAAACAAAGATAAAAACTAACCATACAATAAAGCAAAACAGAACAGGACATCTAACTTTGGAGAACTTTCTTTAAACAGTTTCAGAATAAAGTACTCTGACTCATAGTAAATATCTCCAAAATACACTGTATTTGAAGACTCTAATTTGATTGTATTATCCCTACGTACTCACCAATCCACTTTTTAAAAAATTGAGGTGAAATTTACATAACAAAATAAAATTTACTGTTTTAAAGTGTATAATTCAGTGGTATTTAATACATTCACAATGTTCATAACCACTTCATTTATCTAGTTCCAAAACATTTTCATAATTCCCAAAGAAAACCATTAAGCAGCCACTTCTCCCTCCCACTAGCTCCACCAATATGCTTTCTGTCTCAATGGATTAATCTATTCTGGATATTTCATATAAATGGAATCATGTAATATGTGACTATGTCTGATTTCTTTCATTCAGCAGTGTGTTCACAGGTTCACCCATGTGTAAGTCAATATTTATTCCTTTCCACATCTGAGTGATATTCCATCTTTCTCTCTCTCTCACACACACACACACCACCTTTTGTTCATCCATTGATTGGCTGATACTTGGATTGTTCTGATTTTGATATTGTGAATAGTATAGCGATGAACATTCACATACAAACATTTGCTTGAGTACGTGTTTCAATTCTTTTGGATATATATTTATGAATGAAATTGCTGGTTCATCTAGTTATTCTATATTTTACTTTCTGAAGAACCACCAAACTGTCTTCCATAGCAGTCATACCACTGTACATTCCCATCAGTAATGTCTGAGAGTTCTAATGCCTCCATATCCTTGCAATCTTTTTTTATCATAGCTAAGTGTGAGGTGGTATCCTACTATCATTTTGACTTATACTTCTCTAGTGAGTAATGATGTTGAGCTTCTTTTCATGTGTTTGTCAGTCATCTGTATATCTTCTTTTAGAAAAATGTCTACTTAAATTTGTTGTCCATTTTAATATTGGATTATTAGTCTTTTCACCATTGGATTATAATAATTCTTCCTATATTTTGAATACCATATTTTAAATACAGGAATATATGATTTGCAAACATTTTCTCCTATAGTGTGTCTTTTTACTTTCTTGACACTGTCTTTTCATGAACAAAAGTTTTTAACTTTAATAAAATACAATTTATTTATCTTTTCTTTTATTGCTTATGCTTTGGGTGTCAAATCTAAGAAGTTAAGTCAAACATAAGGTTACAAAGACCCTATGTTTACTTGTAGGTGTTTTGATTTTAACTCCTATATTTAGTTGGTTAATCCATTTTTGAGTTAATTTTTGCATATGGTATGAATCTTTGCAATTTAGTTCTTTTGCAAGTGGCTTTCTAGTTGTCTCAGCACCATTTGTTGAAGAGATTATCCTTTTCCCACTGAATAGTCCTGGAACCCTTGTTGCAAATCAAATGACCAAAGATTTCTGAACTCTCAGTTCCATTCCATTAGTCTATGGTTATTCAATTTAAACTGTATATTTCTCTAGGTGCTCAAAGAATAAGTACAAAAGAGTCTGGCTAAGAAATGCTACTGAGATCTTTGTTTTGATCAAAGGCTTCTCACTAGACTGGTATCATGGTCTTCTCAATAGCAGATACATCTGTAATCTGAGTTATACCTTTGGTAGGGATGATCCTCTGAGGTGGCACTAATTTTAAGCACTTCTCTTCCTATAGTTGAGATGAAGAAAGATGGACATTCCTTAGATCCTCACAAATCAACTTTAGGTAGGAACTCCTCATCATAAAATTACATGACACTGAGACAGCACTACTAATCTCTCTTTATTCAGCTCATCATTCCTGGAGGAGATGGGTGGGTGGAAGAAAAGTGACAAAAAGGCAGCACAAATATGTATTTTCAGGAGACCTATACCATTTTAAGCAATAGCTAATAATCCTGGGCCAAGTGACTGAGAAGCCAGTTTACCACATAACCAAAGGAAATCTGCCATCATGTAAATTCACACCCACTAACAATCAGTCTATATAATACTAGCTCTCTCCTTTATAGGTCTCTGTTGCAAAGACTTTATAGTAAGCTGTGTGAATACTTGGTGTATTCACTATAAACTACACATGTTCTCTGGATTTGTGAATTTGGGAAGTAGTATTTATAGGCAAATAAAGTAAAGGGGTTTTATGTTGGTTCCAAAGACGAGTTTTGAGGCTTTTTGCAAGACTAATTTTCAAGAAAAGTCACAGCAACAAAGAGAAAATATGTGTTTTTATCTTCTGTTACAAAAGCATAGGAAATTATTTTTCCTTTTTAAGTTTCCTCATCATATAGTAGCTAAAATCATAGTTCAGCTGGCCCTGCTCTACTACGCTCATAACTATCTACTGTTCTCAACAATGAAAACCATTAATAGATTTATTTACAACTTACAATACAATGACATTAAGAGGTAGGCAGAAGGTCATAAGTTTTATAGTGTGGTAAGATCATGAAAATATCCATCATTTTTACTTTTAGGAGGGAGGAAGGTAGCTTTACTGCCAAAGATGCCATTAGAATTAGATGCTGCTTAAAATTTACTCATATTAGAAGTCTGCTGCTCTCCCCACATCAGCCAAAGAGGCAAAATACAGCAGCAGAGGAAAAATCATCTGTCTGGAACTCGAAAGCCTTTGCAAAATATTCTACAATACCATTATTAGTAGTACGAGAATACTTCCATGTACAAGCTCTACCCTAAAGTGTCTCAGGATATAATAATCTTCTCACCATGTTTGAGAAGCCCTCTGAGTTCACAGGAGATATTTTCTGGAGAGCAGTACATTAAAAAAAAAAAACAACAACAACAACAACAACAACAAAAAACTTATGGATTGATAAATAAGGTGATAATGATCATGTAAAGGAAAACTTTTATTTATTCCACTATTCTCTTTAAAAGTGGCATACTCCTTAGCACATCTTCTCTTTTTTCTCTCCATTTATTAAATGAGAAGTACCAAGAATGCATAACAATGAGGTGGAAAATGGGAGACTAGGGTAGTCTAGACTGAAAAATTGACTTGAGGCCTGAGGGAGTGAAGTAGGAGGACAGTGCCTAAGATTCTGCAAGGACATACAGAAGATCATATTTGTCAAAGAGCAATGTGATTTTCAGGGACAGATTACCAGGACTCTGAAGAAAACTGCAGTCTACCTTTGATCATTTTATTTCCTTTCCCAAAAGTCTCTCCTTTTTTATGGCTCATTTCACAGATACCTAAAGTCTCCCACCTCACAGAGATAAGTAAACCTCACAAGTAAGGGAGATTTCTTTTCTTTTTAATCTTCTAAAACAACTCTGAATCTTAACTATTCTTTAATCTAATTTGACATTGTTATTCCTAATGATTTAAGTAATCCAGATTAAAGTGATAATTAACTTTACTCCTGCAAGGGGATATTTGCATTTTAAAAGACTACCTTATCAGACCTGGAGCTACCTAGTGCTAGAGGCCCTGGGTTCTAACCCCAGCACACTGCTTAGGATGACAACAACAACAACAACAACAACAACAACAAAACTTATTAGCCCACATTAATATCTAATAGGGAGACAATTTGTGAAAAATATATCAAGGCCTTTTATGTTCCTTACCTATCTGGGGCAACATGCCATTATTTCCACCCAATCTCATTGGTCCTCCAGGGTTTGAATATACAAACTAGCAGCCTCAAAGCCTCTAATTTCACTCCATATATGATTGTAAGGCCTTTACACTTCATAAGATACTGAAAACATAAGTTGGTACAGTGTCTTCAAATACTTGAGATTTTAAACCATAAATATCTAAATATAATAGGTCCTCTATACTGAAAAAAAATCTTATCTTAGCAATAAATAATTAGGCAAAAAAACAAAGGACTTTTTCAAAGTTGGGTAAGGAATTTTACACAGGTGGGCTGTGTTACAGGGGAAAGACACCAAGAGAAAGATAACACTTACTGGTGGTGACTTTGTGAAATATAAGTGGAAGAAGAGAAAAATGGGATTTTTGCAGAAAGGATAATCAGAGATTAGAGCTGAGTCACAAAACCTTTCACACTGGAGGGAGTGCAAGACTCAAACGTCTAATTTTTAATTTTTGATACATGATACTGGGGAAATTTATCTTGAGTTCTCAGAAGTTTTGAGTTAGTCACAATCACTCCAGGTCTCAGTTGCCTCATCTGAAATTAGATAAAAGAACCCATTAAAAAGGACATGCACTACTCCTAGAAGAAAACATAGGGTCAGCACTCCAGCTTTTTAGGCACAGGCAATGACTTTCTCAATAGGAACCCCAAAGTGTAGGAAATAATGCCAAGAGTTAATAAATGGGACAGCATCAAATTAAAAAGCACAGTAAAGGAACCAATTAGGATGTGAAGAGAGAATCTACAGAATGGTACAAACTCCTTGCTAGCTACTCTTCTCATAGAGGATAAATATCTATAATGTATAAAGAGCTCAAAAAACTTCACACCAAAATATCAAATAGGTAATATTTGATATTTAAAATGCACCAATAAAAAAATGTGGGGAAAGCATCAGACTTCTGAGTAAATTTTAAGCAGCATCTAATAACCCAAATGAACTAAACAGACACTTCTCAAAAGAAGAAATACAAATGGTCAACAAATACATTAAAAAAGTCAACATCACTAGCAATTAGGAAAATGCAAATGAAAATCATACTGTGATTCCAACTCATGCCAGTAGGAATGGCAGTCATCAAGAATACAAATAACAATCAACAGATATATGAAAAAATGTTCAACATCTCTAGTAATAAGAGAAATGCAAATCAAAACTACCCTAAGATTTCATCTAACTCCAATTAGAATGGCTATTATCAAGAACACAAGCAATAATAAGTGTTGGTGTGGATGTAGGGAAAAAGACACACTCATACATTGCTGGTGGAGTTGCAAATTGGTGTAGCAATGTGGAGATTCCTCAAAAAACTTGAAATGGACCCACCATTTGACCCAGTTATCCCACTCCTCAGTTTATACCCAAAGGACTTAAAATCAGCTTCCTGCAGTGATGCAGCCACATCAACGTTCATAGCTGCTCAATTCACAATACCTAGATTATGGAACCGACCTAGATGCCCTTCAATTGATGAATGGATAAAGAAACTGTGGTTTATATACACAATGGAATATTATTCAGTCATAAAGAAGAATAAATTATGGCATCTGCTAGTAAATGGATGGAGTTGGAGAATATTATGCTAAGTGAAATAAGCCAAGTCCAAAAAACCAAAGGCTGAATGTTTTCCCTGATAAGTGAATGGTGATACATTAACAGGGGGAGGCAAGAGAAGAATGGAGGAGCTTTGCATGGTATAGAGGAAAATGGGGCAGGAGGGGCAGGGGAAGGAAAGATAGTAGATTGAGATAGACAGTATTACCCTATGTGTATGTATGATCACTTGAATGGTGTGAATCTACATTGTGTATAATCATAGGAATGAAAAGTTGTACCCCATTTGTATACAATGAATCAAATACAGTCTGTAAAAATAATTTTAAAAAATAAATTTTAAAAAATAATATAAATAATAATAAATGCCAGAGAGGCTATGGAGAAAAGGGAACTCTTTATACTGTTGGTAGGACTGTAAATTAGTACAACCACTATGGAAATCAGTATGGAGGTTCCTCAAGAGACTAGGCATGCAACCACCATATGACCCAGCCATACCACTCCTTGGTATTTACCCTGAAGAATTAAAGTCATTTTACTATAGTGCCACAAGCATACCCATGTTTACAGCAGCACAATTCACAACAGCCAAACAATAGAACCACCCTAAGTGTCCATCAAGGGATGATGAATGGATAAAGAAAATGTAGTATATATACACAGTTTTACTCAGTCATAGAGAAAAATGAAATTATGGCATTTGCAGAAAAATGAATGGAACTAGAGATCATTATGTTAAGTAAAATAAGTCAATTTGAGAAGGTCAAGGGTCATATGTTCTCTCTCCTATGTGGAAGCTAGAGAAGAAAAAGGAAAAGAAACATATATATATATAAAGTGTAATAATTGGATCAGGGTAATTAGCATATCCATCACCTCAAATATTTTTATTTATTTTTGTTGGGAATACTCAAAATCCTTTCTACAAGCTACTCTGAAATATACAGTTACCTGTTATCAACCATAATTATCCTACTGTGCTACATAGAATATTACAAGTTATTCCCCTTATGTGGTTCCTGAAAAAATAAAATCAGAGTAAACCACATTGAAATTATAAACCACTTTAATAAAAACTATGCTATATTTTTAAAAAAATTTTGCTCTATGGAAAACTACAAATGCCAAGTCAATGCTCTCGTGCAGTAAACTTAAGAAAAGACCAAGCAAGTGAAGCTAAGATTCAAAAGGGATGTGAGTATCTGTGTAAGAGTCATGAAGGAAAAATATACAGTAGACTGCTAAAAAATGGATTTAGAGACCAGTACCCTTGTCTTATCAGCAACTACTTGCCCTTGGTACTTATGGTTGAATGAGTGATCAAAAGAAAACTTGAGGGAGACATCACCTCAAAAAAACACATATGAATGTGTTTTTTGGGACACACTAATAATGTATCCCAAATATTGTTTTCTGTTATTCCATAATGCATATCATTAACAAAATTATATAAGAAAATGTTTAATAAAGGTACATTTCTTGCATTTGCAAAAATTTTATCATAGATTTGAAATAGTTTGCATGTGTGTTCTAGCTTTAATAAAATTTGGTTATTTCAAAATGTACATGAAACTTAAATATCCTACTTATACACTTAACTTTTCAGTGGTTCATAATTTTACTTCTGAACTTCAATGACAATTATACTAATCTCCAATGTTTGTGGGTGGGAAAGAATTTTAATTTAAAAATGCCTATATTTTGATTATTTTGTATTTATGATTTTGCTCATTTAACTAAAGAATTTAATATTTAATTACAAACTAGATGTTAATTTCTAAAGAATAATAATTTGTGGGTGGAGAGAGAGGGAGGAATAGGGACTGAAATGGAGTGGGTCAGTATGTGATTTTTGTCAGAATGAACTCAGCTACTATGTACATAACTAAAATACTCTCATTAAAAAAAGGTAAAAATGGCATCTCTAAAAAAAAGCATCTACTAATAAACACATGCATATATACACATACTTTTAGAAAATATCTGGCATATAGAAGATGTTTGATAACTATGTATTAAAGAGATGAATGAAAATGGTAGAAGCTGGTTCTAGTTTTGATGGATTGCTTGCTTTTTCTTCTATTATACCATCTGTCTCCCTAGATACCATACAGGCATGCAGCAAAATATCTGATTTTCTGTAGAAAAAAAGAATTGCTGGGAGCAGGCACTAAATGTAGGTTCATTTCAAATGCAGAAATAGAAAGCTCTGAAATAAGGAGAAAAAAAAATCAAATGTTAGAGGCAGAATGACAAGTAGGTCTTTTAGGCTTAAAGTGAAATCTTCTTAAGGGCTTTTATATCCTCAAAGGGACAACTTTTCTCTTTACACTTTGTTTCAGAGAGAGGGCAGCAAAAACACTGCAAGGAAGGAAATGAAATGAAATAAGTGGGTATACCCTGGTGGGGTCCACTTTAACACACTAACTAAACATCTACTTTGTTCTCATTATAAGTAGAGAATAGAAAATTATAGTGTGGAAATTTAGCTTAGAAATTCGAAGAATTTAAAGAAATGAGTGTGTCTAAAGTCATACCAACTACAGAAAAACTGTGATTTTACACAGAGAAGCAAAAATAATCATGTCCATTTTAATCAGTCTATTGCATTTAATATTAGAATTAAAATAGAAACTATTAAAACAAAAATTGTACTTAATAAACTTAAAAAGTTATATTTCACAATGACTTTATGCCTAATGATGTTTTCCTTGAAAAGCTCTTTAATACTGGTTTAAAAACTAATAGTGTTTTTATTTGCTTAGGTGTAGATCGCTTGAACTATTGATTCCAAACACAATATTATATGGAAAATCAATACACAAAATTTCATCAAAGCTTAGTAAATTCTTTTAAAACCAGTGGAAGGAAGCCAGAGACCAGTCTGCCTGCGCCACCTTCATTCTGATTATATGCCAAAGGCTACAAACTAACAACTAACTGCATCACTACTATAAGTATTGTATCACTACTTACAATTTAATTCAACAACCTGTTCTTGTCAATGTCATCAATGACTTCCATGTGCTAAATCCAATTCTTAATTATAAATGCTCTTCTCATGTGAACTATCTGTAGCACTTGACAAAGTTTCCCCTCCCTTCTTACAATCATTTAATTTGGTTTCTAGGGCATCTGACTTTCCTAATTTTCTTCCTACTTCAAGGGTTATTCCTTAGCATCCCTTGCTGGTTTCTCCTCATAGTCTAACCACTTAAGGCAGAAATAGTCCAGTGTTCAGGGTTTGGTTCTCTTCTCTATACTGATTTTAGGTGATCTCATCTAGTTCCATGATTTTAACACCAGCTAGTTGTTGATAATTCATAAATTTATATTTCAGAATCGGATTTCTCTCCTAAACTCCAGGCTCATTTATCCAATGGCTTCTGAGTATCTCTACTTAGATGTCTAACAGAAATCTCAAATATAACCCAATACTGAAGACCTGACCTTACCTCTCTAATCCTGCTCTTCCTCAGCCTTGCCTTGTTGAGATAAGTCTATCCTTGCAATTGCTTAGATAAAAATCCTTAGGATATCCTTAAATCCTCTTTTTCACTTACATCTGATTTCAAAATAAGAACAGAATGCCTAATTAATGGTGGTAACATGAACCGAAATCTTCCAGCACAACATCCTCTAAAAAATAAATTATACATACCTGTATATTTAGAAAAGAAACAAATGAAACTACAAAAAACCCATGCCCCCAACATAACTAGAAAACAAACTTCAAATTATCTGCACACAGAAAAATAGGCACAATTCCCAATAAACTTTTCGGTTTTTATTTTTATTTTTTATTTTTTGGTTTTAGGGTAGAAACCAGGGCACTTTACCACTGAACTACATTCCCTCTCAGCCCTTTTTAAAAATTTTAAATTTTGCGAGAAGGTCTCACTAAGTTGCTTAGGGCCTTGCTAAGTTGCTCAGGCTGGCCTTGAACTTGTGATCTTCCTGTCTTAGCCTCCTGGATCACTAGGATTACAGGTATACATGAAAACAAGGACATTCCAAAAAAAAACTGAAAAACTTCCCAGAAAAGTGAGCAGGAATAAGAAGTCTACTATTTGAAAAGCACTGAAGAGGGATCTTTAAAAACTAGAACAGGCACCATATCCCACCTGTGTCAACCAGAAACTCATTCCCATCTCCATGATCACTCAGTCTCCACATAAAGACAATATGATATCCAGGTTATAACTAATAAGATAAAATTATCCAACAAACAACCAAAACAAAAAATACTAATCATTTCCCTATAAGAAAATACAATGTGCTTTTCATCCTCAAGTGCGCTCATTTTCCTCCATCTTTGAAACTTAAATACTGAAACACGAAGTTATCTATTTTAACACAACTTATGTTAGGTGATACTTGGATAGACAGAGGAAGGAACACATATTCAAAAACATCCACATTAGAATAAAGAAATATTTTCCCATATTAAAAAAAAAGAAAAGAAACTAGAACAGGGCTGGGGTTGTAGCTCAGTGGTAGAGCATTTGCCTATCATGGTGAGGCACTGGATTCGATCCTCAGCACGAGTTTCATCTTTGGAATCTTAGGATTTGAGAAATTCTCCAGTTAAACTGCTATTGACATCTCATCCTTATTGTGGATGCTTTAATTTTTATGTTTTGCAGAATATTTCCTTTAGGAACCACAGAATACATGTCCTCAATCAGCACACAGAACACCCCCAGTACAGACCATGTTAGGCCACAAAAATTCTCAAGGAATTAAAAAAATATTCAGTGTCACAGTATATATCTTCTCTGAACACAATAAAATAAAACTAGAAATCAGTAACAAGAACTTCAGAAATTGTAAAAATATATGGCAATTAAACAATACACTTGAAAAACCAATGGGTCACTGAAGAAATCAAAAAGGATATTTAAAAACTTCTCAGAAGGGCTGGGGTTGTGGCTCAGTGGTAGAGTGCTTGCCTAGCATATGTGAGGCACTGGGTTCGATTCTCAGCACTGCATATAAATAAGTGAATAAAATAAAGGTCCATCAACAACTAAAATATATATACGTATATATATTTAAAACAAAAACTCAAACAAAAATGGAAACAACATTATCAAACTCTATGGAATGCAACAAAAGCAGTAGTAAGAGGCAAATTTATAGCAATAAGCACATGCATTAAAAACAAAAAAGAATTTCAAATAACCTTAAGTCACTGGGGATATACCCTCGAAAGGGCCCGTGGAACCCTGCTGGTACTCTCCCTCTCTTTCTTACTTTTGGCCTCAAGATATAAGCATCTGCTTTGAAACAAGCTCACAACATAATGGGCTACCCTCAACAGAGGCTCAAACTGATGAGGCCACACAATCTTGGACCTGAAACTCCAGAAGCATAAGGCAAAATAAACCTCTCTTACTTTGAAGTAGTCTGCATCAGATATTTCGCTGTAGTAATGCAAAGCTGACACTACCATGTTTGCTACACTATTATTCACAATGACATGGGATCAACCTAAGTGTCCATCAATGGATAATCAACAAAGAAAACACACAACAGACACACAACAGAACACTATTCATCCTTAAAAGGGGGAGAAAATTCTGTTATCTGAGACAACAGGAACAAATCTGGAGAATGTGTTAAATTTAAAAAATAATTCAGGCACACAAACACAAATATTATATGATCTTATTTGTCTGTGGAATATAAAAATAAAAAATCCATTGACACATATTGATCACCAGGATCTGGGGTCTATGTGTGTGGGGTGAGAGTGTGGAGGACTGGGAAGATGTGGGTTAAAGGATACAAACATCCTTTGATAGGATGGACAAAATTAAAGAGTTCCATTCTACAACATGTTTACTAGAGTTAAGAACAATGTACTGTGTACTTGAAAATTGCTAAGAGGGATTTGAAGTATTCTCACTGCCAAAAAAGAAAAAAAAAGAAGAGATGATTATGTAAGGTAATATATATGTGAGCTTGATTTAGCCATTCCACACGTATCTACATCAAAATATCATGTTATCTGGGCTGGGACTGTAGCTCAGTGGCAGAGCACTTACCTAGTACGTGTGAGGTACTAGGTTCAATCCTCAGCAGCACCACATAAAAATTAGTAAATAAAATAAAAGTATTCTTTAAAAAAAAGACATCATGTTATCTGAGTTTCACTTGTTAACTTTTTTAAATTGAAAGTAAGGTAAATGAATCAAACGTGGTAAAATAGCAATAGGCTATTTGGGGAAAGTACGTGAGAATTCTTTATATTATTCTTGTGACTTTTCTGTAAGTCTCATATTATGCTGAAGAATTAAACCAACCAAAAGAAAAGCCTTTTAAATGATCATCCTGCTTCAATCTCTGACCCCTACAGTCTCGTCTCAATAAAAACCTAAAACAATTCTTTCAAAATCATGAATCAAATTATCTCACTCCTCAACCCTCTGCAATAAATGCCCATTTTATTCAGAGTAAAAGCTAATTTATACTGCTATTCTCTGAATGGTGTACTCTTGATGCAGATATCCAGTTGGCTAACTTTTTCACTTCCTTCAAGTCTTCGTTCAAATATTACCTTCTCAATAAAGAACCCCTCACCATCCCATTTAAAATCTCAAACCATTCCCTATCTCCAGCACTCCTGATCCCTTGACTTCTTCTTTTGATATCTTTTCTTTTATCATGTGCCACAATGTAACAATTACATAATTTACTTAGATTTTTCCTGTATTTTTTTAATCATACAACTGAGATTCCCTTTGCTACATGAGTGGATGAATTTTTCAGAGTTCTGTTTTCTAATATATCTTAAATGCCTAGCACACATCAGGAATCCAAAAATAATTGTCAAATAGATGAACATGTTTCATTGATCACCTGCTGCAATAGGCATTGTCCAAAAGAACAAAGAGTCAGGGACCCAACTACACAAGGCAATCACTTAAAATTTGATGGCATATGGTACAAAGTACAACATTAGGGAAAGGAAAATTCTAGATGAAGAATAAAATAAGTATACTGGCTATAATATCAAAAATCTTGCCAGTGAGAGGAAGGCAAACTGCAGAGGTATTTAAGTCCAGATATTCTGGGCTTAAATAGTCTAAACATAAATAAAAATACTTACTATGTCACTTTAATATTAATCCACATTTGAACATTTACTCAATCAGAATTCCTACCACTTTTCAAGACAATCTCTTTACTAGTCAATCTCTCCAATTTTCTAATGTTTATAAATAAACATACCATAAGAAGAATGCAAAGTGAAATTGCAAATCTTGCAAAAGATGAAGTTTCATGGTCTATAAAGTAAAATAGAATCACAAGAAAATTATTCATTTCTAATTTAGAAAGTGGTCAAGATACACCAACAAGAATTAGAACATGAAAGGTGATTCATAGGATAATGAATAGAGATTAATAAAAATCCTTAGAAAAATTTGGTGATACCTTCAAATTTTGTAAAACAGAACACTTTCCTTAATCTTACTCAAAGACAAATATGAAATGAAGGACATCATAATGTGCTGTCATAACTTGGTCAGCAGTGCCTCACATATGCTAGGCAAGCTCTCTACTCCCTCTCTCTCTCACACACACACACACACACACGCACACACACACACGATAATTGTGTGCAGTGATGGACACAATCAGCTTGCTTTACTCATTCCACAATACATATCTTTATCAAAATATCACATTAAACACTGTAAACAATATATACCTTTTAAAAATATTTTTTCAGATATTGATGGACCTTTATTTTATTCATTTATACGTAGTGCTGAGAATCAAACCCAGTGCCTCACATGTGCTAGGCAAGCACTCTACCACTGAGCCACAACCCCAGCCCCAATATATACTTTTTATTAATGAAAGTTTAATAAATTTGTGAAGAAACAAGAAATTCATCCTCAATTCTCATATTAGCTTATAGTTACAAACATACAGTAAACGTCCCTGCAGATTTTAGGTTTCAGATGTCAAAACTAAGAGCTAATCAAACTTCTCTCCCTCCCTCCTTCCCCCTCTTTCTCTCTCACACACACCACCACCACAACAATTCTTTATGTATGTATACACACACACAAACACTATTCTTAAATGGGTCACTTTAAGAGGTGCTTTTTAAGCATCTTATATTTTCCTTGAGGAACACTGAAGGGGGAAAGATAGAAAATAAGTGAAAAAGAGAGATGATTTTTTAATACAAAGTCCCCGAGGGAGGGTGAACAGATGTTATGTTTTAATCAGTTACATATTTTGTTCGTTTTTTGGTATCAGAGATTGAATCCATGGGCCCTTAACCACTGAGCCACCTCCCCAGCACTTTTTTATAAATTTAGAGAAAAGGTCTCTCTGAGTTGCTTAGGGCTTTGCTAAATTGCTGAGGCCAGCTTTGAACTCATGGTTCTCTAGCCTCAGTCTCCTAAACTACTGGAATTACAGGCTTGGGTGCCACTGTGTCCCTCAGAGTTGTATTTTTAATAAACAAAACAGAAAATAAGCCACACACACTTGTAATCCCAACTATTTGGGGGCTGAGGAAGGAGGATTGTAAGTCAGAGGCCAGCCTAAACAACTCAGCAAGACCCTGTTTCATAATAAAAAGTAAAAAGAGCTGAGGATGTAATTCTGTGGTGAAGTACCCCTGGGTCCAATCCTTAGCACTGAGGGACAGGGGTAGAAAATAAATAATTTTTGTCATATATTCAGCTAAAGTGCAAAAAAGCTTAATTAGAGGGGCTGGGGTTGTGGTTCAGTGGTAGAGTGCTTGCCTGGCATGTGTGAGGTACTGGGTTTGATTCTCAGCACCACGTATAAATAAATAAATAAATTAATTAATTAAAGGTCCATTGACTATGTGTGTGTGTGTGTATGTATGTGTGTGTGTGGGTGTATTCATGTAAATATATATATACATATGTATATATATATATGTATATATATATATAAAGCTTAATTAGAATCTTTGGCAAAGGATGTAATTTATAATTTGGACCACAAGATGGAGGCACCAGTCACCTGGAAACAATAAAGATAAAAGCAAAGAAAAGGTCTTTTTGGTTAAAATGGTAAGAACTAACTTAAAAATATATATACAGTCCCACATTATTTTGTAAAAAATGGAGGCTTATTCTAATAATCAACTAGTGAAGACACAGTTCTGAAGATATTTCTCTACCAAACCTCATTCAATTGTGAACGCTAAAAAGCAACTATGTCAACTCATTTGGTAACTCTTGCAAAGTAACTTAGACTTAGAAAACCTTTGAATAGCTGTAGAAATGCAGTGATGAACTGAGCAGTTCCTCAAAAATTGAGAGGGATATGAAATATGATATTTCATCTGATTTATAATAAGAAAACACTGGGGTTCTGTGCAAATATGATAATACAAATTGAGTTTTACCACAAAGTGACCTTGATAATTCAACAGCAGATACATTAATTTTCTTCATTTGTTATAATTCTTCCACAAATATGAGTCCTGACAAATGCCAGAAAATGTGTCTAATGCACATTATTTAATAAATAATAATCATTGCTGATATTGATATTACTATTCTTAATATAAAGTAGTTATAAAGCATCCTCAAAGCAAAAGAGGACAAGTAACTCTTTTTCTCTTATATGAAAAATTTTTAGTCTCACCTAGAAAAAGATAACATAGCTTAGTCAATCATCCATTATTAGTTTCCACTTCTGCTTTATGATCACATATTTCCCTGACAGGAAATTCAGAATTTAAGATTAAAGTTCATTAAATTCATTTTTAAGCCAGTATAAAGGACTGACATACATGTTTGACTGTGAATATATTTCACCCTCCTGTTTTTCTCTGGTTGAAAGTATGATACAGATGTGGTTCTGGAATGCAATCATGGACTATGGGGGAAATAATGTTTTTCTCCCCTTCACCAAAATACAATTAAGTATTTAAACACATTACACACATTCACACATAATCTAAGGGAATTCAGAAGGCAACTGAGAAATCATCTTGAGGAAAACACAAAAAATTAAAATTTAAAATGGAAGATCAGAAAAGTGCATAGGCCTAAAACAATGGCCTACATAAAAACTTTACAATTATTTTGTTTTCAACAACGTATTTTAAAGTAAGTAAAGTGTTTTGGTTAAAATCATAAAACCCTTTAAGAAGCTCTATTAATTTGATGATGCCAATGGTGATGATTACCTTCTATGATCTCTAATAAACTCAGGATAGAAAATTACTTACTATTAAAAATTATATTATGATTTTAAATTTTTTGGTCAATTCTTCAAACTTTAGTTGCCACTTACATCACTGCACATCACTGTACTACAAGGATAATCCACATTGTAACTTTAAAATCTTTGTCATAAAAGTTAATTTACAAAATAGTAATTCAGAGTTTATTTGGAGTAAAAAAAAAAAACGAAATCCAATTATTTTAGACAAAAAAATTATTCCTTTAGTCTAAAGGGAAAAAAAATTACTTAATAAACTATCAAGCTATAATTTTGGAACAATGCTGCCATCTGCTGGAAAAACTGAATTATCTTCACTATTTCCAATGTTAAAGAGCAGCTACCACATTCAAGAGAGCTCGATCATCATTTTCTTATTGTCTACTAAAACAAAAAACATCTGATTTATAATTCTGACCCACTGATATTTTCTGATTGTTTGTAACTATTTCTATTAACTATAATTCATTACAATTTATATATATTAAATTCTAAATGCAAATAGGTTGAGGTGACATCATCTAAAGCAGAGAATTTACAAATCAATTACACACAACAGTGGCTGATACAAGTTTTGAATGATTAGATAATGATATATTCATCCTGGAAAGAAAAATAACACTGAGTGTATTCACAAGTTTGATGATGCTAATGAAACTAAATTTAGAAGGACATTTGACTAAGGCAAGTCTAAACCTGAACCACCTAGAAGAGTGATGATACCATGGAAAGATACTCTTATTTTTAATAAAAACGTTTTAATCCTTGAAGAAAATTTTGGCTCATTTATCAAAGTAGACCTTAATTATCTGTTTTAAAATTTTGCAAAACTACTCAATCATTTCCTACGGTTTTAAACATTTTATTTTGTTAGCATTTTTATAATTCTGGGTCCATAAATATCTTGATTCATTGAACAGTTGCTTTTTTAGCACCTACTTTACACCCAGGCACATGTATATGAAACTCACATATTCAGAAATGAAACTATCACCTCATGCTTAAAATAAGGATAATGATCCCTAGTTACATGGTTGTTGTAAAGATATTGAAATAATCATTACTTAATGAATGGTAACTACCAGTAACTCATGCATTACTATAAAAACAAAAACAGAGGTTATGGAAGTGGGGAATGAAATGGAAAGAAAAATGTGTTTTTATTTTATATTACAAATCAAATATGCAAACATCTGATTAAAATAGCCATTGATTTATACTTTCCTCCTTAATGTCCTCAAATCCTTTGAATTTATTAAAGAATATATAGGAAGGGTTATAGTTATGTAATAAAACAGATACAAGTTCCATCAAAAGATCTGAAAATAAGGCTCATAGGTTTGAAATTCATAGCACATGTATGCAGTTAGTGCTCAATAAATATTTGTCACATGAGAAAATTAATGAATGGTACAGAGTGAGATGAAAAACAAATTCCACAGTGCTGACTGGTCTGTGGATCAGCATGGGCAGACAGGCCAGTCTGCAAAGAATCTGGGTTTTCTAAAAAGTCCCAAGACAATGCCAACCTTAGAGGAACAGAACTGAAAGCAAGACAGAAATAGTAAGGGTCAAGTCCAAGTAATCTGGAAATGTTACCAGTGCTCCCACAGGAAGTCCTGGTTCTCACTAATGTGAACAGCTTGTAGGATGTCACACCAATTGAAACTGAGAATTATGAAAAGTAACAGACTAGATGCAACTAATAAGAGGCTACATTCAATTAATTTTTAAAAATATTTTTAGTTGTAGGTGGACACAATACCTTTATTTTGTTTATTTAGTTTTTTTAATGTGGTTCTGGGGATTAAACCCAGTGCCTCACACATGCTAGGCAAGTGCTCTACCACTGAGCCACAACTCCAGCCCTTCAATTAATTTTTAATGCTATTATCTTTTTCCCTTAATGTTATTATTTTTTCTTTCCAATACCATTACTGCAGTCCAATGGAATCTCTTTTAAGGATCATGGCAAATACAGCAATGCTGGCATGTAATAGTACACCTTAGTTCTCTTCCTCTCCCTTCTAGTTTATCTTACAGAGCCTCCAGAGTCATTCTCTAATAACTCTAGCCATGTCACAAGCTTTTCCTTATTGAAATGCTTCACTGGTTATTTACTATTTACAGAATGAAGTAAAAACTTCAAGCCTATAATATCCAAGACCTTTGATAACCCAACCATCTCTATTCCCACATTGAAGTTTTTTCTTGTTCTTCTATGCTACAGTCAATCCACATGGAACTATCCAATGTCTGTGGCATTCTTACCCCTTCCTAACTGTGCCCAGGAGTCTTCTTTCATCACTTTTTCTGAAATCTTATTTATCCCTCAAACTGATGATCAAGTGCTTCAAGCTACTTACCTCCCTAAATTCTCCCAGTTAGAATTAAACACAGAGCACCCTCCTCTTTTTTTCAAGTATAGTTCTAACAGGCTGTAGGTTGTTTCTCAAAGAAAGTTAACCATCAACCCTCTGATTTATGTTCCAGTTGGGTTAGGAAAGATGAGTCTAATCCTTTTCTACATAACAATCTTTCTAAATCTTTTCTTTATGGGATAAATTTCCTCCACAGTAACAGGTAATAATTAAAGATATAATTCCTATAAAAAAAATCTACATAGATAAAACTTATATAAATAAGAAGGATGTAATAAGAACTACCTGATTTGGACACCAAATTTTCAACCATTTCTCTTCAAGTGTGGTGTGCAGAAACAAACATAGTGCTCTAAGCCAGTGATTTTGTTTGTCAAATTTGGAAGTTTACAAAGTCCACTGGCAAATTAACAACTCAAAAAGTTCTCCCATTAAAATTAGCCTAGTAGTTTTAACTGGGTATAAACGCTTAATGTGCAAAAAGAAGAGATAAACATGAGAAAATAAGGTTCAAAGATGACATAGCCAGAACCAAGTACATGAATATAAGAAGTTATCTTAGAAGAGAGCTACTTTTGAACATGAGATAAATGCAATCCAATAGATAAAACTCATATAAATAAGAAGGATGTAATAACAAAAGTATTTTAAAGTCAGTTTATTTGAAGAATCTTTTACAATATAATCTACCACAGAATAAAATTCAACAAAATGTTTATTAACAACTTTTTATTATAGATAACTTATATTATATTCGCAATTTATCTTGAAATGCCAATATTTTTTTAAAAAGGTAAAAATATCAACAACAGTTCCAAACTTAAATTCATGACCAGATAATACTTAACAGATTCATTTTGAGTTACCTATCTTTTCTCTTATCAAAAAATACCTTATATTGCCGCAGCCACGATGCCGAAACGAAAGAAGCAGAATCAGCAGCAGCCGCCACAGCAGCCACCACTGCCCGAGCGGGAAGAGACTGGAGATGAGGAAGATGAGAGCCCCATCGGACCACCCAGCCTTCTGGGCCCTCCCCCCATGGCCAATGGAAAGCCTGGTGACCCCAAATCAGCTCTTCACAGAGGTCCTCCAGGATCAAGGGGACTGATGATTCCACCACTGCTGAGTCTCCCACCTCCTCCCCGGGGCAGAGGCCCAATCCGGGGAGGCCTCGGCCCCAGACAAATCCGACCGCCCCGTCTGTCGACACTTTTCCAAAAAGGGCCACTGTAGATACGAAGACCTCTGTGCCTTCTACCACCCAGGCGTCAATGGACCTCCTCTGTGAGACTGTGCCTTCCCATCCAGGCTGGAAGGAGCCCTCTGTGACCTAGCGGCCATTTATTTCCCTCTGGCCCTTTGATGGCTACTGTGAGGCTCTTCCACCCAACACCCTCGGTCAATGACACGTCCACCCCATTCACCACCTCCCTGGTTTGGGGTCCAGAGTTGTGTTTCATCACTGGTGCGCAGTGCGCTCTGTCTTCTAATCCAGCCTCCAGAGACTTGCCTTCGGGACCCCTACTTGTTCCCTTCGGGACCCCTACTTGTTCCCTTCGGGACCCCTACTTGTTCCCTTCAACTGCCTCCTGGATCTTTTTCCCTTTCGCCAAATGACTGCTGAACAGGAAACCTCTTTGGTGCTGTTTCTTGTGCATCTGTTCACCTGTCCCCAGTATTGCCCTCAATTCCTGAGAGCCCTGGAGTGGTTTCCTACCCCCTTTAGCTGCTTGTTTTAAGTCCTTTTTATGTGACATCCCAATGTTTTCAGCTGCTCAGGAAACTCACCAGGTTTTCTGACCTGGGGTCAAGTTTGGGTGACTGCTACAGAGTTGCTCCCTGAAAGGCAACTGCCCCTGCTTTTGGATTTTGTAGTTTCTCTGTCAGTAGCATGATCCCCACCGCTATGGTCTGTGATCACTGTGCTTTGTGAAACTGTGCATCCCCTTCTAGCCTTTCTCAGTGTCCGTGGCATTTTTGTGATTTCCTACCACTAGAATAAGTTTTTCTGCCAAAAAAAAAAAAAAAATACCTTATGTGAAAAATATAGTTATTTGATGACTAATTACCACACTAAATGAATAAAAATAAAGGGTAATTTTTAAAGGAATTCTTAAAAATTTTTTGTGCTGTGTTAAATGCTCAACAATTTATGCAATGCCAAGAAAATTCGAGGTTTCTTAAAAAAATCACCCTTTACATCAAGGAAATAGAATTAGATAATTCATTTTGGAAGAATTTATTGTAAAACAAACCAGAGACTTTTGCCTTGATTTATAGTGGAATGCTTTAGGAAATGCCTAATAGTATTTATGGACCATAACAGGTCTGTGCTTCTGGCTTTAATGATTAAGAACCCAGGCACTCAGAGATACTAGGCAGTAGCATACCAGAGATTAATTTCTTCCACATCATCAATGAAAGCCTGATTTTCTTACAACCAACAGTACAGGAATTCAGGGAATATAAAGACACTGGAAAACAATCTGGAACTATAATACTGTCAAAGATGAATGGATATCCTTTGACCCCCAAATCACATTTTTAGAATGCCCTAAACATGTACAGATAAAACTTTTCCCCTTGCAATTACTAACAGTGGTTCTATAAGCATTCTTATATATGTCTTTCCATGACTAGAATATTTATAACAGACTATTAGTAACAGCAAAAATCAAGAACAAATCCCTTGTGAACAATAGAAGGGATGAGTAAATTGTGGCATATTTATATACAGAACAGTATACCACAATGAAAATGCGTGGATTATAATTTCTTATTCATTCTTTTTTTTTTTTATGCATGCATGCATGCATGTACATACCAGAGATTGAACAGGAGTGCTTAACCACTGAGCACATCCCCAGCCCTTTTCATTTTAAGACTGGGTCTCACTAAATTGCTGAGGCTGGCCTGGAACTTGTGATAGTCCTGTTTCAGCCTTTCATAGCTGGAATAACACCACTGCACCCTGCAACAACCCAATCCTAAATATCATATGGGTCAAAGAGAAAATAAAAATAGAAATTAGAAGATTGGGGGCGGGGGGTTACCAGGGATTGGACTCAGGGGCACTTGGCCACTGAGCCACATTCCCTGTCCTATTTTGTATTTTATTTAGAGACAGGGTCTCACTGAGTTGTTTAGCACCTTGCTTTTGCTGAGGCTGGCTTTGAACTTGTGACCTCCTGCCTCAGCTTCTAGAGTTGCTAGGATTACAGGCATGGGCCACTGTGCCAGCTAGAAGATATTTTAAGTGTATGAAAACATTTTTCAAAAAAGATAAAAAAAACTTTGTGAAATGTGGCCAAAAAGTGATTTCAGGAAATCTACAGGATCAAAAACATTTTTTTAAAAGGAGAAAGTTCAAATTATGACTTCAGTGTTCACCTTAAAAAACTATAAAAATAAGAACAAATAAAACCAAATGAGAGAAGGAAACAAAAAGAAAATTTTAACCAATGAAAAAAACCACAGAGAAAAAAATCAACGAAACCCCAAGTTGATTCCTTTAAAACTTCAATAAAATTAACAAACCATGCATCAGAAAGACCAAGTAAAAGAGCAATCATAATTTATCAATTTTAGGAAAGCAAGAAAAGATATCATTATGAATTCTACAAACATTAAAAAAATAAAGATGAGTTGTTATGGATAACTCAAAGTCCATAAACTCAATATGTTAGACAAAATGGGCAAACTCCAAGAAAGACACAAACTACTAAAAGTTCACACAAGATAAAATAGATAGCCTGATAAGTCTTATATCTGTTAAATTCCTGAATATGTAGTTTAAAAGCTTCCAACAAAGAAAACGAAGACCTGATGGTGATTTATGCCAATTAAGAAAATCACAAATTCTCACAAACTCTTCTAGAAAATTCAAGAGAAGGGAACACAATCCAACTCACTCTGTGAGACCAGCATAACCCTAATAACAAATCCAGAAAAAGACATTACAAGAAAACTAGAGATCAAGATCCTCAAGGACAAAAAGCTCAAAATTCCTCAACAGTGTGTCAGGACATCAAATACAATAACAAAACAAAAATGATAATGCATAATGACCAAATGGCGTTTACTCCACACATGTAACATTTGAAAAGCATTCAACAATGTCAAGTAAGTTGAATACTTACGTTCAGGCAAAAAAAAAAAAAATTAAACCTGTACATGATTATTTATAATAGCTTTATTCATAAGTGCCCCAAATTGGAAGCCACCAAGATATCCTTCAATAAGCAAGTTAATACACAAACAATGGCTTCACCACACAATGGAATATGATTCAGCAATAAAAACAAATGAGCTATTATGCCATAAAAAGACATGGAGAAAAGCATTAATAAATATTACTAAATGCATATTACTAAGTGAAACAAATCCAATCTAAAAAGGTTATGTGCTGTATGATTCAAACTATATAACATCCTGGAAAAGGCAAACCAGAGAGACAGTGAAAAGATCAGTGGTCATTAGGGAGTTAATTGAAAAGGAGGGAGGGAAGAGGTAGCAAATCCTAATCCAAGATATCCATACTGGGAGAAACTGCTGAAGAGGAGGAAAAGGAGTATCTGAGTAGTTTTCACTCAATTTTTCTGAAACTGTTCTAAAAAAATAAAGTGTATTAATATTAAAAAGTCAAAATAATTCAAGTTTCATTCATTTAAAAAAAAAAAAACAACCTCTCAGCAAACTACAAATACTTGTAAGGAACTTTGTTAACCTTAGAACGGGCATCTGAAAAAATTATAAGTAACTTTATACTTAATAATTTGAACAAATACTTTTCCCCTAATATAGGAAATAAGGCAAAAATATTTACTGTTACCACTTCTATTCAATATTATAGTGAAGGTCTAATCCAGTGTAACCAGGAAGGGAAAGGAAATGAAAGGCAAACAAGTTGGAAAGGAAAAAACCAGAATTGTCCCTATCAGCAGTTGACATAATGCCCAAATCTACAAAGGGCTAGGCAAAACAATAAAATACGCTGTGGTATGGCTGATTAACATTAAAAAAATTAATTGTATTTCTATGTACAAGCAATAAGGAGCTGAAAATTAACTTTTAAGAGCACATTTATAGTAACCACACAATGTAATATATTTCACAATAAATATAACAAAATATTTGCATAATCTCTACACTAACAACTACAAGTCATAGGAAAAAGAAATCAAATAACCACGAGGTAAATGACGTCCCCAAATTAACTCAAATGGATTTTGGCATTAAATTTAATTATCTTAATGCTGTATTATCCTGTTTGTTTCTCTTGAGTAGCCAAAATATCTTGTGATGCTAGGTAAATATTGTTATTCACATTTTACAGAGCAGGCTAAAGTTGCTATGATCCAGCACCCATACTCCTGGGTATGTTCTCATAGGAAATGAAAACTTATGTTCATATAAAACTCACATGTGAATGTTTATTGCAGTACTACTCTTACGTACCCAGAACTAGAAGCAACCCATATTTCTTTCAATGGGTAAATGTACAAACTGTAGTACATCCACAACAAGTAACACTAGTCAGCATAAAAACGAACAAACTATTGATACATGCAATGAATCTCAAAGACATTACACTGAGTAGAAGAAATCAGTTTCAAAAGGTTACATATGGTTATGATTCTATGTGTGCAACATTTTCAAACAGACAAAACCAAAATGACAAAAAACAAAGTGGTGGTTGCCACAGTTAGGAATGGAGAAAAATTGTAACACAAAAGGTTAGCATGAGGGAGTTATTGAGGGCAAGAGAGCTGTTCTGTATGCTGACTGTGATCCCCTTACATGAATCTTGTATGTATGTTAAAAAGTAAAGAACTGTACACCAATTTAAAAAGTCTATTTTACTATATTTAATTTGAAAATAAAAATTTAAAAACAATAGCAAAAAACAACAGTAGAGAAAAAATGAGATACCACTATGTACTAACTAGAATTACTAAAATTAGTGACCATACCCAGTGTTTATATGAAACAACTGCAACTCTCACACATTCTGGTGGCAATGAAAAATGGTACCATCACTTTGGCAGTTTCTTAAAAAGTAAAACATACTGTAAGTTTACCTGCCATTCTACTTCAAGATATGTAATCAAGAGAAATGAAAGCATATGTCTATAAAAAGACATGCATGGATATTCATAATTTATTTGTAATAGCCCCAAACTTGAAACAATCCAAATATCTACGAAGAGGTGAATGGGTGAACAAATTAAGGTATATCCATTCCATGGATTATTAGCAATAAAAAGGGATAAATTTTTGGTGAATACAAACATGTGAATGAATTTCAAATCATTATGCTGAGTAAAAATCCTAGAGGAAAAAAGAAAACATGGTATATATTTCCATTTACATAAAAATTCTAGAAAATGCAAACTATAGTATCAGAAATCAGATCTGTGGTTGTCTGGGGACAGGAAGCCAAAAGCAGCATATTCTTTGCCCTGACAGTTTAAAAGCTCATTAGGAAAACAAGTCTAAGATATTAAAATAAGTTACAGAAGAAGCCTAGGCAAAACAAATTTTAGTGAAAAAAAAATCATAAAATACAATTAATGTGTGAGGAAAATAAATAAAACACAATATTGAAAAGGTCTTTGTGCTTTTCAATATTACTGTTATTACTATTATCTTTAACTTTCATGTAAGAATACTCAGACTTGGAGAGGACAATTACTTTGCCTGTGATCCCTAAATTATTAGGCATCAGAGCGGAGATTCTGACCCAACTTCCTTCGCCCCAAGTCTGAGATCTTAAGCATCGTGGTGATAGGAAAACACAGAAGAGGTTATGAGGGCTGATATAACGTGTGGTTTCAAAGGACAGGAACGCCTCCTAACATCCCAAACCACCTGCTCGACTACTTGGCACGAATCCTGCACAGAAACACAGTAAGAGCCAGGTCTTAGGATGCAAATTTCTGGGAAACGGAACAGGGGGCCCTGAAGGATTAGAAGTGAACAGTGTGCACGGACCTACTTCTAACAGGTTTTGGTTGTGAAGAAAGTGACCACGGGGCCAGAGCCAAGGTACCACTGAGAAAGTCAAAGGGTGAGAAAGAGGAAAGCCCTGGCGCTGAAGATACACCTCCTCAATGGTACACCACTCGGCCCTGGTCGCAAGTTAGGCACAGGCGCGCGAAAAGCCACTTCCCTGCTTCTCTCGCAAAAGATCGGGTCAGATGAGTCCGGGTCTAAGTGGCCCAAGGGCCAGGACTAAACCCTCCGCTGGGGTTCAGGAGCATGCGCGGTGCTCACGCGGGACGCCCGGGGCTCAGCCGGGAAGGCGCTGCGGGGCAGAGACTGCGGACTCCAAAGCCAGGCCGCCGCGCAACACCGCAGGGCCAGACGTCGCTGAGTTACGACACCCGAGTGAAGGGGAGAGCGGGGCGGACCAACTCGGGAAATACTTTCGATGATACCTTAAGCGTTCCCCGGCAGTTGACAAGACGCTCTCACTTTTCCCTTATTCACTGACCAAGCAACGCTGATCTCTCTCATCTCACCTCTCCAGTTCTTGTACTCCGGGACATAGTAGTACTTGTTTCCGAGCGGGTCTGTGCCCACGTGCTCCTTCACCTCCCTTGACAACGCTCTCCGCAAGGCGCGAAACAAACCCTGAGACCAACCCATGCCCGGCACTTCGCTTTCGGAGTGAACCCAAGCGGATCTGCCCCTGCTCTGGGACCGACGCTCCAGCCGCCGACCCCGCCCACTGCGCTGGAGGAGTACTGCCAGCCTCCATCCACGAGCCCTCCGAGTAACGAATCCCACCATTGGTCAGATGGTATCACAGTTTGGCCAATGGGAAGCTCCGCTGTTGAAGCTCCGCCTCCAAGCCCTGTCATGGCGGCGTCCTGTGTGCAAGCTGTTGTGAGGAAACGCGATGCTGGGCTTTTTGTCAGCGCGACAGGCGGGTTTGGAAGACCCTGCGCGCTTCCGGAGAGCGGAGTCCACACGGAGGTAAAGAAAATCTTACCTTTTCCTTTAACAGTCCTGTCAGACTTTGTCCCAATGAATGGCTGAATCCTAGAGACGAAGTCTGGGGCCATCGACAAGAGATGGACTTGGAGAAATTGGCAGAAGCTAGATGAGGAAGAGCCTTGTGTGCTTGCGTAAAATTATGAATATTAGAGTAAGGTCACAGCTATTCGGTTTTGACTTCTGCTTGAAGAATGGGTTGAAACTGAGCAAGAGTAGGAGCCAAGTTAGGCGAATGCTGTCCTTGTGCAGAAAAGAGTTGATGGAAACCGGGAGCAGGGAGGAAGCAAGTGGGATGAAGAGAATGAAGAAGTTTGAAAAATGTCCAAGAAATATAAACAGCCCTGGAAAATGAGTGGATGGGTGAATGATGAAAAGGGAAGTCAGTAATGATTCCCAGATGTATTCCTCGTGTAGGAAGTTGAATATTGGTGACCTCTGAGATAAGATTTTCTAAAGAGGAAGCAAGTTTCACTTTTAGTTTTGCCCATATGATTTTGAAGAATCTGTGAATATATTCACTCAGAGAGTGGAGGACACAGTTGCATATTTGAGTCATATGCTCCAGGAAAATTTAGATTTCTTTGACTTAGGGTACAGGAAGTCACGAAGAGATAAGATCAAACATGAACTATTAATAAGTCTGCTCTCAGACGTAGCCATTAATTCAGAAACCAGATGAGGGGCAATGGGAGATGAAGAAAAGACAAAGGTTGTGCCAGGTGGGCATAACCACCTGTTTGTTTGACTGACCCAAAGCTAGCTTAGCACATTTATTATAGGTTTCATCAAAAGATTATTTGTGGGAAAGTTTCAGCAAAGCAGGTAATCTGAAGGACGCAGGACTAGCGGTACATTAGGGTCATGTTATTTGCTTGGAATTTTCTATTCCTGGGAGCTGGTGCCTGAGCCCATGGTCCACACTAAGAACTCTGAGCCTTTGCACAGTTTCCTCTGTCCATCGCCACTATAGCAACTGGGCCATCTCCACCTGGACTTTTGCACAGGCAGTTCCCAGCACAAACTGCAGCCACCAGAGAGTCAAAAACAAAAACAACAACAAAAAACCATGATTCAAATCGCTGATGTTTAAAAATGTGAAAAATCTGAGAAACATAAGCATTTAAGGTTAGACAGAAGGGGCAGGGAAGTAGCTCAGTGGAAGAGTGCTTGCTTCCCATTAGCAAAGCTGGGGTTTTGATCCCTGGCCCCGGGAGATAAAAAGATTTGACAGAAGAAGAGAATGTAGATGAACTTACAATGAGTAACCACAGGGGTAGAGTTAAAACTGAGGAACTGAGATATGCATGCTGAAAGGATGTGGCATTTAAGAAAGGAGCCATCAAATGTGCCACATACTGCCTGCCCTCTTTGCATTCAGTAGTTTTCTTTCATATTACTCAGCTTTACTTTTTTTTCATGCAATTTATTCCTACCGAAGTTGTACTGTATATTTTCTTTCTACTATATGATCATCATCTTAATCCCACAGAGAAAAAGGGACCTGTATTCTAGGCCTAGAAAAGGGTTTGGCATATGGTAGAAGTTTAAAAAGTATTTTGTAAGTAACATACACTCAATAAATATGAGAAATTAAAAGCACACATTGCATTTAACTGATAGACTAAATACTAATGATCTTGGGGAAAGTAGTTTCAGAGGAATGGTGGGAATAAAAATAAGAGAATAAAGCAAATGGGTACTGATAACATTAATGACTTTCTCAAGAAATTTAAATCAATAGGGAAAAAGTTAAAACGCTTATTGACAAACTAGTGGGTGTAATTCATTCTAATATTCCAAAGGAAGAACTCAGCTCTTCATTAGTTATCAATACCTGGGTAACAGAGTATCTCAAACTTAGAAGCTTAAAATAACTGAAAGATTTGTCAAGGATCTTAATGTGTCTTAACTGGGTTCTCTCTCTGGTTCAGTGTCTCTTACAAGACTACAATCAAAATATTGAATGGGATGTTGTCATTTTAAGACTGGACTGGGTGAAGATCTGTTTCCAAGCTCACTGAAGTGGTTGTAGACAGGATTTAGTTCTTCACTGGCTTTGGCCCAGAGGCCTTCCTCAATTCCTTGCCACCTGGGTCTCCCCATAGGGCAGATCCCAGTTTGACAGCTAGCTCCTGTCAAAGCAAACAAGAAAACAAAAAGGAATCCAGACTGTTTTTATAACCTAATCTCGAAGTGACATCTCATTACTTTTATCATGTTCCAGTGATCAGCAGTGAGTCACTAGGTCTTGCTCACATTCAAGGAGAGAAAATTATCTAAGGTTATGAATACAAAGAATTAGAGACTTTGAAAGTCATTTTCAAGGTTTTCTACCATAACTTAGAAACAGATAAAAATAATAAAGTATTTTAATAGATAATAATAAATGATCATTTAGCTATTTTCAGCAAACAATTCCATAACATTTTATGTACTAAAATGTTGTATAATCTTTACGTTTAGTATTACATGTTTAGCATAGTAAATGTTTCAAAATATTGAATGTAATTTTATTCCCATAAGTTAATGTTAAATCTTTTTTGTTGTTGTTTTCTTTGAGCCACATTTTGGTTAGCTCTAAACATGATTGAAGTTATATCCCCTATTGACTTTCTCTCCCTAACCCCACTTAGTGCAGAGATGACAGTAATATTTTTTTTCAGCCCAGTCATCTACTCAAGTGGGTTAGAGCACATAGAAATATTCAGAGGTTTTTATTTCAATGACTGCAAGAATGCAAGCCAAATCTGTACTAAAAATTTGTCAGTCTCCTCAGATAAAGCAATTTGTTTATATCAAGTAATTCTGCAATTCTATTATGATCAGTAAAGTAAACATTGTAAGTGAGTGAACTTGGCTATTGCCTCATCTTTAATTTCAGAGAAAAGAGCTTTACTCTAAAAAATAAAAAAAAACCCAGCAGTATTACTCCTTTTTTCCTATAGTTAAATTTAATATGTTTAGAGATGTTATAATATCAGAAATAATTTAAATGTGCGAGCCTCTGAAAAGCTGAATTTGTCAGTCTTTTAATTCTAAAAAGTCCTTGGTCTAAGGAAGCAACTGAGTATAAGTCTTTGTCATAATTCTGTGACCTAAACCTCTTATTTCATAAAAAGAACTAAAAGTTCACAACAGTGAGAAGTCTCTTAACTAGATGACTAAATTAATCCATCTGTAAATGGATTTCATTTCTCTGAAAATATGGTTCCCCAAGTGTAACTTCACCATTTCTGCCTGAAAACCGGTACCCTGGTGATCCCATTCACATTTCTTCTACAAACTGCTTTGTGTATTATCAAAACTCAGTGTTTGTCCTTAACCCCATTAATGTCAGTTTTACTTATTATTCTTATTATTTTATTTCAATGTGAGCTGGTGAAAAATTAATGCAAAAAGAGAGTTGCTATTCTTTTAAAAAAACTAAATGAACTACTTATGAAATACTCAGTCCAAAACAAAATGCTTAAAACAAAATGCTATTCAATACCAGATGATATCTTACAAATGATGGGGGCGGATAAAACTTTGTCAGAATATTGGGATCACCTGAGTTGGTTGGAAAGCATATTCATGCCAAAGTTCCACTTCCAGAGATTCTGACTTAAGTTGTCCTGAGACAGCAGAATTTTTTTAAGCTACCTAGATTATTCTAATGTATAGCCAGGATTAGAATCATTGCTTGACAAAGATGCCACATTCACTTCTTTGCATATATCTTAGATTTTCACTCAACTAAAATAAATTAAATAAATTTTAACCAAACCTGAAAATTCTAGAATATGTATAACATGGATATATTTTGAAAAAAGAGATGAAATGATACTCCACTCAGCACATTTAATTCTATTTCAAGCAATTAACATATATTCAGGTAGTGCTCTTCTTTGCACAGTAGTGAAAGTCTGGCTGTGGAAACTGACCTGTGCAAAAGGATCTTAGTAATTGATGGGGAAAATTGCAGTTATGATTTTAATTTTTTTGTTAAAATACTAAAAAACATTACATTTACAGTTACAAATGTGTAAGAAAATGAACAGTAGTAAAGCTAATACTTATTTAACTAACACATTGTAATGTAAAATAGTATTAGAAACAGAGCCGAAGTTATTTCTTTGTTAAAGAAATTATATATTGTTACTTATTAAAAAATATGTATTGAGTTTGAATATTGCTTGCCTTTCTCTCTCTCTCTCTCTCTCTCTCTCTCTCTCTCTCTCCCTCTCTCTCTCTCTCTCCCTCTCCCTCTCCCTCTCTCCCTCTCTCCCTCCCCCTCTCTCCTTTCTCCTCTCTCCTCTCCTCTCTCTCTCTTGGATTAATAGTCTTGCCTTTTTCTCATTTTATAATTTAACCATATGAGGTGAGGCTCTTTCTCTATACATTGGCTAGTTGGCCTGCTCTTTTCTATGTTTGGATCAGACTCCAGTGTTTTGTCTTCTACATCCTCATCATGAAATAGCTCTGAGCGTTCCTTTAATGTGAAGTTTTGTTTTTGTTTTTGTTTTGTTCTTATCATGTTTCCTTTGGAACATCAACCTTTGATCACAGCCACTTTCTCCTATTTATGTCTGTAAGTTCACTTGATCCTCATTCTGGATAGAGTTTCAGAAATGACAGCAGGGTCAACAATTCCATAGCCAGCTGTTTTTTCTTTATTTCCATTTGTGTTAAATTTGAGTTTCACTTCAGCATTACACTTTTTGTTTCTTTGGTGTACTTTTATTTTGATGGCCAATTCCATCTTTTACTTATTCGTTTTCATAAAATTTCATATGAATTTATCTCAGGGGCAAAGAGATAACAGATCTAGGAGTCTGTATGTAAACTGAGTAACATGTATAATGACCAATCATCTATAGATTTTGAAAGAAGTCATAAATATTGGTCACTAATTATGATCCACATGTTATTTATTTGTTGAATGAAAATCTAGTAGTAAATTTTGTGTCTTTGCTATTTCCAACATTTAAGATATTGTGATGACTGAAATTTTAACTATGTTGATGGGGATCTAGTATTATTAAATTAAACCATGAGAACAAATTAATATACATCAGACTGTGCAAAGTGAAGACTGCTTGTATATTTAAGTTAAAATATAGTGTTTACGGTTAATTTATTTTAAGTACTTTCTATTAAGTGATGTTTTTGCTTAACTAAACAAACTGTGTGATCCTCTTTTATTCAAAGAAGTTGTCTACTGTTTTTCCTCCTCAGTGGTTAAGGACAAAGCATGACTACTGATTATGCAATGTTCACAGTTAATACCCTTTAGAAATATCTACAACTTTATTGAGGAATAGTTGACATACACTTGTACAAACTGATATAATTATAGTATACAATATGTATACAACTTTTAAAATCATCACCGTAATCAAGAGAATAAGCATCTTGTACACAATAAAAAATACCTGTAATCCCAATGACTCAGAAGGCTGAGTCAGGAGGATCATGAGTATGAGGCCAGCCTGGGCAACTTAAAAAATAAAAAGGTTTAGGGTTGTACTTCTGTGGTACAGCCCCTCTGGGTTCAATCCCCAGTACTTTGTGGGGCGGGGGGGGGGGGGGGGGGGGACAGAGACCGAGAAAACAAAAGTCCTTAAATCTAAAAATTTTGTTGTGATGCTTTGTAATTCTTCCTCTTTCCTCAGCCTTAGGTCACTGTACATTAATTTGAATATTCAGAATGTTAAATGGAACAATTTTTGGCTGGCCTCTTTCACTCAGTATAATTACTTTGAAATTTCTCCATGTTCCATTTATCAATTCCTTTTTATTGCTATCAAGCATTCTGCTGTGTGGTTATACCACAACTTGTTTTCTCCATTCACTTGTAGATGGACACTTGAGTTGTTTCCAGCTTTTGACTATTGCATTTTAAAGCTGCTTTAAAAATTCTTGTACCAGTCTTTTTATTGACATATGCTTTTATTTTTCATGGGCTAATACCTAGTAGTGGAATATTAAGAGTATATCTCACTTTTTAAGAAACTTAAAAGTTTTCTAAAAACATTTGATATTCTCATTGCCAGGCATGAGGGTACCAGTTGCTCTACATCCTTCCCCTGCCTTTGCCTTTTTGGGGAGTTGTTTGAACATTATTTATTATTACATTTTAATTTATCTTGTGGTTTTATATATATATGTAAAATTTTGTGGGTGCTCTAGGAATTATGAAATACATACTTTTCATTATCTACTTATCATTTCACTGCTTTATTTGGCATATAGAAACTTCGTTACCCTTTATCTGCCACCTCTGTGTGTTGTCTTATATATTACATTTAGATATAATAAACCCCATCAGACAATGTAGTAATTTTTGTTTCAACCATATAACAGTTTAAGAAAAAGAATAGTCTGTTTACCTAGATATTTACCCTTTCTGTTGTTCCTTCATTTCTGATGTCCCAAGTTTCCTTCTTAAACTCTTCCTTTTCTATCTGAAGATTGCTGTTAATCTTTTTTAGAGTAGATCTAGTAGCTTCATGGTTTCTGAAAAGAAATCTTCAGTCATTCAAATCACTTTTTTCTACAGATAATTTGTAATTTTTCTCTGATTGCATGAAAGACCTTGACTTCAGTTTTTTTTTTTTTTTTTTTGCGCGGTGCTGGGGATTGAACCCAAGACCTTGTGCTTGCAAGGCAAGCACTCTACCAACTGAGCTATATCCCCAGCCCTTGCCTTCAGTTTTTAGCAGTCTGATTATAATGTGTCTGGGTATGGATTTCTTTGGGTTTTTCATAGGATTTATTGTGTTTCTTGAATTTATAGATTTTTCTCTGGCAAGTGGTGACATTTTCAGCTGTATTTTTTTTCCCACTACATTTTCTCTTATTTTTGGAACTCCAGTGACATACACATTAGTCCTTTTAAAATTGTTCCTTTGGTTCCTGAGGTTCTGTTCTTCTCCACCCTGTTCCCAATCATTTCCCCCTGTGTTTGGTAAGATGGTGTAATTTCAGTTGATCCGTCTTCACTGACTCTTTCCTCTGTCAACTTCAGTCTATGACTGAGTCCATCAGATTGAAATAATTTTATATTGATAAGTTTTAAGATTTTCATTTGGTTCTTGTATATTCTATTTCTTTGCTGATGCTTTTTATTTTGACATTAATTTCAAGTGTGTTTACAGTCTCATTCATGCATTTTATTGTGACTGCCTTGAAGGAGATAATTCTAAAGATCATATCATTTCCTTTGTCTTATTAAAATTGTCTTTTCCCATGTAAGTTTAAATTTTCATGGTTCTCCATATGCAGAGTAATTTTGCAGTGTGACCTGGACATTTTGAATACTCTGTTATGAGATTCTGTGTTTTGTTTCAATCTTATGATGAATGTTGATATTTTTGTTTTAAAAAGCAAATTGGCAAGTGAAGTTCAGTGTCAGTTCAGTTTTCAAAGTCTTTTCAGATCTGTTTCTGGTATGTGCCACTCAGTGGTCAGTCTGTGACCTGAATGCTGGTTAGTTTAGGTTCCAAAATCTTTCATATGCTGTTCAATGTTAAATCCATTCATGGTCCATTTAGGATTGAGTCCAGGAGGTAATAGACAGTTTTATTTCTGTGCTTCTTCCTCTCTGTGGTTGCCCTGATTGATGTTTTCCAGATCTCTGGGACTCCCTTGTTTTGTCTTCCAGCCAGAAACTTTGGACTCTGGTTACGCTGTTCTACCACTTACTTCTGTTTTATGGTCCAAGGTTTGACTCAAGTGAAAAGACAGGTACAAAGCAATAGGTTTTGATCCCGTCCTCTTGGGATCAGACTCTGATAATCAGAGAAAATTGACTTTTTTATTATTATTATTATTATTATTTTTGGTACTGGGGTTTGAACCCAGGGACTCTCAACCACTGAGTCACATCCCCACCCCTATTTTGTATTTTATTTAGAGACAGGGTCTCACTGAGTTGCTTAGGGCCTTGCTAAGTTGCTGAGGCTCGCTTTGAACTTGCCATCCTCCTGCCTCAGCCTCCCAGGTGCTGGGATTACAAGCGTGTACCACCGCGCCCGGCAAATTGACTTTATTTTAAAAAACTTAATTGTTGCGAATTGAACATACTTGTTTTGTTTTTCTTCCTGTCCTTAAGAAACACTTTAAGAGAATTTTTTTTTAATCATGCAATTTAAGCTTTTATCCACTGGGTGTCCTCAGTTAAGTCTAAGTTTTTAGAATTTAACCTTTTGTTCATGAAAAGTTGTTTCATTCTTTTTTAAAAAAAAAACTTTAAATAAAGTAAACTGTTTAACTAAAGTTTAAGATGATGCTTCAAGTGAAAAATTTTACCTGTAATTATTGATACTTTAAAATTTTATACAGTCTTGAATCTGTAAATACCTTTAAGTGTGATAGATTTAAGCATCTATGATTTTTATTTTCTGTGTTATCTTGATGAAATAAGGAATTTATGTTAAATTACTTTCTTATTGTCAATTTTTATGTTTCTTTTTTCTCCTTTTAATTTTTAAAGGATTTTGGGACTGGAGTTAAACAAAGACAGAGATATTGAAAGAATCCATGGCAGTGGAGTTAACACCCTTGACATTGAACCTGTTGAAGGGAGATAGTAAGTTTATTATATTTACCTATTGCTTTTCTAAGTAAGATGCATAAAATCTTGCCTTTTCAGAGTAATTATATAGAAGCTTTCTAAAAATAAGCAAAAATTCTAAATTGTAACATTTTTTAAACTGGCATTATTAAATTTCAAATAAATACAAAGTGTTTCCAAATAGATATTTCCAAGTTATCTTAAATCAACAAGCATTGAACTTCTTTTGGATTCAGAGGGCTTTTAAGTGCTGGAATGTGTCTTTAGATACTGTTTTAAAACATAGTACAATGTGTTTTGGAGCCAGGCTCAGTGATGTGCACCTGTAATCCTAGCAATGGGAATCCTAGCTTGGGAAACAGAGGCAGGAGGATCTTGAAGTTCAAAGCCAGCCTCAGCAACAGTGAGGTGCTAAGCAACTCAGTGAGACCCTGTCTCTAAGTAAAATACAAAATAGGGCAGGGAAGGTGGCTCAGTGGTAGAGTACCCCTGAGTTCAATCCCCATACAAAATAGGGCAGGGAATGTGGCTCCGTGGTAGAGTGCCCCTGAGTTCAATCCCCGTACCAAAAAACACAAATGTATTTTGGAGAATTAAGTTTGAAGCAAACAGGATTATGTTTGAGTGTCTTCTGAATTTAACCACTTATAAGCTTTGTGACCTTGAGCAATTTACATAAACTTTCTAATTCTCAATTAACTATGCAATGGAAGCAATAATACCTATCTAACAAGTTTGTTGTGAAGATTAATTGAGGTAATATGCAATCAAAAGCAGCATCACATATACTTTTATTCCTTTCAATTCATTCACCATACAATAGCTGAAGTCCTTTGAAAAATCTAAATCTGAACATATTCTCACAACTTGTCATGACATGTTACTCTTATAAGAAAATTCAGAGGTTAGGAATGTATGTCATTGGAAGAAAGAGCACAAGCCTAGAATTTGCAAAGCCTTGAATTAAATCTCCAGCACTAAAACAGAAGAAAAAGAAAGTCTAAAATCTTTCCTGTGGCATATAATTAGATCCTATGTAAAAGTAAATAAAAATAGTTATGTTATGGCATGTTTAACATTTGCCCCATAATTTTTATTTTATAATGAATTATTATTATTTACATTAAAATAAGTCAGGATAGATTTGGTAAACTACATTTTTCTTCCAGCTTCTACCATGGTCTCATCTCATAGTACATGAGAAACATGCAGGGAACAAGATTTTCACTTTTGCCTGTGGTCAAATGTAAAACATGACTAGCAACAATTGTTTTCTTTTTCCTGGCTTTTTCAGGCTCAATGTAACACTTCCTATTCAAGGGCAGCTGAGTCACTCACTTATAAAATATATGTAGACATGAAGAGCAGGAGATACCTGATTTCTTTTGATCTTAAGTTCTGTTGGGAAGAATATTCACTACTATTACTCCAGCCAACCATTTGGCATAGTGATTATTTGTGTGACCTGTGAAGTACATGAAGCCAATTGGCAGAGTTAGTGGGAAATGTGAGAAATTCTAAATTGCATGAAATGCGACTGGGAAATACAGCCTAAGGAATCTTTTCATAGAGCATATAGAGAAAAGTTTGAAGATTTGCTACAGTGTTATTCCCCTTTATTACATGATAAAAATACAACTGTTTGTTTAGTTGTTTGCTAAGATTTGCATTTTGCATTAAATTCTTTTGGTAGCAAAAGAGAAATAAAAAGAATTTTTCTTAAGACAATCAATGTAACTTGTCCAGTATCTCTTAATATTTACCATCCATCATGAGCACTGTAGTGATATCACTGAAAATCAGAATAGAAACCAGAACGTACAGGTATGATAAAGAAACATTTTGTTTCCAAACTTAGGTGTTATTTTTAAAAGACTATCCAAAAATTTCATTTTAACAGGTTCAACTGCAGAAGGTACATTTGCATATTACTCTTACATTTGCATATTACTCCTTATATAAGATTTATATCAAAACCTATTCATGAAGTATCCACGTAAACTCCAAAACATGAATATGCGGGAACAAACCGTTGATAACTGTAAGACTACGTGCTATCCCTTTTTGGGGCAGGGCTGAGGATCAGTCAGAAGCTTTTCTTTTATACCTTCTAAATTCTTCTTAATTAACTACATTCATCTTTAATAACAAGTTTTCTTGTCTATTTAAAAACATAAAGCCATTTCTCTTACTATGATCATCCTACCAGCAAAATATTAAACTAACAGTTAAATAATGTTATTGCTATCAAATACTTGTCATACAAGTCAGTTACTTATAATAATGATTCAGTATTTTCATCCAAATAATAGAATTAAAGGAAAACTTTTGGAAGCCATTCTAATAAAGGTAAAACATCTGACATTTTTAGAAAAGCCTGTTAATTTCAACTTTTTTAAAAAATATTTTTTAGTTGTAGGTGGACACATACCTTTATTTTATTTGTTTTTTTATGTGGTGCTGAGGATCAAACCCAGTGCCTCACACATGCTAGGCAAGTACTCTACCAATGAGCCACAACCCCAGCCCAGTTATGTTCAACTTTAAAAATAAATTTTAAATTGATCATACATGATACACTTGCAGTGCCTTGGTTAAAAACTAATTTTCACAAAGTTGAAGTATTTCTGCTTCATACAGCAGAAATATTTTTGGAATTAGTTGTGGCACATATTGTGGTAACTCTCTAGTTGTTAAGTATATAAATATTTCTCCATATATGCCATTAGAGTAACTGAACCTCTCAATGTTTTTAATGAAAAAGTTAAGCATGACACTATTTTTTATCTTTACATGCTGCACATAATCAGTTAACCTCTGAGGAACTACTTTTAAACCTAATTATTCTACAGATTGCTGTTGAATTTTTTTAAAATAAGTCTGTAAATCAGTACATGCTGCAAGTTCATCAGTTCATAACTCATTCACAACAAGACAAGGAGCTTGTACCAGAATGTAAGTCCACTACATCACTAACACACCATTTAAAGGAGCTAAGTTGTGTTGTTGTTTGTTTTTCTTTTTGGCAGCAAGACCTTCTCAATGAAGAAAGCCATATATTTGTTTCTTGAGAGACATTATGTAGCACTGCTCTGTGTTTATATTTGTTCAAAATTAGATAATCTTTTAATCAACATATTCAGTGATAGAATGCAAAAAAAATGTATCATAATTGTATCAAAACATGCTCATGAAGTATCCCTACAAATCCCAAAATATGAATATATGGGAACAAACCACTGATAACTACAGGACTGTGTGGTGGCAGCATTTATGCCAAGGCTGGATTGGAGGTCAGTAAAAAAGCACTGAGGTTTATTATAAGTCCAAATTAACCAGTGGTACGTCAAAAGCTTATCAAGCAAATTGAATTACAGTGCTGAATCTGGGAGAGCATGGCATACTCCAATTGTAGGTAAATTTAAGGGATCCATAGTAAGACCAGAAGGAGGTAGAGCAGTATGGGCTTTATAATCTCTCCAAAGAGCTAACAGGTCAAAGAACAGAACCCTTCAGACAGAATCCTACACTGAGAAGAAGCTTCTTGATATAGAATCCAAATTGGACAGTATAGGAACAATAGAAACAAAGGGAAAAGATGGCCCAAATACAATTTTTTTAGTGAACAGAACCAAGAAGTCTCTGAAAAATAAGCTCCCATATTTTGAACATCTTGTCAAAAAGGGGGAAAAAAGGTTTTTTAAAGAGAAGAAGAGGATGTTCTGAAATTACAAAATTTAGACATTATACTAAACCAAACCTCCATTCTAAAAGTTTAAGAAAACTGATATTATAAAATGAACAAAAGAATAGCATTAAGATCAAGATTCATGCAAGATAATTTTAAGAGCAAAGAGAACGAGTAGTGCTACTATGGACAATGCCCAAAAGGTATATCCATAACACAGATGATAATAATAAACAGTTATTTCAAAGCTGACCAAAAGTCATTCTAAAATATATAATTGATGAATTACATAAATTTGAATTAAAACAGAAATGAGAGGATCAAACTTAAGAAAAAATTAGAAATTAAAAAATTTCAAAAATGAAATTAAAGCATATGGAACACAATCTAGTAAATACAAGAAATAAAGGTGGGATGAAGGAAAATTTTTAAATCAAAAAGAAATGAAGAAAGGGAAAGGATTTAAAATATTTAAAATATTCTCACTTCATATGAGAATATAGGCCAAGAAGATCCAGCATACATATAAGTTCCCAGAGAAGAAAACCAAATCAAGAGAACAGAATAAATATTAAAACTAAAATTCAAATAAGCCAATCCCAAAAAACCAAAGCCAAGTGTTCTCTCTGGTATGTGGATGCCAACCCACAATAAGGGGGTGAGGGGTAGGTAAGAATAGAAGTACTTTGGATTAGACAAAGGGGAATAAAGGGAAGGGAGGGAGAATGGGAATAGGAAAGATAGTAGAATGAATTGGACATTACTATATGCATATATGAATACATGCCCAATGCAATTCCACATCACATATAACCAGAAGAATGGAAAGTTATACTCCATATATGTATAATATGTCAAAATATGGTTTACTGTCATATATAACTAATAAGAACAAATAAAAAAACTAAAATTTAAGAAAACTTTTTTTACTTATAAATAAGATATGAAACTGTATATAAGGGTGAAAGATATAACTGAACTTTGACTTGGAGCTTTATGCTAAAATAAATGAAGTTTTTATCTAAGATGCTCAAGTTTTTAATCTAGCTGAACTGATTTACAAGTACAAAGAGACAAATTATCAATAACATACAAGAGTTCAGGGAGTATTGTTCTCATTAGCACTTCTTTAGGAATCTTTCAGAGATGAAATCAGACAACAGAATATCTAGTGGGGCAGCAACATAAGGATTGATAATATCAATGAATAGTAAGACTTTATGTAAATATATAAATTTGTGTATTTAGGTATTGATTTGGCTGCTAATATATCACAACAAGGTCAATGAGAGATAAAGATAATTTTCAATTAGTACATAAATTCAGTCATCAAAATTTAGACTAGATTGCAGATAACTGATTTGGTCTATGCAACAAATTGCAAGAAAGGGCAAAATAGATGGGGAGGGAAGGTTAATTGGACACCCATATTAAAGGCAAATATTTAATTTTTTAAGAAATGTAAAACTAGGATTCATGGGTATACACTTGAGTGATGAGATACAGAAAAAAAGGCAACAAGTATTATTAAAGTCCCAAAAATGAGTTACTTTGAAAAGTAGGAGAAAAGGATGGAGTTGTATTGGAAAGATCTTTATTGTTTGGAAGTTGGTGAACAGTCTTTCGATGGTCTCCTGTTTTAATTGGGCAAATTTATATTTTGAATAATAATAGAATAAAATTCAGAATGTCTAAGATTTTGCCATATTTAGATTTTGTTCCAAGAAAGCATAAAATAGAGAACTCTTTGAAGAGAGTTTTATCTTGTTTTTTAAAATAATGCCACTGGGTACAGTGGTGCACATTTGTAATCCCAGCTTCTTGGAAGACTGAGGCAGGAGAATTGTAAGTCTCAAAATGAAAAATAAAAGAGCTGGGGATGTAGCTCAGTGGTGGATTACCCTTAGATTCAATTTCCAGTGCTGAGAAAGAAACAAAGAAAGAAAGAAAGGTACATGAACATACGTAAAAAGACAGAAACAGTGAAAATATTTAATGAAAATATATGTCAAAGAAGAATCAAGAATATCCTCCATTTTGCAGAATTTTCTCTGAATTTACCATGTACTTCACCACCTATTGTTATTTTTGAAATTGAAAATATTAAACCTTCAGGAAAGTTAAAGGTAACACAACTTTACATTCAAAGATTATTTCAGGCAATGTTATGAAAAGCATAAAAGAAAACATAAAATTATACAGAAAAGTACCTAATTCAAAAAAATATAAGTAGCACATTTTTAAAGACAAATAAAGCTAAGAAACTGATTAAAGTCTATGAAGTATCAAGTATTACATTTTGCAAGTTAGTTTTAAAATAATTCAATCAGTATAAAGGGTTTTAGTGTATATACTTACGTGTAACTTTTAGTTTTTTTAGATACTGTTTTACAAAGCTTTTGAATAGAATAGTTTTTCAGGTTCTACCAATATAATAAACCAGATTGAGAGTAGATAAATGTTTCCAAAAACATCACCCTCTTTTACTCTCAAAAGTAAGACTCCAAGTTGTCTGGCCCCATTGACCTCTCATCTCATACCACTCTACCACACTTCTCCAGCAGCATATCCTTTCAGTTTCTGAATGAGCCTGAGTTGTTACTTTCATATACCTGTCTGGCTAACTCCAATTCCTCCTTTAGATGCCAGTTGAAAATTACAATCAGATGGTCTGCAAACAGTCCCTGAATCCTCAAATTGGAATAAAAATAAGTTATTATCCCAGTGATCTTATAACTAACAATCTATGTAAGGATGTATACTACCTGTCTTTCCTACTGGATTGTAACTCCACAAGGACAGGAATCATGCCTGTCTTGTTCATTAACAGAATGCCTTACATATTGTAGTTGCCCATTTAATGTTGAATGAATTGAATGTATACATTCATAAGAGAAGGAAAGAAACTTCCACTGAGCTACATTCCCAGCCCTTTTTATTTTTTATTTTGAAACAGGGTCTTGCTAAATTACTGAGGCTGGCCTCAAACTTGCTATCCTTCTGTCTCAGCCTCCTGAATTGCTGAAATTACAGGCATGCATCACCACACAGGGCCCAAATTTCTTTTAGAGTAGTTTCCAAAAAGGGCTGTGGATGTAGCTCAGTAGTAAAGTGACCCTGGTTCAATCCCTATTATTCCCCCTTCCCCCAATCCCCCCCCAAAAAAAATAGAAAAGAAATTTGATACTTTTATCATTACATCAAATTTGTGATTTAGGTGAAATTCCCCCATGTTTTTACAAATATTGAAAGGCTTAGACAGGTGATATAATGTACCCAGGCTCCTATAGCTAGAATCAGTAATAACTAGTATACCTGTTACATTTTCATTTAGCACAATCATAATTAGGGCATTTGAAACAACTTCATAATATTTTTAAGAAATATCCTTTGCAATCTTATTTCTTCCATCATTTCTTTTTTGGAATCATGAAGGTAAACTTTCAATGATCACAAATTGAATTTTTCTATATTCATTCTTTTGTACATTTTAAGAAATTTTAGTATGTTGATGTCTTGAGTTAGAATTAACTATGATCTTAATATATTTGAGTGTTTGCGGATCAATTTTCAGAGATATACAATTATCCTAAATAAAAGAAATACATAAAATGATGAATTAATGTGATTTTTTTATTATCAGCATGTTATCAGGTGGTTCAGATGGTGTGATTGTACTTTATGACCTTGAGAACTCCAGCAGACAACCTTATTACACATGTAAAGCAGTGTGTTCCATCAGCAGGTGTGTATTAAAAATGGGATTCATGAGTTTGTAAACAGTTGAGTATTTTTTTGCATCAATTATAAAGTATGAAAATAGTAGTCATGAATGGCTCAAGTAAATTGTTCAAATTACATATTTACATGGATAGCCTTTGATAGTGTTCTTGAAAATTACAGAAATTCAAGGAGAGACTTTTTTTAAAAAACATTCTTGATTCTTATTTTTCTCTACCTACAGAACATACCTGAATAACTACAGTTTTGGGTACCACTTAATGTAGATTCAGTTAGGAGTCTTTCAGCTAAGTATAAAGTAGGCTTTTCAGCTGATATTAGTGAAATAAAACAATTAAGAACTAGATATAGGGCTGGGGATATAGGTCCATGGTAGAGCACTTGCATAGCATGTGTGAGGCCTTGGGTTCAGTTCTCAGTACAGCCAAAAAAGAGAAGGAAAAGGAAGGAGGGAGAGAGGGAGGGACTAGACATAATAAATATGCACATAGTCCCTCCACCATACACACATACACCCTTCTTCTATCTCTCTACTTACTTATTCTTAACATAAAAACATGTTTCTATTTGTCATCTCTCACTATTCTTGTGAAAAATGTTTTTAAATGTCTCATAAACTGTTTTGATGACTTTGTGATAGTTTTTTCATAATGATCATTTAATTTTTTCTCATAAAACCTATATCTGAGCACACCTTTGAATTAAAAGGACTGAGAAAGTACTAATGAGAGGAGAAAGTTCATATACATTAACATCAGCAACCATTCTGTATTAAAACTGTTTCAAAAGCACTATAATAGGCTCTGAAGTTCATGTATATTTATGAGATTGACGATTGTTTCTGTGTCTGATGTTTCACTTTGGAAATACACATTTGAATAACTAAAAGTCATTCATCTCTCTAAGCTTCAGATTATTTTGTTTTAGAAATAATTATACTTCCCTGTCATTTTGATAAGGTTTCTGTGATAAATGAAATATTTTTTGAAAAGCATGTCAAAAACCATAAAACCACTATAAGTGGAAAGCGATATAATTTTAGAAAAAAACAGTATAGAACAAGGTATCATCTCAAATACTCTGGAACTTGATTTTTAAGAGGCATAGACATAGGCAACATTTACACTCCCTCCTGCCCTCACACTTACACATACAAATCTAAATTCCAGAGTATATGATGTTATATTACTTTCATTCACTTTTTATCATATTTTATCTTAGCTAACATTTTAAGATTGTTCGTTATGTAACAGAATAACATTTGCATGTATTTCATATGCCATGTTTTGTTATTTTGTTAAGGACTGTGATCTGAATTTTTGATGTGTAACAAAAGTAAATGCTTTTTGGGTAATTCTTGTTTTATTATGACTTTACTCTTAGGTTCAAACCCTATCTTAAACATATAAATTTGAATTTGAAAATGGGCAATAGTAAGCATCTATACAAAACGAATTCAAATTGCATCTTTACATTAGAAGAGTTTACAATCTAATTTTTAAAAATAATTTAAATAAAACTCATCAAATTTTTTGTGGCTTAGACTATTTTCTGATATTTATTTTGGTATACCTAATGTGTTTTGTTTTTCAGCACTAAAAAGATTCCTCTATCAAAGTTCTTATTAAATGTGAATAACAAATCACACATAGTAAGAGAATAATATGGTATTTTGTCTTATTTTAAAATTTAAATTGAAAATATAAATTAACTTTTATTTGTGATATTATTTTTATTAATGATTGATTTAAGCTGGGCGTGGTGGCGCATGCCTGTAATTCCAGCACTTGGGAGGCTGAGGCAGGAGGATCGCGAGTTCAAAGCCAGCCTCAGCAACTTAACAAGGCCCTAAGCAACTCAGTGAGACCCTGTCTCTAAATAAAATACAAAATAGGACTGGGATGTGACTCAGTGGTTGAGTGCCCCTGGGTTCAGTCCTCAGTTCCCCCCCACCCAAAAAAAGATTGATTTAAAACAGTTAGGATTCTTAGGAGGAAATAGAAATCAGTTTTGCTTATTTTAAGCAGAAGTATTGGAAGGAGCTTTAGTATCTCACAGAACTATCAGGAAGATGGGAGAATCAAACTTAGAAAATTAGCAGAAAGCAAGAGAAGGTAAGAGAGAATACAATCAAGGTCACACCAGAGGAACAATTTAGTTTGGATTTTACTACATGTTGCCACCACTGACTCAACTCCACAGCTATGAAAAATGGCTAACTCTCCTTGAGGTTTGCATTAGTAATTGGAGTTTCAGAATCTCAAGTAGACTCAGTAAAACCCAGGACACATATCCTTGCCCTTGATGCTAAGGGGGCAGGGAAAAGAAATCTGGAATCCTTTGCTTTCTGTAACAAAAGGCAAGGCCTAGCCAGGCATTGTGGCGCATGCCTGTAATCCAAGCGACTTGGGAGGCTGAGTCAGGAGGATCGCGAGTTCAAAGCCAGCCTCAGCAACTTAGCGAGGCACTAAGCAACTCAGTGAGACCCCGTCTCTAAATAAATACAAAATAGGGCTGGGGATGTGGCTCAGTGGCCGAGTGTCCCTGAGTTCAATTCCTGGTTCCAAAAAAAAAGTTTAAAAAAAAAAAAAAAAAGACAAGGCTTTTCTTTTCAACAAAACAAGGGGGTTCCCCCAAAACAGGAAAAGTTTGAATGCTTAGCAGCCATGAAAAAGGATACATTCACCCATTAGATTGTCCAATGTCCATTTATATTTTTCTTCCCATACTTACCCTTTTTTAAAAAGAAATTCTAACCTAACCCAATGCACTGTCCACTCTACAACCAAAGAATCTTCCTTGCCTGTAATCCAAGCGACTTGGGAGGCTGAGTTAGGAGAATCGCAAGTTCAAAGCCAGCCTCAGCAACTTAGTGAGGCCCTAAGCAACTCAGCGAGACCCTGTCTCTAAATAAAAATACAAAATAGGACTGGGGATTTGACTCAGTGGCCAAGTGTCCTTGAGTTCAATCCCTGGTTCCAAAAAAAAACAAAAAACAAAAACAAAGAATCTTCCTCTTCCACAAAGGATTATAATCCTGAATGTATTTAGTTATGTATTCAGCTCCAGCTCAAGATAATATCTGGTTTTCCACTATTATTATATGACCCTATATCAGTATTATATACCCTATGAACTTAATTGTACAGTTACCCTATATAAAACAAGGGAGGTAACGTGAAAGAAAGGGGAAATGAGTTAAAATATATAAGCATATATATTACAGAGAATGGAAGGAAATATGGGTAGACAGTACATTCTTTGTGTTTTTACAGCTGTCTTAAGGTCTGAGCTAGCACTTGTGACTTTGCTTCATGTTCTCTTTCCTTCATTTGGTACCACAGATATCCACTGTCCTTTATCCAGTATTGGGATACAGACCTTCACCCTTATGAATCAGAGCCCATGTTGGTTCTATCTGCACGAGGTTGCAGTAGTTTTCTGTTAACTTTTATTTGTTTTGTTGTAGGAAATTTCTCACATATACAAAAGTAGCAAATTGTACAATGAATTGTGTCCCATAACCCAGTTGCAACACCGATCAGTAGTAAGCAATCTCGTTTTACTTCTACCCCACACCCATCCACCCTTAGGATTATTTTGAACTGAATCCCATATAACATTTCATCCATTTGTTTTTATGTATCTCTAAAACATAAAGATTTCCACACAGCAATTCCTGGTAGTAAATATCTAGTCAGTCTTTTGATTTCCTGCATTGTCTCCTAAGTCTCTTAGCAGCCAGTTTGCTTGAATTAAGATTCAGTCAGGAATGTTTTTCCTGATAAGTGGTTGATGATACATAATAGGGGTGGGAGGGTGGGAGGTTAGAGAAGAATGGAGGAACTTTAGATTACATAAAGGGAAATGAGAGGGAGGAGGGGGCGGAGAGGTATGAAAGATGATGGAATGAGACAGACATCATTACCCTGTGTACATGCATGATTACACGAATGGTATGAATCTACATTGTGCACAACCATAGAAACAAAAAGTTGTACTCCATTTGTGTACAGTGAGTCAAAATGCAGTCTGTAAAAATAAAAATTTTAAAAAAGGGTTCAATCAGTTGCCACATATACTAGGTTGATTACTGGTTCAGAGCATAGACTGACTTCTTCAGACCAGCACAACCTGATATATTGTACATAACATCAATAACTGTGTCTTCAACAGATCATGCTTCTGTGAGGAGTGTGTTACCTAAGGCTGGTGAATCCTATGGTCATCCACTAATTGCATTCTTTTCATCATAAAGTAAGTTCCTTGATAAGAAGCAATACTGTGTGGAATACCATGGATGTGTATGAGGCATTCAACAATTCTAAGGATGATAGTACTGATAGAATGATAACTTGAGACAAGTAAGTCCAAACCAAAAGAGATCTCGTCTAGGAAGGACATACCACTGCCTGCACCAAGATGGAAAAGCTCCACTATAGCTGGCTGATCCCTCCAGACTATACATAATACAGCAATAGGAAGTTGCACATATTTTGAACGTTAGGAGGAGGTAGACCTCCATGTCATACCATGGAAGCTTGAATCTAGAGATGCCTGAACATTCTTCTTTTCTGTACAGGCAGGTCACAGGCACATGGTGTAGCTGTGGCAATTCCTATCATCTTATTTGAGACTGTTACTTGAGGTTAATATAGTCCCAGTTTTGAAATTCCCATGTTATCTCTAAATGTTGATTTCTCTTTTGTAGAAACCATCCTGATGTTCACAAATACAGTGTGGAGACTGTTCAGTGGTATCCTCATGACACTGGCATGTTCACATCAAGCTCATTTGATAAAACTCTGAAAGTATGGGACACAAATACATTACAAGTAAGTACAAAGAAACCTTTTCGAATTGCTCTGTAAATGAAGAATTCAGTCCTAAACCATTTTCATGTGACTGTTTGCTAAGGTGTCCTGTATGTTATATATAAAAGCAGTGGAGTGGTTAAAGGGAGCTAGACAACTTGAGTTTATATCCTGGCTCTACTGCTGACGAGCTGTATGACATTGGGCAAATGTCCAGACCTCTGTGTGTCTGTTTCCTTATCGTAAATAGGGGTAATGATGCCACCTTATGGCCTGGTTTAAGGATCCAATAAACCCCTCTATGCAAAGTATCTAGAACAGTGCCTAGCATATATAAATATCCACACCCTGTTAGCTGTTAATCTTTATTGTTTGAAAACTACTATGGTCTAATGATCTAAAGAAGAAAATTGGACTTTTTCAACTATCAATCTAAAAGCTTAAAAGAATCATTTATATTATAGCTCAGTAAAGGTAGATAGTAATCATTCCTTTGATAAGTAGTCAGATTTAAATTTCTGGTGCTCATCTTTTCCCTGAGCTCTAGACCCATATTTCTCTACCTGTCTATAGAACATTCTTTACTTAGTGTCATCCCCTCAAACTTAGTATGTTCGAAACTGAAAATTATCTCTCATATCCATTTGATCATAAATCTTAGCAAGTCTTTCCTCAAACTCTCTCATACTTCACTGTTTGTGTATACTACTAAAAACTCCTTGCTGGTTTCTCTGCCTTACTTTCCTTCACACAGTACACAGTAAGTTTTACCCCAGAAGTTCAACCTGGTATTCTAAGTTCTCCATAACTCCACCCCTTGTTCCATCAACTCTAACTTCTACCTCTCTTCAAAATAAATAATTTGCTGCAGCTAAATGGACTTCTTCTGTCCATTGATCACATCTCAATGTGTTGTATTCCCTACCTCTAGTTCCTTCTCTGTGCTGCTCTTTCCTTAATGTCACATTTCTTGTTATAGTTATGGTGAACCAAGACTCAGGATGCCAGTCCTATTCTGCTACTTGTTAGATATGTTACTCTAGGTAAAGTCATTAATTAATTAGCAAAGGTCTTTTCTGCTATAAAATTAAGATGTAAATCTTTATGATGTCTAAGCTTCCTCCAGTTCTATCATGTAGTCAATGATTTCAGGTTCCATATTATCTTCTATTTTAACTTCATAGCACTGTTTTCTGTATTCTCATTTCTCAATATATTGTACTGTTTTATATCATTTTCATACTCACATATCTTGTGTTTTTCTAAATTATTAATTCCACAAAAAAGATTGTATTTTATATACTACTAAATCCAATGCTGTGTATAACTGTTGAATAAATAATTTAAAGATAACTAATAAACTAAGTAACCAACCACATATAAATAACTAATAAAACCATGAAGTATAAATAGGATTCTAGTCAGAGTAACATACTGTTTTATAAATGAATACAGATAGAGAATATCTCTAATTACTTAAACTAAATAAATGTTTTATTTTTTGACCCTGTTATATTGGGAAAGAATGTGCAATTGATCATTTCGGATTTATTTATTTAGGTACCAGGGATTGAACCCAGGGGTGCTTACCCACTGAGCCATATCCCCAGGCTTTTTTTAAATTTTTTTTTTTTTTTTTTTTTTTAATTTTGAAACAGGATCTCAATAAGTTGCTTAGGGCCTCACTGATTGCTGAGACTGGCTTTGAACTTGCAATCCTCCTGCTTCAGCCTCCTGAGTTGCTGGGATTACACGTGTGCGCCACCACGCATGACTGGATTTATTTTTAAAATAAAGTATTCATTTTAAACTACATAGAAACTGAAAATGAGAACATATTTTAAGAACTAAATGAATGTCATAAACTTCCCCTACTGATTAAACTGAAGTATGTTATAGCTATAACAGCACCAAAAACTAGATTTGGGTGAGGACTTTGGAAAATCTAGACCCTGAGAGAACTGGAAAAGATCCTAAAGAAAAAGAAAGCTAATAGAAGTGAATTCATCTTTTGCATGTTTTTCTTTTTTTGCCATTTACCATTTCTTGATGTGGGGCAAGAGACTGAGAAGGCAGACATTTGGTAGCTTTTAAGGGACAGAGAAGCCAGTGGGACTTTAATCAATTTCACAGGACTGGAGAGGCAGAAATTGAAACACAGAACAGTCAACCAGATATAGTATCACAGAAATAAGAGAGATTCAGAGAAGTGAGCCAGACATTGGACACTGGTTTTCCCTTTGAGTCATCTGCCTATGAATCTGCAGAAAACCACAAAGCAAAGAAGGTAAAATAGCAATTTCCCCCACTCACATGATTCTGAGGGGAAACGTTGCTGTACAGTACTTGCTAAGTAGGAGGAATCCTATTAAAAAAACCATGCTTTTAGGGTACCTAGAGGAGTGCACCCTAAGAATGGGTATAAATAGAAGACAAATGGTGCCTGTGGTAGGCAGAATAAAACTCCCCCCTCCCAAGATGTCTATGGCATAATCCCCAGAACCTGTTAATATGTTAGGTTACATGGCAAAGGGAAATTAAGTTTGTTACTCACCTGACACCAAGATATGGAGATTATCCTGGGTCCACTGTAATCACAAGGATTTTTAAAAAATAGAATAGGGAGGCAGAGGAAGAGCATTGGAAGAGCATAGGAGCATGGAATAGTCTGAGAAATGTAAAATTGCTGACTTTGAAGATGGATGACGGCACCATACACCAAAGTTGGAAAAGTAAAGAAGCGAGTTCTCTCCTGGAGTTGCCAGAAAGGAAGGCAGCTTTGCCAGCACCTTGATTACAGTCCAGTGAGACCCGTATGACACTTCTAACCTGTAGAGAGGTCAGGTAATAAATTTTGTGTTTGTGCAAGCTACTGAGTTTATAGTGATTCCTTCCCTCAACAATAAAAATTATTAGCGTTTTACAAAGATGGCAAATGAGGTTTATAAATTAACTCAGTCCCTAATTGAATTGAGATTATCTGTACCTCTCCTGCCAAAGATGGATTGAACCTTCAATTTAGCATCATATAGAATCTCTAGTTTTTCCTATGTAATTTTTGGCCCTGAATTAGAAACTATCAAAAAACAGACAATACAGATAGACTGACATCTCCAGGCCATGATGCCTTTATCAGTAAATTATTGTAAACATTTAAAAAAGAAATAATACCAATCCTATGCCAGAACTTGAAGAAGAAAAAAAAAGCCCTCAAGAGAATGAAGGAGGGCGAGAAGAAACATTTCTTTGCAAATCTCATTTTATGAAGTGAGCGTATCCTTGATTCCAAAACTTCCATGAATATTATATGGGTATTTTAACTATATGGCCTATAAATACAGACACAAAAATCCTAAACAGACTGTTAGTAAATAGAACCTAACAACATACAAAATGAATAATATATCACAGTTGAATGGTAATTATTTTAAGAAACAGTTGTTTCAGCATCCAAAAACCTAATGTAATTCACCATGTTATTAGAATGAAGATAAAAAAAAAACTACACGGTCATCTAAAAACATCCAAAAATTTTTTAATAAAAACCAATCATGATTTTTTTTTTAAATCTTAATGGGGAAAAGGGAAATTTTTAATTTGATACAGTGTTTCTATTTTTTTTTAATAACTGAAGCAGGTTTTTTTGGTGATAAAATTTTGAATTATCATGTTACTGTCTCTGTTCAGCATTATAGAGAAGTCTTAGCCAGTTAAATGAGGCAAAGGAAATAAAAGGTAAAAGAATTGACAAGGAGACATTTAAACTGTCACTCACAGAAAATATGATTATGGACATAGAAAATGCCAAAGAATCTATAGCCAAGCTATTAGAATTTGTGTGAATAAATTTAGCAGAGTTGTTGGATGTAAGATCAGTTGTTTCTGAGTTCCAGGCACAAACAAGAGCTCACTACCAGATATCAGGATTTATTATTAAGCTATACTAGTTAAGTCAGTGTGGTATTGGTGCAAGGAAAAAAAAGGTGGAACAGGATGGTGAATTAAACACTCAATGGGCTAGGGTTATGGCTCAGGAGTAGAGTACTTTCCTGTCATGAGTGAGGCACTGGGTTTGATCCTCAGCGTCACATAAAAGTAAATAAAATTAATTAAGGTATTGTGCCCACATACAACTAAAAAAAAAAATTAACACTCAGACATGTTATAGTAGTAACATTGCAGTGTGTTCATGCATTGGGGAGAAGATGGCCTTTTTCATAAAGGGTGTTGATTGGTTACATGTCTGTTACATGGTAAAACTAGGGATTCAGTAGTGAACAAAATAGACATTGCCCCTGCCCTGTGTCAAAAAGTTTCAAGCTTGCTCGGCGTGGTGGCGCACGCCTGTAATCCCAGCACTTGGGAGGCTGAGGCAGGAGGATGTCAAGTTCAAATCCAGCCTCAGCAATTTAGCAAGGCCCTAAGCAACTCAGTAAGACCCTGTCTCTAAATAAAATACAAAGTAGGGCTGGGGATGTGGCTCAGTGGTAGAGTGCCCTGGGTTCAATCCCCAATACCAAAAAAAAAAAAGTTTCAAGCTTAGCAGGAAAGACAATATAAAGCCAGAAATAGCAGTAAGGTTTGAAAGGAGTTATACCTGGAAACGTGCATGGTAGTTTAGCTGGGTCACCTAACCTATGGGAAGTTCAAGGAATATTTTCTAGAAAATGCTTTTCCAGAGCCAGTGATCATTAGACTGAGATGATAGAAGAGTAGAAGTTGGATAAATTCATAGGAGAAAGAAGAGAGTTCTATGCCAAGGGAACAGCATGTAAAACCTTGGGGGTAATAGTGGACATATGTATATTTAAAATGGAAAGATTCTCAGTAGGGCTTGAGTACCAGAGCAGTGTCTAGATTTAAAAAACCAGAAAGGTAAGCAGATGTCATAAGGAACCTTGCCAAGTTTGTTAAATTGTTTGATTTTTTTTTTAATCTATAGGAGGCAATATGATCCATTGAAGAGTCAGTAAGCCATGGCCAAAACTGAAAAATTAAATTGGCATTTTATATGAATCAAACAGAATATGTTGCAAATAGACTAGAAGGTAGCAAGAAGAGAGTTCAGACAGGAGGTTTCGGTAATCCAGGCAAGAGTACATAGTGACCTGACTAGAATATGGTAGCAGGATAGTCAGATATAAGAGGTTATTTATGAGAAAATTGACAGGAGGTGGAAATTAATTTGTTATTTAACACAAGTGAAAAATCAAGCAAATTGGAACCCTCTTAAATTGCTAGTGGAAATGGTATAGCTGCTTTGGAAAACATTGTCTCATAATGTTAAATGTAAAGATACCATATGATCAACAACTCTACTTCCAAGTATATGTTTGTATTCAAGACAAATGAAAACATGACAACAAGAAAACTTGTACACAGTGTTCATAGCACCATTATAATAGCCAAAAAATAGAAACAATTGAAATGCCTGTCAGTTAATGAATGCCTAAACAAAATACGATATACCACAGCAGCAAAAGAAATTAAGTACTAATACATGCTACAACATGGATAAACTTTGAAAATTTTATACTTTATAAAAGAAAAACATGTGTAATTAAAGACTGCAAGAGACCACATACTGCATAATTTCATCTATATAAAACATCAAGAATAGGCAAAAAGTTGATGAAGAGGTTACCTAAGGCAGGGATTGGGAGACATAGGGAATGACTGCTAATGGGCATGGGGTTTCTTTTGGGATGATGAATGCTAAAATGTGATGTTTGCACAACTTCATAAATACACTAAAAACCTTTGAACTACATACTTCAAGTGAGTACATTGTATGGTATTTGACTATATCTCAATAAAACTTAGTTTAAAAATAAAAAATGACCCTCAGGTTTTCTAGCTTGAGAATTGGATAGATTATATTGTTGTTTACAAAGATAGGGAAAGAGGGGAGCGTGGTGAGTTCAATTTCAGATTTGCTAAATTTGAGAGATTTACAAGAAATCCATGTGAAGATAATCCAGGAATTTAGTTTTACGTATCTGTAATTTGGAAGTGAGATCTACACTGTTAATATATTTTGTGAGTCTCTTGCATACAGGTGGCAGATGAAAAGACTAGTGCATAGAACAAAACCATAACTAAGACCAAGATCCATAGGACAAAAAAAGAACAACAAAGCCTGCAAAGACAATGAGTAGCAGAAGAGTAAGAGTTACGCATACAAGCATAAGACACCAGTAAAAGATTATTTTAAAGACAGTGGAGTAGTCAAGTGTGTTGAATGTTGCAGACAAATTAGGCAAAATAAGGTTACCCATGATATTGGAAGAGTAGTGTGAATACAGTAGTGAAATAAAATTTCAGTGAGTTTAGAAGTACATGGGAGGTAAGGAATTAAAGACAGATGAAGTTTGGATTTGAAGAGGAGAAAAGAAGACTAAGGAGAATGTAATGAAAGGTTTTTTGAGTTTTTAAATTTTTTTTATCTTGGACCAGTAGGAAAATAAGAGACTTGAACTTTCAATGCTATTAGGAATGAGCCAGTAGGGAGAGAATTCATAGATACCTGGGAAGTAATTTGTCGAGTGAAATTTCTATCTGTTGAAGGGGATTGGAACAGAAATAGAGAAATTAACTTTTAGAATGGGGAGGAATCATTTTTGCATAACAAAAGTGAAGGAAAAAGGATAAGTAGAGCAAGGTTTGTTATTTTGTTGGTAAGACATTAAGGGAATTTTGATAGAGTGGCTCCTATTTTCTATTTGAATTGAGAAATCAGGTAAATGAGTGGGGAGTGGATAAAGTTTGAAATAGCTGCAGAATATTGTGGAGAATACTACTGAAATAGTGACTAGTAGGACTTGCAGTCATGACTAAAAGTCCAGTTGAAATGAATGATCTTTTATAATGATACCAGTCTGCCAACCGTAAGATTTTCTTCACCTTACCAAGGTAAAACAGGGATTGACCAAGTTTAGGACTGTGGACAAGTCTTACTAATGGCCTTTTTTTTTTTTTTTATAAACAAAATGTTACTGGAACACAAACATGCCCATTAGTTGTCTGTAGCTGCTTTGCCACTACTGTGGCAGAGATAACTATATGTTCCTCAAAGCCTAAAAATTTTACTGTCTGACCCTTTCCAGAAAAAGTTTGTCAACCCCTATGTAGATTAACCTAGATAGGTTTCTAACCAGGTTCAGAAAAGGTTGTCATTTGGAATCATTCAGTCATCTTTACAAATGGAAGGATAATAGCAAAGGATGAAAGATGCTGGCAGTTGATGTGTTGGACTTCAGAACCCAAACTGGAGAGAGAGGAAAAGAAGTGGACAGGATGAACTGCTGATAGGAGTCCTAGGGTTATTAAAATGTCTTGAGATTTGGGGTGGGGGGAAGGATCAAAATGATTATTGTCATAGATTACTGAAATATATGATTTGAGGAGAAGCAATTCTAGGACAGTAGTGTCCTGAGGTAGCTGAGGCTGTAGGGAACTGAAAGGCAGATGGCTAGTTAGATCATCCACGTGGATACCGAAAGTTCCTTAGAGTGAGTGGAGAAGAAGATGGTGAGCCAGGTAGTTGTCTTTTTTTAATTTCTGGGATTTATTATATGCTTAAACTAATAAATTGCTAATAGTCAAATTAAAAATTGCTAAAAATGTGGAAAAATTTTTGTTCCTTTGATTTTATCATTAGCACTTATACTTTTTAAATATTTTTTCATTATCAGACCGCAGATGTGTTTAATTTTGAGGAAACAGTTTATAGTCATCACATGTCTCCAATTGCAACCAAGCACTGTTTGGTAGCAGGTTTGTATGTATATTCTTTTGTCTTTTAACATACTGAAAGTTTTCTCCCTTTTTTATCTAGTTAACTTTGATAAATATTTTAATCCAGATGATGATACAGTTCTTTTTTGCTTTTTTTAATTTCCCTTGCAGTACTGGGGATTGAATCTAGGGCTGTGGTACCACTGAGGCATATTCCCAGCTCTTTTTATTTTTTATTTTGAGACATGGGTTACCTAACAGAGGCTGGCCTAAAACTTGCCATTCTCCTGCCTCTTGAGTTGCTGGAATCACAGGCGTGCACCACAATTCCCAGCCATACAATTCTTTTTTTAAAATGTATATTCTACTATTTATATTCAGTTCAACAGATAATGTGCAAGTCAAGCACTGTGCTAAGGGATAGATGTAAAGATTAAGAAAGACTGTTTCTAGTTTGGCACAGTTTCACACCACTGTAATCCCAAGAACTAGGGAGGCTGAGGCAGGAAGATCACGAATTCAAGGCCAGCCTCAGCAACTTAGCAAGAACTTGTCTCAAATTAAAAAATGAAAAGGTCTGGGGATACTGCTCAGTGCCAGTACTTTTAAAAAAAAATTTTTTTAAATCATTTTTATTCCCTAACACATTGCTTTTAAATCAATAAACTCTCAAAAGATTTTTTTTTCCTATATTTTTTTGGTACTAGGGATTAAACCCAGGAGTGCTTTACCACTGAGCCACATCTCCAGCCCCTTTAATTTTTTTTTTTTTTTTTTAATCTTGAGACAGGGTCTCACTAAGTTGCCAAGGGCCTCACCAGATTGCTGAAGCTGGCCTCAAACTTGAGGTCCTCCTGTCTTAGCCTCCCAAGTTGCAAGGATTATAGGCATGTGCCACTATGATCAGCTTAAAGATTTTACATGAACAAAATTTGGCAACTTTTCCAATTTGACATTATAAAACAAGGAGATTAAAATTTAAAATCCACAGTAATTCTATTATTTCCATGGACTATGTGAGTCTCTTCACCTCTAAACATTCAGCTACTTCATCTATTAAGAAGAGCTAGGCACTGATTTGTCTTTGAGATTCATTCAGTCTGTGCACATTTTCTGTGAATCTGTTATAATTGGAAGTATATCATTAACTTGGATAAATTAAGCCATTAAAATAAATGATCTGATGTGAAAAATATGGAATAGAATTATACTCACATATTTAAATTTCCAAGATAAATTTCCTGATTTTGATATTGTACTTTAGTTAACTAAGTGATTTGAGGAATCTGAGTGAAAGGTGCACAGGCCTCCCTACAATAGCTTGGCAGCTTCTTGCAAATCCATAATTATTTTAAAATTTAAAATGATGCAATAATAGAGTTCTCTTACTACTAACGTATAATTACAATTAAAATAATCTTTCTAATTATAAACATTAGGGATGATTTGAAATGTATACTTGGCATACATTTTTATGTCTGTGCATGGATACAGTGAAAGTATCATGATTCCTAGTAGTGTGTTGTTTCCTTTTGATGATGATTTATAAGAAAATTATGTTAAACCATTTTTTGTTTGTTTGTTTTTACAGTTGGTACTAGAGGACCCAAAGTAAAACTTTGTGACTTAAAGTCTGGATCCTGTTCTCACATTCTGCAGGGTAATTTTTTTTTTTTTTTTTGAAACAACTACTACTTTGAGTAAACCATTCAATAAAAATAAACTTTACTAACAATGTGTTCTTTGTAAGTTGACATGAGTGATGTGTTTTGTGCTAGTTGTTAAAAGCCAGCAGGGAAATAAGGATCCTTCTGTGCATTATTCTTATAAAACTGAACTATTGAGGAGATCTTTGTATGAACAGTGGCCATACAGGAAACTCAAAGCATATGGAAAATAGGCCTAACTCAAAACCTTATGTTATTTCTACATTTAAAAAAATAAATTGCTAATGAAACTTATGTCAATAGTTTGTGTCGTGAGCATTGCTTAATATTGTTTTAATGAGTAAACATTGTTCTTAATAGTTAAGTGCATTTTTTCTCATTACAAATATTTTAGAAAAGTTGAATGACTTTGGAAAAAGTACATTAATTTAAATTTTTTGCTAGTTTTTTATCATATTAGATTGTCTAATTCTAAACAATGAAGAGATGAAATATAATTCAGAAATGTACATTTTTATTCATCTCCGAGGAACACATGATAAATATATCAAGAAAACTTGGGATGTTTAGCATTTTTTACATTATTATGAATTTCTATTGAGGTAAGCTTTGCAGAAGAGTTTGTCAGATTTGAATGGTTCCGTTAGGTAATAGGGAATTAAAATGTTGAAATCACCCTATGAACCATTCACTTGTGCTTTCTAGAAAAAACTTTATACAGGTGCTTTCTCACAATGAAGAATATTTTTGTGTTATAACTTTATGAGCAATTAGGAAATAGTTTTATTCTTTAAAAATGTTTATCGTACATGTTTTATTGTGTGGCTTTTTATCATAGAGATAAGTAATTAAGCTTGAGTTGTATGAATTGACTGACATAGGCTAACAACTGTATTTTTTTAATAAAAGATTCACTTGCTCTTTCCTTTCCAAAACAAAATCAGTCCCTTTATATTAAATACTATCTGTTTAAAATTCCCCACACCCTTCATATTAGAATTTAAGCATAGATCATTATGAATGTGAAAAAATGATAGTATCCATTCACTTCTAATACTTATGATTACTTTCTTCACAATCAGGCAAAATTATTGGCACTTTATCTTCTGATTTTTTGAATACTGTGTAAGACTTTTCATACAGTTGTATTTGCAGGTCACAGACAGGAAATCTTGGCAGTTTCTTGGTCACCACGTTATGACTATATCTTGGCTACTGCAAGGTAAAATGCAACTTATTTGATTTTGGTGTTTATGTTAGTAATCCATAAGCATTTTATAAGACTTTTTATGTAGGATACATATTTTAGCATATGTAGTTATTAATTAGCCCTTGAAAATGAAGTATTTTTATAGATTTTAATTCATATCACTAAAGAAATATTTGCATCATAATCCTAATCCTAACCAACCATCTTGAAGGTATTTGTCTTTTAGAATGGAGAAAACACAATTTATATAGTAATGCAAATCAACTAGCACTACTAATGAAAAAGCTGTGTGGTATCATTTTTGTACACAAAAGTACAACACTGTACTAATTTAATAGTGGCATTTTTATTCATCTTCTATAACCAGAATTATTTCAACTCTAACACAAAACATCCATTCATTCATTGATTCAACTTACTAACATTTAATAGCTACTACTATGTGTCAGACATGGTTCTAGAGCCATAGAGGTAACTAAGACTTTATGGAACAAAGAGTCTCTCGGGAAAAATCAGTGATCACAGGACATTCAGAAAGATGTTTTCGTACAGGTACATCTTTGGTAGGTGTAATCTGAGAAAAGAAAGCAGAAACATTTGACTATGAAAGGGCCAAAAGGTTTGGCATATTATTTGTTGAAGAGTATTGAATATTTATTATGATGGGAAGAAAGTACCAGCAGAGAGAAATAGGTGAAGATAGAACCAAAGGGATATTTTTTAAAAAAAAGAAAAAGAAAGAAACTTGGAATAAATAGCAGAAAGATCAGTAGAGGGAAGGGAACGGGGACAGAGAAATAGAAGTACTGGGGACTGAATTAGAACAAATGACATTCCATGCTTTTATAATTGTCAAAATGAATCTTCATGTATAACTAAAAACCAATAAAAAAGAAAATGAAAATACATTGTCCTCATTTATTCACCTTATTCTCAATTTTTATTGAGAATATAATTTTTATATAAAAAGGAAAACTTTTTATATAATGTCAAATTTATGCCAGATAGGTTCTTAAAGTGAAATTAGTTAACTGCTTTATTGTCTAGATAGCATTTGAATAACAATAATAGAAAAGATGTAGTAACAAACTTGCAAGGACCTTGTAGGGAAAGATGCTTTTGTCATTAAAACAACACAAAAGCAGAATTTTGTCCTTCCTTTCTTTGCTATTTTCTTTTCATCTTCATGCTACTGCTGTGTGTTGCTTATTTGCTGAAAAGGCAAAAGAATAATAGTCCAATTGTACAAATATGCTTATGTTAATATAATGAAAACTCTGTCAGTGCTAGAAAGGAGTGTGAAGGGTACAATCATTATTCTAGGTGCATACATTCGATTAACGTTAATTTCTTCCCAGTGCTGACAGTAGAGTAAAACTATGGGATGTGAGGAGAGCATCAGGATGTTTGATTACTCTTGATCAACATAATGGGAAAAAATCACAAGCTGCTGAATCAGGTAATGAAGATCATATTAATATAGAAGTAGGCAATAGTAATTTTTATACTAAGGTTTTTAAATTAAAGTCAAATAATAAACATATATTGGCAAATATGGTATATATAGCATAAACTTTATGATTTTTTGAAAGACATTCACCATCCTTTTAAATTACTTAAATTATGGTTGTCCTACTAAAAAATACAAATAAGTATGGCCTTTTCTTTTGCCTTGAAATTTTCAAACAAACTGTTCTAGATTAACTTACTTTATTGATTTTTTTTTTCTTCTGGTGAGACTAGCTATACAAATTAAATGCCAAGTAGGAAGCCACAATAAATTACAAAATCAGTAATATTTTATGCCATTGTGTTAGTACAAAAGCTGCAAGTTGTATTAAATGCAAGTCAGCTATAGTTCCTCTGACAATGTATCTCAACTGCATTTTTATATTAGAATTTAATTCTTATGTAAAAACATTCACTCAGAATTAATTCTGGACTAGAAGTATATTAGGATGAACTACGTAAAACATTGTTTTCATAATCATTGTTCATAAAACATAAACATTGTTTCATAAAACATTGTTTCATTGTTGAAGTAAACAGACAGGAATTAATGCTTTCTCGAACTTAATAATTTTGAAAGTGATAATAAATTTTGATTTGAGATGAACATTTACCCTTTCTGTTAAACTTTTTTATTTATTTTATTTGTTTGTTTATGTATATATGTATTTATTTATTTATTTTGTAGCAGTGATTGAGCCCAGAGGCACCTCTTAACTGTTGAGCTACATTCCCAACCCTTTTATTTTTATTTTTTATTTTGAGATGGGATCTCGCTTAGGGCCTTGCTAAGTTGCTGAGGCTGGCTTCAAACTTGAAATCCTCCTGCCTCAACCTCTGACCTTGGATTACAGGCCTGTGTCACCATGCCCAGCTTCTCTGTTAAACTTTTCATCATGGGAAACACTATTGATTTTTAAGAGTCAATGGAATGATTTTTTTATTAGAAATGAAATTGATATGTAAGAGGGATGAAAGGTGATTAAAGGTTTAGTGTTAAGCTATGCATTGAATTGAATTTGATAGCTTAGTTTACTTGCTAAAAATAATTATGTTTGGCTAGATCTTTCCCCCTTTGATTTTCCTGTTTTCCTCTATTTTTGTGGTTCTGATTCATATGGCCTATCATATTCAAATAATCTGAAGGATTAGTTAATTTGAAATGTAATCAACTTATGTATATTTTTAGTAACTCAGGTATTTGTTCCTTAATATGTTTAAATAATTTCATCTTTAATCATTAAATATATGCCAAATATAGGAAAAGAACTAAATTGTATTTTTCATTGCAGCAAACACTGCTCATAATGGGAAAGTTAATGGCTTATGTTTTACAAGTGATGGGCTTCACCTCCTCACTGTTGGTACAGATAATCGAATGAGGCTCTGGAATAGTTCCAATGGAGAAAATACACTAGTAAGAGATTTTTATGTGCCTTTTTGGATGTAAATTAAAGAAATAGATCTGTGACATATACTTTATGTTTTTCTATAGATTTAACTCCATTTCTTGAGTTTGAATAATAGCTATTTTTGGACAAATATATTTTCCCACTATGCAAACTAGTAATTTTCAAATCAAGACAACCCACCTTTACCAAACTCCTGCTAGGCTCCCCCTACTTAGTGGAGAATCATTGTGGCTCTGATCCTAATGGGAGTATGTTGTATTGCTCATATATGTTGAAGGAAAAAAGATTGGGAATTACTGATAAAAGTAAAGAGTATGAAGTTAAATATTCAAGTTTTATACTGTATATGACTCATAAATAAAACTCAAAGTGAGTATTATACCAGAATATATAATGTTTTATTTAATACTAGAAAATAGTGGGAAAAAAATATGTTTTGAGAGTGCTACATTCTTATGTTGCAGTTAATTTGCAGTACTTGTTTTTATGTATGTTGTAGTCCTTACCAGATAAACTGATGGTTTGATAACTTTCAGAATAAACTATGAATAGTTTATACTTTCATTGAGTTTATATGCCAGAAACAGTGCTGATAATAATTAGCATTTAATATATGTGCAAGAGTATATGTTAATCATTTTCTCAACATTGTAATGATAGGTAGTGTTACAATACCCATTTTACACTTGAGGAAAATGATATATAAAATGGTTATGTGACTTGCCTGAGTTTACATACCTAGAAAGGAACAGTTTGACTTTAAATTCTATTCTTACCATAATTCTGATTATATCCAGACTCCTTAAAACATCTGTGGAGGTATTATTGTAGTTCTTTCTTTATTCATCCTTTCTACCTAATAATTCTCTTTAAAATATTCTATGTGTCACTTTATTAATACTAAAACTACTAAAAGATCAAAAGTGGGTCTAGAGTATTTAAGAATTTGCTAGTCCCTTTTATCCCCCATGCTGGAGATAAAACCCAGGACCCTGTGCATGCAGAGCAAGTGCTGTACCACTGAGAGCCAACCCAGCTTCTCTCTCAACTTTGTGATTCTCTCATGTCTCAGGCTGGAAACCCAAGCCTTGAAATTTATAAGTAGAAAAACAAAAAGAATCTTTCATTCTTTATATTCTACCATGTCTTTGACCAGGTCACTTATTTATTTTCTCTGTCTTTCCCTTTTTCCCATTTTTTATATAAATATTTATAAAGCAAGTGCTTTTACCAGGCAGTATTATATAGCAGTGGATAAAACATAACATAAAAGGCCTATCCTCAGGGAGCCTCCAGTCCAGGGAGAGGATGAAAAATATCAATCCATAGATGGATAGATACGTTTGGATAGTGTGAGCATTGTGAAGAAAATCAAAGTAAGGAAAGAAGCATAGGCAATATTAGGAAGTTGGAGTTGCAATATTTCATAGGGCAGCCAGGGTAGGTCTCACTGAGAAGATAACATTTGACCTGGAAGAAATGAAGAAGTAAACCCATTGGTCATTATTTGGGAGGGAAGACATTCTAAGCAGAGGAAGTAAAAAAGTACAGAGTCTAAGGTGGAAGCATACATGGGATGCTCAGGGAATAGCTAAGAGGCTCTTGTGTTGGAATCCAGGAAGAGTAAGAATTAAAAAGGAACAAAAATGAACAGGATGCCAGAGACCTTAGAGGCCTATAAAGCAAAGGCAACAGTTCCTACAGTAGAATGTAAGAGTGAGAGGGCATAGTATATTTAAAGTGATTTAGTATAGCTAAAGATCAGGAAAAAAGAGAAAGCAACAGGACATTAAGCCATTGAGCTAGAAGGCCTGGTACACAAAAGGCAAAGGCATTCGGTTTTAATAATTGAAACTGGATTCACAGAAAGACAAAAATGAACAGGATGCCAGAGACCTTAAAGGCCTATGTAAGGGTGTAAACTTTTTTCTGGGTGAGGTGGAAAGCCAATAATTGAAGTAGTGACAGAATCATTCTAGAAAGCATGGCATGTGTGTGTCAGTGTTTAGTGTAATGAATATAAATGTTACTGAATGTATACACATTGTTAATGGAGATATATTTTATTTTTCTCTTCTTGAAGGTGATATTTGTATCCTGTGGGATTTTGCCAGTAAGTCCACACCTAGAATAGTGTGTTTGGACTGGATAATACTTTTTTTTTATTTTTACAGACTTCATTTTGATTCATTATACACATATGGGGTACAAATTTTCATTTCTATGGTTGTGCATGATGTACAATCATGTCATTATTGTTAATCATACATGTACGTTTTTAAGTGGACTTGATCAAAGTAAAAGTCACTCATGCAAAGATGATGATCAGGACCTAGAAACTCACCTATAGAAGGCACTTAGAGAAACTTTGAACATTGATTTCAGAAAAAGTAACTATAAGGGGAAACATACTATCTCGAAGGTTTTTTGGGGGTTTTTTTTGGTTTTTTTTTTGGACATTTGTGGATAGAACTCGGGGGCACTCAACCACTGAACCACATTCCCAGCCCTATTTTTGTATTTTACTTAGAGACAGGGTTTCACTAAGTTGCTTAGTGCATCACTGTTTGCTGAGACTGACTTTGAACTCACGATCCTCCTACCTCAGCCCTACTGAGCTGCTGGGATTACAGATGTACTCCACCACACCTGGCTATCTTGAGGATTTTAAAGGACTATCAGAACAAATTCCACTTAGTAATTGAGGATGTTAGGCGGCAGTTTAAGACTATTGTCAGAGTTTCGATGTCCTCATTTTATAAATTGAGAATATTAAAGTAACTATAAGGGTAAAAGAGAAGTGTGTAAAAGGTAGTATTCTACCTGCCAAATAAAGGCATATATCATAAATGGTAACTATTTTTATTATGTATTTTTGCTTTTAGTTTAAAGAAAGTATAAATACACACTTCCAGTATGTATAAGTTAAATAAAAATGCTAGAATGTCTATATATTAAACTTAATAAAGCTTAATTTCTTATTTCTTGGATAAAAGCGAAATAGAAATTTTCACATCTTAATGGATCATGTTGCACCTTCCCTGAGATTTGTGAACTGCCCTCTGGAGACCATTGCCATAGAGTGCAGAACAAGTATTTGCAGGGAAAGTTCACAGGGAAGCAGCTTTTGCCAAGATTGGAGAAAAAATTCCAAGTAGGTATTCTGATATTTTCCTGTTTTAGTTACTAGCATTATCATTCATTTTGTGATTGATAACATCAGGAAGCTAGAAATCCATCCATTATTTCCTGTCAGTGGATCAACTATTAAATCAAACATGAGTTTTACTCCTCCTTTTTAATTTTTTTTTTTCATATCTGCCTCCCCTTCCAGTCTCACTACTAGGCTAGTCTCTTTAATTACTCTAACATCCTTCTAACTATTACTAAATTCATCTCCCAGTGGAAGTCTTTCTGTGAATCCTGTTTTCAATTATTAAAACTGAATGCCTTTGCCTTTTGTGTATCAGGCCCTCATAAGCCGTGCCTTCTAGCTCAATGGCTTAATGTCCTGTTGCTTTCTCTTTTTTCCTGATCTTTAGCTATACTAAATCACTTTAAATATACTATGCCCTCTCACTCTTACATTCTACTGTAGGAACTGCCTTTGCTTTACAATATCCCTTTCTCCTTATTCTAGCTTAAGTGCCCCCAGAATACCTTATGCTCACTTGTATTACAGTGTACTGTGATCATCACTTCATGGAATGAAGAAAAATGACACACAGGGCACAGTGGTTTTTGATTGGTATAGTCTAGATTGAGTTTCTGATTCTGTCATTTATTAGCCAAGAGACCTTGATCATATATACTTAGCCTTTCTGAGGATTTTCTTTTTGCATAATCATGCCACCCATCTTGTGGTATTATTTTGAAGACTATGTGAAATAATACACGTAAAATACTTAGCACATTATCTGGTACAGCAAATGTTGATATTCAGTAAATGTTATCTGTCATTATTACTAATTATTATGGTGATAGTTGTTTGACAATAAAATGAGCTGCCTTGTGATAGAATTTGCATTACTTTAGATTTTTCCTTATTAAAGAGATGAGTATTTTCTTGGGGCAACAAAAGAGATTAATGTTTCCTATCCCAAATCTATGAAATCTATCAAAATCTTTTCAATTCTCTCTTAAATACCACTTTTAGGACATCATAGCCAAAAGTAGCCTTCTTTGATACTTTCATATTATAACATGCCATTTACCACACACTGCTTTTATGATAAGTGTTTATATTCATTAAATGAGGATCTTAGATAATCACCTAGTACAATATGTTACACATAGTAAACACTTAATAAATGGTTGATCCCTCCCTTCCTTAGTCTGTTTTTTGAACTTCCTTCTATAGACATTGAAAAGATAGTGATAATTTTTGAGTTCACAGGTGATTTGATCACAACAATGATTTAGAAGGATTAATATGATGTTAGTGAAGGATGAATTGGAGCAGGAAAGCCTAAAGACAAAGACAAAATTCAATAAGTTAGTTCTGTATTTATAACTTATTCAACAGGTTCCAATTAAAATTTGGGAAGGAATGTGGTATAGTTGAAAGAGAATAGGTTTTTTAACTAGGTATTCTCAGTACCAAATAAGGCCATCACATTCTGGCAGTTCATAATTTTTCCAACATTTACTAGTCGAGAAGTAGTTTGTTTTTTTATCCTCCCTCCATATAATTCTACAAATTGTTGCATGTGTAGGACCAAAAGATGCAAATGAGAGAATGTTATACTTTTAAACATGTAAAGGAATTAATAAGTCCTGGCACTTACTGACTACCTTTATGTCCCTTATGCTCTCGTATGCCTTATTTCACTTGCTCTTTCATGAACTCTGTGGTAAATAATGTTATTTCCACTTGACAGATTAGAAGAATGAAACTCAGAGGTTAAATCATTACTGATAAGAGACCAAAAAATTTAAAAGATGGATTTTAGAACTCAAGTCTGCAGAATATAAGTTTAATGTTTAACCCATTTATATAACTGCTGCATGAGGTAGCTAAATGCATCTGCTCACTTCTATTAGATGTTATTCTAAAGGGTAGGTCAGCTGTTAGGTCCACAGCTTATCAGCATGTGTCTATATGGGCCTCAGTGTTTCCTATTTTTATGTACACGCACACACATACACACACACATGCATGCACGCACACACACACACTTCCACCCAACCTTTAGAAAAAGACAGATTACTATTTAAATTTCTTATTACCCATGGCAAAGAAGGGAGAGCTTGGTGGTCTGCATACTCATAATTCTCAAATGATTAGATATTCATTTTAATTATCAGCAGAAAGTGAATCTGTCAGGCTTCTTTAGCCCAAAGCATCTCAGGCACCTGGGGAATTTGTTAAAATGAAAATTCTTCAGGAAGATTGGGATGGGGCCTAGAAAACTGCATGTCTAACTGCTCAGGTGATTCTTATGCCACTGGGCTTGCAGAGTACCCCTTTTGAGTTTGAGAACAGAATTTAAATTTTTGTCCCAAATACATAATTGTTTATACAAAGCTGAAATTATAATTATGCACACCACTTTTGTTCTGTGGTTTTGTATACTTAGCCTTTATCCTTATTTCCTATATGGTTTTCATAATTACAATTTACATAACCCATAGAGTTAATATCATATTAGGAATATACATCACTCTCAGTTCTAGATATCACACCATTCTAGATAATGCTGCATTCAGTTCCTCAGAGCATATTATTTTTTGCTGTTTAATTATTTCCTTAAGATGAATTCCCAGGAGCAATTACTAGGTCAAGGGGTAAACATATCTTTGTTGTTTAATGAGTAGTTTTGCAAGATGGAAGAAGTTCTAGAGATAGACATTGGTGAAGGATGGTTGCCCACCAATATGAATATATTTAATGACATTAACTGTATGCTTAAAATGACTGAGTTAGCAAATTATTTATTGTTTGATCACAATTTAAATTCCTTTAAAATGAAAACAGAAGGTTATATATAACCCACCTCCAAAAAAACAAAGAATAACTTTGTATTTTGTTGCATAATAAACCCTTGACTTTTTAGAAGGAATAACCATACCCCAATTATAATGTCATCTACACGTTTACCTCACTTGTGCCATTATTGTGTGTCTTAAAGTATTTGCCAAACCAGGGACTGGGGATGTTGCCCAGTTGTAGAGGACTTACCTCGCATGTACAAGGCCCTGGGTTAAATCCCCAGCACCACAAAAAGAAAAACCAAATTGCCAAACAGTGTGATTCTTCATGTTTGCCTTAATTTGCATTTTTATTTCTGTCAAGACTAAAATGTGAACATTTGCCCTTATGTTTTTTTCACTATCTATATTTCCTCTTATGTGAAATATACGTTCATGTCATTGACCCTCATTTCTATTAGAATATTGAACATTTTAAAATTTAAGAACCCTTTCTATATAATGTTACAGTATTGTGTTATAATATTTGGAGGAAGTATTTCTCCCAGTCTTTGTTGTCCTTATTAATTTGGGTTTAAGAAATAATTAACTTTATGATTTTAATCCATCCTGCAGGTGAACTATGGAAAAGTTTGTAACGACAGTAGAAAAGGATTGAAATTCACTGTCTCCTGTGGCTGCAGTTCAGAATTTGTTTTTGTGCCATATGGTAGCACCATTGCTGTTTATACAGTTTACTCAGGAGAACAGATAACTATGCTTAAGGGACATTACAAAAATGTTGACTGCTGTGTATTTCAGTCTGCTTTCCAGGTAAGAATGATACTTAAGGGAATTTAGTATGTTCAAGTGGCTAGTTTGCTAGATTAGTAGCATATAAAAGATTACATTGTGATTTCATTCTGAAGGGTTGTACTTAACAATCCACATTTGAGTTAGGATTTATTTAATAGAAAATAATACAGCCTAGATTTTTAGATAGCATAAGATAGATGTATGAATCAATTCAATACTGTGCAGTTAGTTGTTTGGGATAAATTCTTTTTCTTTTGTCCATGGACTCCATTTAGCTGTTGAAAAATCTCTGATGAAATAAAAAATATTTTTTTACAATCTTTCGGGTAAAATAAATGAATAGGTATAGGTGTTTAAACTCAAAATGCAGTATATCTTGGTTTATCTATGTGTATGTCCAAAATTTTATTTCTTCCTTATTTTCTACCAATGGCTAATAACAGTATGCCTTTAAGTTATTGTGGTTCACATAATTTCTTATATACCTGTGGATTTTGTTTAACATCCTGATCTTTCTTTTTATGTAACCAATGCAACATGTTTTATTTTGAAAGAACATTTGCACAAAGAACCTCATGTGCTCCTTTAAATGAGTCTACTATGGCAAAATCATTGCTATTTTTTTAAGGAAAATTAAGCTCATGAGAGTTAAATATAGGTAAATGAAAATTGTGGATTATTAGAACTTGAAGGAGCTTTATCACCTGAGGAAGCTATTCATTCATTAATACTGATTACCTAATTTGTGTCTGACACTGTACTATAAGATAGATGTCCTGATATTTCAGCCAATATACATTATCATTGCAAGATCTCCTACTAAAATATTCAAGTACTTACACATCTTACTGATAATTAGCCACTGCACCAATCCCCTCAAATAACCTCCAATCTCAGCCCCTTTCCTGGAACTGTTATATCTTTCCTCAGCCCAGCAACTAAAAGGGGACCTCGAGGACCCTGCTCCAACTCCATGATCAGTATCTCTTCAATTACTTGTTGTTAAGAATTTTTAATGCACTTCTGGGAAAAGAACACTAAAGTACCAGAGAGGTGACATGGTACTGAAAATGAAAATAAAAATAATTATAAATTTCAAAAATAAGAGAGGGTAGTACTTTTGTATCCATTTAGCAGCAGAACCCTTTTTGACAAATTAAATATGTAAAACTCACTATCTAGAAAAAGTTATTAATTCTATCATAAACATAAAAATTGACGAGATACACTGAACATCAAAATAAATAATTGTAGTAATGGATTATAACCTGTTGGCTAAAATAGAACTCTATGAAGTTATGCTGATATAAATTAGAAGATTAAGTTGAAAATTTGGTAAAGAAGGGGATATTTACATAGCCTAAGTGCTACTCTACAAAGCATTACATACAAAGGTAAAAAGTAATTTTACTTTGAAGAAGCCTGGCATATATTTCCTTAATCAAATGGTCAAAGCTAACATCCTAATTATGAGATATCACATGTATGAAATTCCTGACAAACTTGCATCATTCAATTTTAACCATGAGGAAACATAAGACAATCCAAATTTGAAGGACATTCTACTAAGTAACTAATTTGTTTTCAAAATTGTTTAGGTCAAGAAAGCCAAAGAAATCAAAGATTAAAAACTTGAGTCATCATAACTAAATTCAGCATATGATTTTTAACTGGACCCTTTTGCTAGAAAGGACATTGTTAGTACCATTGGTGAAACTTAAATGAGGTTTAAGAATTAGATGCTAGGACTGTGATATAGCTCAGTTGGTAGAGCGCTTGCCTCGCAAGCACAAGGCCCTGGGTTCAATCCCCAGCACTGCAAAAAAAAAAAAAAAAAAAAGAATTAGATGCTAGTAACATGGCAGTGTCAATTTTCTGATTTTACGGGTTATAATGTAAGTATATACAAGCATGCCCTTTTTCACAGAAAATATATACTAAACTTTTCAAAGTCAGTAGAACCTCACGTTAACAATTTACTCTGTTATGCTTTAGGAAAAAAATTATTTGTACTGAACTTGTAACTTAAGTTTTAATATTTTTAAGTCTGATTTCCCAAATGAATCTCTGTATCTGTTTCAAACACCTCAAGGTTCAATTCAGATCCCTCCATCCAAGTGAACCATTCATAAGTGCTGCGTCTTCCAAGTTCTTTTTCTTCACATCTATGGAATATCTTTTTTTCTATTTGTTCTTTTTGGTTATACATGACAGTAAGGGTGTATTTTGACATATTATACATATATGGAATATAACTTCCCATTCTTGTGGTTGTACATGATGTGGAGTTACACTGATCATGTATTTATTTAAGAACATAGGAAAGTTATGTCCAGTTAATTCAGTGTCTTTCACATTCCCCATTCCCCCTTCCCTTCCCTTCATTCCCTTTTGTCTAATCCAATGAACTTCTGTTCTCCCCTGCCCCTGATTATGTGTTAGCATCCACATATCAGAGAGAACATTCGGCCTTTGTTTTTTGGGGATTGGCTTACTTCATTTAGCATGCTAGTCTTCAGACCCATCCATTTACCATCAAATGCCAGAATTTCCTTTTTCTTTATGACTAATACTTCAATTGTGTTCTTACACCACATTTTATTTATCCATTCATCTGTTGAAAGTCACCTAGGTTGGTTCCATAGCTTGGCTATTGTGAATTGAGCTGTTATAAACATTGTTGTGGCCACATCACTATAGTATGCTGATTTTAAGTCCTTTGTGGGATATTGTTTATGTTAGTACTTGTGAATTGCCTTATGAACTTATCGGATCAAGTTATCTTGTCTTATCAGGGAAACTAATCCTCAAGGGCACATGTGAATGTATTTCTGCATTATTCAGTTACTATAACCATGTAAGTCTAGGATTTACAATAAAACCAATAGAATCTTGTTTTAATTAGGAAATTTGATAATGTGTAACTGATTTAATATTTTATGTATCTATATTTTCCATAAAAAAATCATAGTCTTATTTTTTCTTTACCCAAAATCCTCACTTAAATAAACAATAATAATTATACCTTGCTTCAAATGGAGATAAAAGCCAATAATAAATAATTGCATTCTAGTACAAGGGAAAATGCCTATTGTTGGAATTATTTATTTAGAAATACAGAAACATGTTTATGAGGGGAGAAAAACGGCCATTTAATGATCAGAGTTTTAAAACCACCTACATTTTGTTGCCTTTTTAGCCATTTTTAAAGTCCTTTCTCCCTTGCATAGTAATTTTTATTATTATTGACCCATTGTTTTATATACTGGTGTTTTCCCTTTACATTTTGGTTCAAATCCTGTTCTTTTTTTCTTGATGAATATTTTCCAATGTCATTAAATGTTCCTTGACAAAAAATAATATTTCTTCATATAAATGCAATGTTAATTTACTAATAATCATTTCTTTGTCTTTGATAGTTATTTTTATTTTTGTTTTAAGTTTTACATGGATGATAGTCTTAAATTTTGTGTGAAATTTTGGCATGACCTCAGAAATGCACACAAAAGCTTGGGCTATAGCCAAAATAGATTCACTATACTGAACTACTGTATTATATCCTCTGTATAGACAGTCTTTATTTCACTGCCCCATAGGAATGTTTTCAGTAATAGCCAAGGTAACATTCCTTCAGTTTTGTTAGGGAGGGGAGTGATCATTGTTCAGACAAGAGCTAATAACTTGTCCATAAAGACATTAACATAGACTGTAGGTTAGGCCAACCTTCCTTTTATGAAGTAATGCATCTCAACAGACAGATTATGGGTCTTTAAGTTCTTGTGTTGAATAGCAGGCAACTAGGGAGCAAAAACCTACTTAGACCTCTTTTGTAAACTCTTGTTCTTTTTCAATAGAAATTCTCATGATTTCTTCATTGAAATCATTATTAAAGTGCAGTTATTGTTGAGAATTAGGTTAAGTGGTAGAACACTTGCCTAACATGTACAAGGTCCTGGGTTCATTCCCCAGTACTAGAAAAGCAAAACAGAACCAAAACAAAACAAAATTTTTAAAACCTGCTGTTTTTTTTTTTTTTTTCCTTTCTCTACTGTGACATTTGCAATGTATGGATACTGTGATTAGTAAAACTGCTAAGACATTGAATATTGAATGTGCTTGTAAAATTTTTACCCTATTAATAAGCTTGAACAAAACCTGATAGCATTTTAAATACAAAACAAAACTTTACTACATCTTAAAAAAACAAAAGAAAAAAAGTCATCAGCATAATTTCTTTAGAAGGTAGAAATGGAATTAATCTAATTAGCTCAAGAATTAATCATTTTTAAAACTGATATCCATTTTAAATTGGTACATCTTTGCTTTCTTTGCTGTAGGAACTTTACAGTGGTAGCAGAGACTGCAATATTCTTGCTTGGGTACCATCCTTATATGAACCAGTTCCTGATGATGATAAGGTAAATATTATTTGTACAAATGGTACAGTGATTGCTAAATCATAAGGAAAAAGTTTTCTAAGTTTATATGGGAGAGCTTTTTAAACATTTCATGTTGTTTTCTGATTGTAAAAGTAATGTTATATTTGGAAGATTCAGAAAAAATATATTAAATTTCTCAAGTTGGATTAATTAATAAGTATATTTTTATTTACTTCATTCTTATTTTTTCCTATTTATTTATTTATTTATTTATTCCCCTTTTTTTTTTCTTTTCACTTTCCTGGAGATCAACGCCAAAAACCCCAAACTTGCTAGGCAAGTGCTCTGCCACTGCTTACCCTCCTAGCCACTGCTTATTTTTTTAACATAGTTAATATCATTATTGGATATACAACTTGATGTCTATTTTAAATTTTATTTTTAATGATAGAGTATTGTTTTATCTATATACCATAATTTATCTATTTCTATTGATTATCAAGATATTTGCATCAAGGCAAATACCTGTTCACAAATTTCCTTCCTTCCTTCCTTCCTTCCTTCCTTCATTGCTTCCTTCCATCTTTATATTGGGGATTGAACCCAGGGGTGATTTATGACTGAGCCACATCCCCAGCCCTTTTATCCTTTTATTTTCATTTTGAGATAGATCTCACTGAGTTGCCTAGACTAGCCTCAGACTTGCAGTTGTCTTCTCTCAGCTTCCACTACAGATATTTATGATTATTTCTTAGGCTAAGATTTCTAGAACCTCTTCAGTTACTATGTATGACATAATTAAGTCTCTTTATTTCATGCTGTCAGTTTTTACCAATTTATACTTCTATTTTATTATATAACTGTACCTATCTTAGAGTATAAATTAAAATAAATATGGCATTATGAATAAAGAACCTTACAAGTGCAGTGGGTAAACAAATATGAATAAGACATGATCCCTAGCCTTTAGTAGTCTCTTTTTAAAAAATTATTTTTAATGTATGTCAAGCTGTAGTGAAATAAAGGTTGTTTAACGGTGCTTTCTCTCCCTCCAAGAATTACTCTATTCAGCACTGTTAATCATTCCCATTTATATTAATTTCTAGGATATAAAAACTTTGATGTCTAAAAGTGTTTATATAATTTTTTTAAGCTAGAAGTACAGATACAGTTAGAAACACCTTAAGGTAATCTTAACCCAAGTGATAGTAAAAACAAAGTACCTTAAATGAAGGCAGAAGGAAGTTATTGATTAGTCATTTGACATTCTAAAACCATTTTTCATATTTTTAGTTCCTTTATGAAAATAGGACTATGTCAAAAACCACATGATTAAAATTTTCACAGGTCTAGTTAATAGCGTCTTGCTAGCAGCTGTTGACAAAATATATTTCATACCTAAATTTCCAATTGCTATGGTTTACAGTGGCATAAAGCTTCTGAACTGTGAATTGTTTTCTTTTGGCCCTAATCCAAATGAAAGGGAGAAAAAACACACATTGAAAAATCTTTGACCATCTGGCAAAATGCCTTATGAATATTTCCAGATTTCATCACATGTCTAATTTGGTTTATTATGGTTTGATTGGTTTTAGCACACAGCTTCTTTTTTTTTTTTCTTTTAAAGTTTTATTTTTTTTAATTTTTAATTTTTTTATTTTTTATTGATTCTTTTCAATTATACATGACAGTAGAACCCATTTTGATATAATTATACAGCAGGAAATATATCTTTTTTTTTCAAAATGTAGATTCACACGATTCATATAATCTTACATATACATAGGGTAATAATGTTTGTCTCAGTCTACTATCTTTCCTTCCCCCACCCCCTCCCATCCCATTTTTCCTCTACACCATCCATACTTCCTCCATTCTTTTCTTATCCCTCCCATAACGCCCCCCCCCCATTATGTATCAGCATCCACTGATCAGAGAAAACATTTGGCCTTTGGTTTTTTGGTTTCACTTAGCATGATATTCTACAACTCCATCCATTTATCAGCAAATGCCATAGTTTTATTCTTCTTTATGGCTGAGTAATATTCCATTGTGTATATATATCACAGTAGCACACAACTTCTTTTGATGGCTGAATATTCTTCTGTAGAAACAATATGGTCAAATAATTTGGTTAACTATTTTTCATTATTAAATCTGTGACATATATATTAAAAATGAAAATAAAACTAAATTTCTTATTATAAAGATAATTCATGACTTTGATGGCATCTTCTTTTCCTTGTTATGTAGTTATGCTGACAGTTTAAGCTCATCTAAAGAAATTTTTATGTATGAAAACTAAGAAAAAAAATAGAAGTACACTAAAAACAAGCTGAGCTTTATATTCAAGTCTTAGAGCTGTAAAACCTTATCTTTTAAAATTACACTATTTATATGCTTCAACTTTAGAATAGAGTCATTCTCATATTAGTATAAAGTGATATGTGCTGAGGTTATTTCCATAAAACTTTAGTTGAAAAGATTCCTGTGAATGTAGGTAGAATATGAATATGACCATGATACAAATTCCAGGAGAAAAGTCAGTCTGCATAAGAACCTATTTCTTACTGTTATCTCATATTCAAAAGGGTTTTCATCTCAACTATCAAATAAATGAATATTGCAGATTCCCAGGGGAGCAATGTAGTACAGTACAAAACAAAACACACCCATAAATATACACATATGTACTTAGTTGTAGTTCTAGGCAAACCTGGGTTTGTGTTCCAGTTTTGCCGTTTCCCAGTTCTGCCATGTATTAGAGGACAAGTTCATAACATTTTCAAATATCAGAATTACCAAAGTTTACAAAATTTACACTTAAGATGAGATTTTATTTCTCCATTAACCAAAATATAATTCCTTGGGGTATTTCTCCCAGTGTCCAAAATAGAGGAGGAATTTAATTCTTTCTAAAGAAACTGAAGGGTATTGAATGATAGGGTCAGGTTTTATGGTCTTCAAGCATATTACTTCATTTTACTTAATTGTCAGGCTATTTTATTATATCCTGAAGAATCTGCTTCTCTCCCCACTTCCTACTTAGTCATGGTCATGCTAAGCTTATCTGAACTCCTGATCACTTTTTCCTGCCTGAGATTCATAGGACAGGTACAGCTTAAATCAGACTTCTCATCAAGACTCCTACTTTAGTTTGACAGTCACATAATACACCTGTTTCACTTATATCTTATGTAGATATATACTTACTAACACAGAAAACCCTGAAACTTTGTAGTAATTACCTCTCAGAAATTTTAAAGTTATCAAGGTATATCCCTGATAGATGTTAATTTTGGTTTCATTTCTCCTTTCCATTATTTGGACTGGAGTAGATCCTCCTTTATTCATTCTATAACACTCACAACTCTGTCAGTACAATTATCAACCTGGTGACATAGAGATGACTCCGTTCAAAGCATAGATTGGATGTCCACTAGGAGAAGATGTTGAGAAAACTGAAGAAATAGAAGGTGGTTACACATAAAGATGTAATAAAACATGTAATAAAAATGTAGATGGATTTAATATGCATTTAACTGTTTGGGAATCTCAAATGGTATTGTGTACTAAGTACATCTACATTTTTATTGCAGGTTTTAACTGCAAGTATGACATCTTATTTGTGATTGTTTTAACAATAAAATGTATTTCTAATAATAAAATGTATTCATATTATCTTTGTCTTACCACTACTATAAATAGTAAAATTTATATGCAGATAATAGTATACTTTTCATTTGTTGGTGTTCTTTTGCTTACCATAACAAAAATAATGTATAAAGAGAAATAATGTAGATTCTTTATTTATTTATTTTTTTTACAACTTGAACATTAACATGTTTAATGGAAATTCTCTTCTCCATTTATTTAGTTAGTTTTACAGACACATCAGAGGCAATTTGCCACTTTTAAACCAGGAGCATAGTGAAATTATTCCTAGATTCTTTATTGAGTCTTCAATTGAAATTAAAATGTTTAATAGTTTATACATTGGGTTTCTATAGTAAAATTAGGAGGCATGACCTTTATTTTACTTATTCACCCAGGAACATTTTCGGTAGACATTTATGGTAGAGTTAAAGGTTTCTAAAGATAGTAGGGAAGAAGAAAGAAGAAGAATCACCTGATCCTCAAGTACAATACATCTTTGAATAAACTGTCATTAAATAATCTAACTTTGTAGTTAAATTGTCAATTCCAAAAGACAGGAAATTCAGTAATCATTTAGATAAAAGAATAAATGAACAGACTTCAGTATTCTACTCTTGGAAGCAAGTGGACTGTTGCTAGAAGTGAGTGAGTAGTTAGCTAGAATTTGATCATAATTTTGTATCTGGTCATTTGGGGACAGGTAAAACGGAATTTGAGTTGTACATTAAAGTAATCAACATTAGTTTAGTTATGCACTCTGATCTATTTAACAACTATAAAGAATGCCTAAGTTAATATATTGCTTTCCAGACCCTGGAAATTTACTGGTTTTTTTCCTACTGTTTTCATTGTTTGAAATATAAGATTCTAAGTCATCATGTTCATCAAACATAAGTTGTTAAAGGTAATACATCTAAGATAATTTAACAGTATTTTTGGCACTAACATGTTATTGGAACTTGGATCTGAACAAACTAGCAAATGTAAAACCTGCAGAATAAGCAGCAGTTCTGACTCATAATGCCCAGAAACTTAAAAAAAAAAAAAAAGTCTTAAAAATCTTTCAGTAATTTGCTAGAGAAGAAGGTGGTGGCCATTCAAGTTTCCCAAACAGAGAAATTGGTTTGGTAATTCACAGATAATTAAAATTTCTCAAGATGCTGATTACCTTTATTAGGTAAAGTTGTGAGAATACTGTGGATGTGTTCTTATTATTTTAAATAAAGACTATCCAAATGCTTGTTATTCTTTAGAAAAATCTTCCAGGGAAGCCTATGTGCGAATTACAGACATGTTAACATTTCTGATATATTTTGCATGTACTTCTAAACTACTTTACTAACCATATAAAAGTAAACAAACTCATCACTTAGTAACCTTTGGACCAAAATGGTATTATTCAGCTTGATGAACACATTGTTCCTCATATTGGGATATTTGTTTATTTATAAAAGTCAAGTTCATCCAAACAGTGCAGAGTTGGCAGTATTAATATACAGGATTGTCAGGTTAAACTGTAGACCTGTAGTCCAGTCTTAATCCCAGGGATGTCAGTGTTCCACCTTCTCCAGATAATTCTTTAGAGTTGCAGAAGTACCTGAAACAATAGTATCATTAGAGTATACATATTTATGTATTTGGATGTGATTAATTTAAGGGAAACACAGGTTATTTGGATGTAATACCCGATTCATCTTTTAAATGGAGTTACATTATCTTATTATATTTGGGGGCATTTCATATATTACTTTTGTTTTGAAATTAGCAGTTACACAGTTTCTTTCAGAATAATTTAATTGCTCTTCATCTGAGCCTAAAATTGTGAAATAGAAAAATAGAATCTTCCTCTTTCTTTTCTTTGTTTAGACCACAACCAAATCGCAGTTAAATCCAGCTTTTGAAGATGCCTGGAGCAGCAGTGATGAGGAAGGATGAATACCAACCTTTAGTACCTTTTTGTCTCTACTGATGAAACTTTTAAAACAGCACTGTTTGTGTGTGATATTCTTTAACTGTCTTCTCAGTTACTGACAATTAAATTAGCTTTGAATTTGAATGATTTTTTTATCATTTTTAAAAATGAGATTAATATTTGTATGAAATCCTAAAACAGTCTTCCATACAGTTTATTTAATCAAAATTTGGCTGTTCAATCCCAGCCAGGGGCAGCTACTGTTGCTACAATACAATAGCAGAAGACGTCGTATCTCAGGTGAGATTGTGAACAGATTGTCAAACCTGTGTATTCTTTCTTACATTTATATTTTGCTGTGATTTCATTTAAATGTGGATCATCTAGCTTTATGTTAAACAGTTTTGGACTTATTATCTTCTGCCATCCAAATAGTACATCACAAGAGGCTTTTAAGTGGGTGACATCCCACGTTTGCTTTAAGTCAGAAACAACTTGTACTCATGCTTAAACTTCTTTCTGTGAAACTCGCTAAGCTGTGACCAAGTCCTGTTTCATTCATCCAAGCAGAAAATGTCCCAGCAGGGAATCTTGCTTAAACATGAAATGTTGTTATAAAATTTCTATTTTATTTTCCCCTCTTCTTGTGTCAACGCACAAATGATTATTATGAAGCTAACTTATTTTTTCTTTTCTTTATTTTTACTGTGCTGGGGATTGAACCCAAGGGCTCACACATGTTGGGTAAGCAGTTTATCAATGAGCATTCCCAGCTTCAATGAAGCTAATCTTATATTCCCTTTCTTTCTTGATTCTTTTACCAAAAGGAAACTAGAAAAAGAGGTTTTTGTGAACTTGAATACTAAGTTCATGCTTATTTTTCAGTGTTTTGAGTTTTTAAAGTATGTAACTATTAGGCCTCATATCAAGACCTTCCTGGTCAAATATTTTCCATTCAAGAGTTTTCTGAAACCCAGACCATTCTACCCTTACTATTTTTCCCTCTTGGTGAGAATGCTTTTGACCTTTAAGAAAGTTATTAAAATAGGATTTTTTAGTGTTAAAAAATAAGACTTCTAAACTGTAAAGAATTGTGTTGTTTCTTCCTAGTTATCTAAATACATGTATTCATTATATAAATAATTCAGACAACATAAAAACTTTAAAAAGAAAGTCACCAGGAATCAATACTCTAAGGTAACTATCACTAACATTTTGATAGCTGTTCTCCATGCATATCTTTATGACACATAATTTTACATAGTGGAATGTTCAGCATGCTGATATTGTCATAGAAACCCCTTTCTTCTAACTTCAGTACCTCATTTTTCATCTCTTATACCTCTTGCCACAATACAAACTATTAACCTGATATAACTGGTGTTCTTTCATATTACAATCTTATATAGACCTAAGAAGACGTGGGTTTATTTTGTTTGTTTCTTTGTTTGTTTGTTTTGGTACTGGAGATTGAAATCAGGGGCACTTGACCACTGAGCCACATCCCCAGCCCTATTTTGTATTTTATTTAGAGACAGGGTCTCACTGAGTTGCTTAGTGCTGAGGCTGGCTTTGAACTCATGATCCTCCTATCTCAGCCTCCTGAGCCCCCGGGATTACAGGCATGTGCCACTGCACCTACATGGTTTGTATTTTTCATTTTGCAAAAATGAGATCAACATAGTTCTGTCTTCTATTTTTTTTTTTTTAGATACAGCTCTTATAGATCCCTCCGTGCCATCTTTGTGAAGCCATTCTTTTTACTAATTGCATAATGTTCCCTCATGTGATTATACCACAAATTTTTTCCAATCATTCCTGTTTAGCGCAATAAGAACAGTGTAGATTATGAACTGCACAATATTTTCCTTAGGTGGTGTTATGGTTTAAATATAAATTGTCCCCAAAAGACTCATGTGTTGAAGCTTTGATCCCCAAGCCAGCAATGTTCAGAGGTGGGGCTCTTGAGAAGTGATTAGATTGTGGGGGCTCTGGCCTCATCTGTGAGTAATGCACTGATTCATATTTGATGGAAGGATGTGGAAACTTTAGGTGGTGGGACCTCATTGAAGGAAGTAGATCATGGGGTCATGCCCTTAGGGACTATATCTTATCCCTAGTCCCTTTACCCCCACATCTTTGTGCTTCCTGGCTGCCATGAGCTGATCAGCTTTCATCTACCACATCATTCCTCCATTATGTTCTGCCTCTTAGTCCCAAAGCAATAGAGCCAGCTGACCATAGACTGAGATCTCTGACACTGTGAGCCAAAATAAATCTTTCTTTAAGTTCCCTTTCTCAAGTATTTGTCACAGTAGAGAAAAGGTAACTAGCACAGGTGGTCTATTTGGGCAATACAATTTACTTACTGAATGTTATTTTTTTCTCTGGTAGAGGAAATAGTAGTTTTCTATGTGTAGGATTCTTGAGTTTTAGTCCTTTTTCCTTAGTTTATAGATACTGTGTACTCTTCTAGCTTCTGATATTGCAGATAAGAATTCCAAACCCATTATTATTTATTTATTTTTTCCTTTTAGGGAATTCATTCTTTATAGTGGGAGCTTGTATACTGCGAGGGTTTTTTCTCCTATCTTTACAGTCTTTCTATTTTATCAGAATATCTGATCCTTTTTCTCTCTCCCTTCCTCTCTCTCTTCCCCCACCACCATCACTTCTTGGACTACTGAACTCTTTTAGTCTAAAGTCTCAAACTATTTCTGACTTAGGGATATTTTCTTCTAATAATTGTCTAATTATTGCTTTTCCTTATAGTTGTCATTGTTATCATCCTCCTCTCCATTTCTTTTCCTGCCTCTTCTTCCTCTTCTTTTTCTTTCTCCTCCATAATAATTGCACGTAAGTCTATATTGATCTTCTATAGTCTGACCTTTTCCTTCCTGCTTGTCTTTCATAGTATTATTGTTATGACTACAGTGCCCCATATATAATAGGTGCTCACTAAGTACTTGTTTTGTTATTTCTGTTCTTTACCTGAGTGTTTATGCTTGATTTTAAAGGTCATTAATTTGGGCCTGACTACAGTCATGAGGAGACTTTTCAATTATTTGTTCCCTTCTCCACCCTAAACACTTGTTTTTATGTTTTCTTTTTTTTTTTTAAGACTTCTAGAGAAATATGGGAGGTCTACAGAAGCTCCTACTTGAAACTTTTAAAAAATATTTAATCAGTTGACACTTGTCAAGGCTTATTCACAGTAGATATCAAGGAACCTATCATGAAGGCAGTGGTTACTTAAAATTTGTCTATAGTGCCTTGAACATTTTACATATTTTCCTTCCACACTGTCTTACTAACTGTATGTGTCTTTTAGTCATGTAAAATACTTTTATCCTGCGTGACAAAGAATACTTATGCCAATTTTTTACTAGTTTTAACTGAAGTCATTCATGCTACACCTATGAAATACCTAGTTTTCAAAAATACAGAGAAATAAGAAATGTACATGTTTTATTGACATAGCCCTAAACCTGGTAACCAGCAAACTTAAAGGTAGCATCATTGATAGTTTTGACCTAGCACTTGCTATCAAGCCTTTACTTTATAATTGATTAAGAAAATACCTTAATAGAGAAAAAATTATTTGCTTCAAGTGAAGCTTTCTTTTTGTATAAGTTATACTAAAAGGTTCCATTAAACTAGATTTAAGAAAAAAAATTAGAGAAAGCTTTGAAAATGAACCCTCAAATTATACCAATTATAAGATATAAATAACTTCAAAATGATGACTTTTCATTAAGAGACAAAAAAGTATATAGAGCTCACTATTGATGAGACTCCAGAAAACTAAAACCTCTTTAGCTCTCTTATTTAAATTTGAATGAGACAATCATAGAAAAAGTTTACATCAACAAACTAGTTCAAACTATCTTTCAAAGATAAATTACCATCTCAAAATGGAAAGAAAAGTCTCAAATTATATATTAAAATAAGGGTTGTATAGTTGTAACTCAAATATTTAATTATGGTTTAATAATATATTAGTACTCAGGTATTTCTATTTAAATGATACAACTACAGAAGACTAGAAAAGCTAAGCAGATTTCTGTACATTATATGATTTTACAAATAAATGCTTGATAAATTTCCTTTCTTTTATTTTTTTCTTTTTTTTATATTTAGATACTATTTATTAAACATGAAATAAAAATTCTTGAATATCATTAAAACAGTAAACTTGGGCTGGGGTTGTGGCTCAGTGGTAGAGCACTTGCATAGCACATATGAGGCACTGGGTTCAATCCTTAGCACCACATAAAAAATGAATAAATAAAGGTATTGTGTTTTATTTATATATATATATATAACATATATATATGTACATATATATATATGAAAAATAAACTTAAAATTCGTCATAGCTTGCCAGAAATTGAATGGCAAACATAAAAAAAATGAATAAACAAAGGTATTGTGTTTTATATATATATAAACATATGTTTATTGTTCATGTATATATTGTTCAATATATATGTTCATATATATTGTTCATATACATAATATGAACAGTATACTTAAAATTAGTCATAGCTTGCCAGAAATTGAATGGCAAAAAGTCTGGCACACTTGAGATTTTGCCTTTCAAAAAGTATAGCAGGGAGAGCCGATTACAAAAAGAACAGCCACTTGGTTTGTATTGTGATAAAGGTTCTAGACATCTAGAGGTGAAATCTAGTGCTCATGCTACTGAGTTGGTTCTTCTTTTTTTTCTGTTTCATTCTGCAAAGTATCTAACAAAGTTCAATTTTGCATATGACTTTTCTTCTTTGCAAAGAACATGTGAAGTCCTGTGCTGCCTAGAATCACTGTAGTAAATGTTAGTGTCTAGAAGCATTACCGGTCATGTATTATATTACAAACATATGTATCTTACTAGTTCTGACAACAACATCCTAAGATACTGGAGGCATAGTTCTTTTGCTGTCATCTAGTTATTTTCTGGTGGTTTTTTCCCCCTCTTTTTAAATTAGACAATTGAAAATTCAAAATTTGAATAAGACAAAATGCATTGTGTAACCTCTCTTAGTGCTCCATGTGTAAAAGCCTGCTGCCCTTTAGGACTAGCCACTCCTCCCGGAGATAATGGTTTTGAATCTGTCAGTTTTGTACTTATGAGTAGGTACAACTAGTTTATGATTTCCTAAGGTTTGGGAAGAAATGGGTTTTGTAATCCTAAACTGATTTGTTATTCTGTCATAAAACCACAATGAAGTCAACATGTGAAGACCCAAGTTCCTCAAGCTTCTCTTGTTTTCAGTGCCTTATCAGATTATGGATGGTTATTGCATAAATTTTGCAGAACTTCTTAGCCCTAGACCTGGCCATTGACTGTTTCCTTGGCATTTGTGGTTAACTCTTGAAGGCAAATGTTTGACTCAAGTGATTTGCACAAGCCATTTCTCTTTTGCTCATTTCATCTTTTGTGACAAGTTTAGCAACATCACTAAATCAGGATCTATTAACATCTTCTTGGACAAACACCAGCAGGAGCTTTGAGCATGTCACGCAGACATCTCTCCAGCTTCTCTTCACCCTACATGTTGGCTCCCTCCACTGTTATGTAGAATATGTATACTTTCTAAATAAATACACTATTCAGAGTTGTGTTAAAATAAGGAAATAACGTTCCTAATATGTCTTTGAGAATAGTGTTACCTTTTTTATTATACAATTGTGATGTTCTCATATATTATATATGCAAAATTTTGCTCAAGTTTCAGTCAGTACAATGGGAAAAAAGTTATGAAAAATAATTCAGTGATAACTATGGACATTAAAGAATGGGAAGATTCTTATGATTTTTATTTTTTTTTAGTTCAAATTAAAGTTTGTACATCACATTGGATAGTGAGTAGGAATAATATTGTTTTCATATGGACATTTAGTTATAACACCCTTACAATAAGTGCTGTTCTTACTAGATTGCTTTGGAAATTTTATTGAAAATAAAATGACTGTTTATTGTATTCAGATATTGCTGTTAAAAATAGATATGGCCAGGCACATTGGTGCATTCCTGTAATCCCAGCAGCTCAGGAGACTGAGGCAGAAGGATCCCAAGTTCAAAGCCAGCCTCAGCAACTTAGCAAGGCCCTAAGCAATTTAGTGAGACCCTGTCTCAAAATTAAAAATGAGAAGGACTGGGGATGTGGCTCAGTGGTAAAGCACCTATGGGTCCAAACCTCAGTACCCAAAGTAAATACATGAAAATATATATGAACACACATACACCCACATGCATGCACACATCTTATTTTATATAATGAGAAATATTTTCATGATGATTTCATGTGTTCAATATGTAACTTCTGACATATTATTTGGGAATAAAATGAAAACATTTATAACACTTCAAAAAAATTGAATGAATGTATTGCAATTTATTTCCCTTTCATCTCTTAGTGAATGTCTGGGACTTTTCCAGTTTCGATCATAAAAAATTAAGCTGTTACAAACATTCCTGTGTTAAAATTTTGTAGGGGATATTCATGTGTATGTATATCTGTGTGTATGTGTGTGTGTGTGTGTGTGTGTGTGTGTGTGTGTGTGTGTGTGAATGTATGTTTTCAATTTTTTTGAGGAAATAGCCAGAAGAATTGTTGAATCATTAAGTAGGTATATATTTAATTCTATAAGAAATTTGGTGGTGGTGAGGGGGATTGTTTTCCAAAGCTGTGTTAACATTTGACATTTCAGCAACAATGCAGGAGAGTTTAATTTGTTCTACATCATAACTCATATTTGGTGACCCATTTACTGTAATATCAGCTTTTGTTTCTGATGTACAATGGCTTCTTTTGGTTTGATTTGTTGTTCTCTGATTTCTAATTATGTGAACATGTTTTCATGTGTTTATTAATCATTCATTTCTATTTGTAAAGTGTTTATTCAAATATTTTGTAAACTATTCAAAATCTTGAGTTTTTGTTTTACTATTGAAGAAATGTACCTGTAACTAAATATGTCTATAAATGTCCTATCCATCTTTATCACAATGAATCTTTTCCTCCCTCCATCCACTGGCTCAAGTATGGTTTTTAGATTCATGTTCTGTGAATATTTTCTTCTAATTCATATATTGCTGATTCTTTTCTTAACAATGGCTTGGGATTAGCAGTATGTCTTAAATTTGGACAATATCTCCTTTATAAGTTTTCTTTATATTTTTTCGTGTGCCCTAACTTTTTTTGCCCATACCCACATGATGAAAATATTCTCCTGTTTTATTGAAGAAGGCTTATGATTTTTATTTTGTTTTTAGTTCAAATTAAAGTTTGTACATCACCTTGGATAGTGAGTAGGAATAATGTCGTTTCCATATGGACATTTAGTTATAACACCCTTACAGTAAATACTGTTCTTACTAGATTGCTTTGGAAATTTTATTGAAAATAAAATGACTGTTTAAGAATGGGAAGATTATTTTTCAATTATATTGGTTTCATAAAAAGTAAATGGTAAATAAGGGACTGGAAATCAAAAGATCTGAGATGTAATCTTAAAATTTAGATAATATTTAGGTAATATTTAGATATCTTTTTACTCTTTTTTTCATTAGTTAAAATACAAAAAATGAAGGGGACAGAAAACTATGATACAAAATAATTAAAATTCATTCCTACTCAAATCACACACTGTAAGATTTTAAAAGCATTTTAAAATGGCGTTCACTGTGTGAAATGTATAAATAAAGGTTTTATTTAAGACAAATGTTATTGAAGGTAAAGGAGGAGTGTCATTATAAGTTTCATGAATTCCATTATACTGAATGAACACTCAAAATCTAGTGGAGTGAAAATGTAGTTTTGTCAAAACTAAATGTTTAAAGTTTCCATCCAAATTATTATTGGAGTCATCAGTGATTAGCTGTTTGATTTTGAATGTTAATATCCTGAGTTAATTTCTTCGTTCTGAAGAAGGAAGTTTACAAAGTTTAAAAATAAGTGAGGTAAAGTCCTGTTGCATTAAAGTCATGCTGCAACTAGTAGAACTCCTATTTAAAATCTCAAAATTTGGGGGTTATGAGCTTCTGTTAAAATTGACTCACATTTTACCTCAAGAACATAATCTGCTTATTTACTTTGTCTTTCTCTCCTAGAATGTGTGAAAAGGACAGAGATTTTGTTTTTTTAATTACTGTATCTCAAGCACTGAGAACATTGCTAAACAAATAGTTGGTGCCAAAATTCACTGAGTTAATTAGTAAACAACACCATTACCAAGCCCTTAAATGCATCACTATAACTATATTCACAACTAATTACTATTTTTGTAATTTAAAGTGTTGTTAAATATCAGTTGATAATCTGGGTGTTACGTTAAGCCTGTAGTCCTCTCCCAAAAGAGCATAGGGTCCTTTTCTCAGAGTTGCTGTTGGCATTTACACCCAACATAGAACCTCCCTGAATTTTTCAAAGTGGATTCTTTGCTTATTAATTGTGTCCTATTTACAGGTTATACTGAGGGACTTGCGTTGTGAATCTCAATAGCTAAACAAAAAAGTAAGGGAATTTTATGAAGTCCTGAGTTCAGAGTTCCCTATGGGTTCTTCTCCACTTCTGATTGGACTACATATTTCTCCATTGCATTTGACTCCAAAGATCTGTGTGTTCATCTTGTTTACCACAGTGTAGAAAAATAAAAAATTTTTCTGAAATGTTTACACACTTCGGTCATTGATTTTCTACCTAAAAAGAATGTGGGAAAAGTAAGACAATGGCTCAAAATGTCAAATATTCACAAAAGGCAAGAAGACATGGTAAATGATGAAAGAGTAGGGGTACCAAGAATCAGATCCAGGAATTATAATCATATTCTTTTTATTGTGCTATTTTAAGCAAGCAATAGAATAAATATATTGGCGATTAAATCTCCTGATACAAAATTCAAATACACAATGTATAAATATTTTTATTTTATTTTTCCTCTATAATTCATTGTTTTTTAAATCTTCATCCAGAGTAATGTGACATCTTTCTTCTACACCACCTGGGAGCAATATTAATTTTATTCAGATAAATAATGCAAAAGTTTTTCATAGATAAGGTTCTTCCAAAACAGATTCCTTGACTCAGTATCTTTTTTTGTACATTTGAAATATCAGCCCAACTGATTTATAGAATTCTGATCAAGGTTTGTATTCAAAAGTATACTTCAGTATACTAACTTCCACTTTAAAAAAAAAAAAAAAGGAAAACTGAGCTAAGTTTATTTTCAAGAATTTTGAAATCAAATAACCTAAGAATTTGATATCATTTGGATTTAGAATATCCCCCAAAGGACATGTTTTTAAAGTCTTGGTCTTTATCTTGGTGCTCTTGGGACTTGGTAGAACCTTTAAGAAGTCAGTCCCAGTAAAAGGAAGTTAGAGCAATAGAGACATACCTTGAAGGGACTCTTGGGATCCCAGCCCCTTCCTCTCTTTGCTTCCCAGCTACCATGAGGTGAGCAACCTCCTCCATCACGTTCTTACCATGATGTTCTGTGCTGCCACAGGCTCAAAACAACAGGTCCAAGCAACACTTGGACCTGAAATAAAACCTCTGAAACCATGAGCCAGAATAAGCCTTTTCCTTCATTAAATTGATTTGCTCAGGTGCTTTGTTAGACTTACAGAAAGCTAACACAGAATTCATTTCTTAGCTCCATAAGGGGAATCCTTCTTAATTTATGGAAAATGACTTCTACATATGAAAGTAAGCCATGCTTTTCCTGGTTGAGTTTCCCAAAGGTACAATTTTGCTAAAAATTAGATGATTAAAATGATGGATTCCTTTGTGTAAGTATTTGTAAATACACTTGCAAAGAAATAAGAGTATAGGAGTTCAACCAAGGGTCCAATCATTTGACTAAGTCTTCACTAATGAATTCAGTTGACACTTCCTTTAGGTAACATAAACCAGTTTCTTACAACCATTCCCCCCAAAAAAATCTAAGTCTCATACCACATCGGTTGTGCATACAATTCAAGTCAAAAATTCATGGACAGTTCTCTTATGGTTCAAACCATTGGAGCACATCTAATTTATAGTCTGAATTACCACATTCATGACATGCTCTTTTTAATAAAATGTGATTCTTACTGAATTATAAAACATGTCATATGACTTATGCAAACTGCCACTATGAATTTACATTTTGTAAAACAAGTATAGTGTTAGCATTGACTTGCTGGAGTGCCTTGCGCAGTCCTGTTTATAGGCACTTATCACACAAAAATCACTTCCTGATGTTTCCATTACTGGCACAATGTTCAAAAAGTATTCAGTTAAATCCTTTCAGATACCACAAATGACTATAGTTAATTGAGTGGTATTTATATTCTTTATACTCTCATTGGCTGAAAAAAAAGCTACACATACTTTAACCTTTTCATGCAACTTTGTAATATGAGTCCCTTTACCCTGCTTTAACATGCTGGGAAATATTGTACGTGGTTAAATTCCTATTTGCACACAATTTCTGCTACATTCCACCTTTTAATAAACCCACCATTAGCAAAAGGTTTTCATGCCAAGAAAAAATTTTCACTTCAAGTATTCTACTATCACTATGTTTACATGGGGAAAAAATCCTGGCATTCCAGTCCTTATTTTCAATTCACTAAGTTTCTTATTTCATGTGTTTGCTATTTCTGGTCATTATTCTTGAAATAGTTTGTTTTATAATTGTTTCTTAAGTCATGTATATTTAGTGTACTAATAGTTGGGGTACAGTAGTAGTCTAGTCACATAGGAATAGGTTTTACTTCCATGACATATTCTTTTCTTCTCTTGGAACACTTGGCTATGCCAGTTTTTTATTTTCTCATTGCTAATGAAGGCAAAAACAGTATGATGCAATGATAAATGCCAACTCCCAACATTAGGGAGACAATAGGTAGTGTGACTGAAATAAACCCAAGACTACCTGCCCAATAGCAGTGGCTTTTATGAATTAGGATTTAGTTTATCTGAAAACCCAAAATAACATAGTTTAAATAAAAACTAAGCCAACTTCTGTTGATAAAGTGCAGAAAAGCAGTCTTCTCAGTGGTTCCAAGATCTTTTTATCTTACGGCTTTTGTGCCCTCTATTAGCAGTCTCCCCCTTGTTTTACAAGATGATTGCTCTAGCCATTTTATCCACATTCTAAACTGAAAGAGAAAAGGGGAAAAGGCAGCATGCTCCTTCTGTCCCATTGGCCAGAACTTCTGGTCACACCTAACAAAAAAGGAAGCCGAGTCTTTATTCCAGGTGGTATGCACTCAGCCAAAGACTTGGGAGTTCAATTACTACACACACACACACACACACACACACACAACAAATACTTGGAAACAACTAACAGTCTATGCCACGTTCAGGAAATAGCAGGGAAATTTGTAGCTATATCAGAGTAAGCTGAAAAGGAGAATAGTTGGAGATAAGGATAAGTAATAGGGAGAGATGGCAGAGTGTAAAAGGTCCTAGAGGTCTTTGAAAAGACTTTGGTTTATTCTTTGAAATGGGGTATGTTGTAGGGTTTTGAACAGAATGATGTGAGATTCTGCTCACTGTATTGATATAGACTCTAGGAACGAGGGCAACAGCATACTCAGGGAGCTGATTAGGACACTATTGTAAATAAGGAAGTGAGGTTAAGAAAACTAATCCATACCCGGGCGCGGTGGCGCATGCCTGTAATCCCAGCACTTGGGAGGTTGAGACAGGAGGATCGTGAGTTCAAAGCCAGCCTCAGCAACTTAGCGAGGCGCTAAGCAACTCAGTGAGATCCTGTCTCTATATAAAATACAAAACAGAGCTGGGGATGTGGCTCAGTGGTGGAGTGTCCCTGGGTTCAACCCCCAGACCCCCCCCCCAAAAAAAAAAAAAAAAAGAAAACTAATCCATTAAGGAAGAAATCCAAAGAACTTGCCAGGTCTTACCTAACAAATATCAAAGACAGATGGAAGGAAGATCTATCCATTTCCTGCTTTCTGCAGGCTGACTTTAAATCCTTTACTGAGAGGACAACCTTAGCAGTCAAGCCATGCTCACTATTTTAACAGATAAACTAAAAAAAATCATAGGCTTAATGTATTATAAATCCGTCCATAATTCACATAAGATCCTTCTCCAAATGCTAATTTGGGAACTCAGGGTATCTTCCATCTTGTGGCTCCACCACATTCAACATACACGTTTCTTTCGGATCGGTGCAGGGGAAAGAGCTAAAGGACCTCACTTGGTATTCACTTGGTAAATGAACAAGGCCTGCAAGTGCCAAGCAACACTTTGTTCAGATTCTACTGGCTGGAACTCAGTCACATGACATGTAAACTGTAAGAAAGTCTGGGAAGTAGAGCCCAGCTGTGTGCCCAGGAGAAAATGGAAACATCATGAATAGCTAGCCATCATAAGCTCAAGCTGTAAATGGGCATACCCTTCATTTCTACCCATGCCTGTCACTAAAACAGTCTGGGTCCTCTTGTTCAATATACCAAGAGCTAATACCTTTATGGATTAGAAGTTATAAAGAGCTGCCTACTTGTGTGCCCTGCAGAAATTCTCCTGATGCCTTCTGAACAGATTTCATTCTTTCTCATCAGCCTAGAAGAAAGAAGATGAAACGAGCTGTAACTGAATGACTAACAAATTTTGCTTTTGGAGATTATAAATCACAACTCCTCTATCCTCATTTCCTAAAGTGTTTTATCTGCATAATTACTTTATCATTTAGAAATAGGAGACTCATTTTAAATGTATTAAAATGGATATGCAAAACCAAGAACAACAGATGAAAGATAATGCCTTTTAAATTACATCCATGTTCAGAGTCAGTTCCTGATGATCTGTGCCAAAGAAACAGAAATGTAGCCAACATAAAGCAATCTGTAATTTCCTTTATTTGTTTAGGAATGCAGTCACTAGCATATATATGCCCATGTCCACTAAGGATGATTTTCAGACCAGGCTTCTATTGTCACTTGTGCCAAATGATCTATAAACATTGATTAATGTTTATATTATTAACATATAATCTGAATACAGATTATACCTGTAAGGATACATAATTTGGAAACTGTACTTTGAACTATAAGAGTTTAAAATGCACTTCAATTAAAGGATGCTTTTTTAAAATGAGAACTGACATCAGGATCGCTTTACCATGGAGTTACATTCCCAGACCTTTTTTATTTTTTATTTTTTTATTTTGAGACAGGGTTGCTCTAAGTTGCTTAGGACCTCATTAAGTTGCCCAGGCAGACCTCCAACTTGAAATCCTACTGCCTCAGCCTCCTGAATCATTAGGATTACCGGTGTGTGCCACTTTGCCCAAGCAACGCCTTCATTCTTTCTACAAGTAAAGACAATTTGACTAATTTGATGTTCTTGTTCACAACTTTGATTCACAAATACTGTTTAATAAGCAATAACTCCTAGTGCCTCTTTCTGCTTACTTATCACAATTTTATTACAGTAGCAGTGCTATGACTCTAAATGTGTCCTTTAAAATCTGTATGTTGAAAGCTAATCAGCAATGTGATAACCATAGGAGGTGGAGCATCTAAGAGGTGATTAGATCATGAGTGCCAGAGAACTAGCTGCCTTGCCCTTCCACCAGGCAAGGACATGGTGAGAAGGTGCTATCTATAGACCAGGAAGAGAGTCACCAGACACCTAATCTGGAAACTTGGTCCTGGACTTCTTTGCCTCCAGAACTGTAAGAAGTAAATTTCTGTTGTTTCTAACCTACCCAGTTTATGATATTTTGTTATAGCAGCTCAAATGGACTAAGACATGTAGTTTTTTAGAAATACTAACAAGCTATAAAAAAAAATATTGAGTATCATATAAGATATAGAATCCAATGGATAAATCTAATGCTTTTACAAAATTTTATGTGATAGCCTATTAATAAAAGTATTCTCAAGTTTCTTTTACCCTAAATTGATCATCTTTTCTCCAAAATGTGATTATTCAAGGGAATACTCTTCCAACGTTTATAATAAATTCCACAGATTATCTCTATAATAGCAGGTATATCTAGGGGAAAAAAGATATATAATATTAAAAAACAGATGAAACTGATGAAGATTCTTTCCATTGGTTATTTCATAGCCATCCAAAACAGAGCCAGACCATTACTGGACTCGTCCCAAATCTGTATTTTTAAATATTTATCCTCAATGATTTCTTAAAATCAGTCAAGTTTGGGAAACACTGACCTAATGCAAAGGAAACTCCAAGAAGATAGTATCTGTTTGCTGAATTGTTATGTAAATCTATGAGGTACACTGGATATGAATCAATTAGTGTCATTACATAGAATTTTGGAGTACAGATAAAACAGTATAACATAAGTGGAAAAAAGGTTTGGAGCAATATACAGTGCAAAAAACATAGAGTATATGGTCATAAATTCCAAAATATTGTGAGCGCTAAATAATGTTTAAAAGGATAAATATTTGACCGGGCCCAGTGGCACATGCCTGTAATCCCAGCGGCTTGGGAGGCTGAGGCAGAAGGATCTTGAGTTCAAAGCCAGCCTCAGTAACTCAGCCAGACCCTGTCTGTAAATAAAGTACAAAATGGGTGGGTGTGCTTCCGTGGTTAAGTGCCCCTGGGTTCAATCCCAAGACCAAAAAGAAAGTATAAATATTTAATGTCTTCTTTATCATTTCTATATTGTTTTAGTTAAATCATTAAAATATGTTTTTTCTTGCCAGGCTCGGTGGCGCATGCCTGTAATCCCAGCACTTGGGAGGCTGAGGCAGGAGGATCGCGAGTTCAAAGCCAGTCTCAGCAACTTAGCAAGGCCCTAAGCAACTCAGTGAGACCCTGTCTCTAAATAAAATACAAAATAGGGCTGGGGATGTGGCTCAGTGGTGGAGTGGCCCTGGGTTCAATCCCCAGTACCAAAAAATATATATATATGTTTTTTCTTGATGGTATATTATTTAGCCATTAAGATACAAATTATGATCTATAACTTTGAAAAACACTTTATCATGAAATCAAATGTAGAGCATTAGGATTTTAATTAAAATTATATTTGACCTCAGATCTATGTTATAGCAAGATAACACTGAATGAACTTGCAGATAATAAAGTAATTATAATTATACATTTATAATTTTTATGACATTTGAAGTCAGATCAAAGTTAATCTCATGATCACAATGTATCAATCTTTCACAAATGAAAGTCATTTTTATTAGCATTTTCAAATGATTGCAGTTTATAGGAAGACAATTATGATATTGATTATTGTAATAATTTAAGGGATGTTCTTATCCCATATCTCATTTCTGCCAGTCTTGGAGATACAAATTTTGCACACATTTTGGATAGATGAACAGAAAGATTAACAAAATGATTTGTCTGAAACAGTTTGCATTTTCAAAGACAAAAAGATAAAGCCATTCAGGTTAGCATTCTACAGACACATTGGGGTAAAGAAACAAAATGTGGGAATGGCTGGTTGTCCCTTCATTTACCTATCAACATGCAAGCAAGCATTCCTCTGATAATATCAAAACTACGATTATGTATGTAAAATACACATGGGGGGCTGGGTTTGCTCAATGGCAGAGTGTTTGCCTAGCATACGTGAGGCCTTGGACTCGATCCTCAGAGCCCCATAAGTATAAAATAAATGTATTCTGTCCATCTACAACCAAAAAAAGAATTTTAAAAATACACATAGGAAGACATTTTTGAGCATTTAAATAAGCTCACACAAGTACTTACCATCATTTTTCTAAGTTCCTTTACACCATCTACACACTTAGCGTCTCCTCTGTGTAGGGTACTATCTTATGTACCCAGGATGCAAAAAGATGTTAGACAAAATCTCTGTCCAGCTGGGCTCAGTGGTACACACCTGTAATCCCAGTAGCTACAGAGACTGAGGCAGGAAGATTACAAGTTTGAGGCCAGCCTCAGCAATTTATCAAGGCCCTAAACAATTTAAAGTATCCCTGGGTTAAATCCACAGTACCCCCTCAAAAACAAAAACAAAAACAAAAAACTCAGCTCTGTTTAGAAGAGTTTATTATTTAGTTAGGTAGGCAATGATAAATATCAGAAGATATAAGTTACATGTAAGATGTCTTTCAAAGTGCAGTTCCCTCAACAACTGTATCAGAATTATATTGGATAATTAACCACAAGTATAGGATCCTAATTAGAATAAGTTTTACTCCCTGTATGTACAATATGCTAAAATATGTTCTACTGTCATGTGTATCTAAAAAAACCAAAATTTTTAAAAGAATTATATTGAATGTGTTAAGATATAGATTCCTTGGCTCACTCCAGACCTACTAAGTCAGCATCTCTAGAAATATATTTCCAGGAGCCTGCATTTTAACATCCCAGTGATTCTGACTAAAGTTTGAGAATCAGTGGCAAAATTCAATGCATAAGAGACACTCATACAGTAAGAAGTTGCTGGTAAGGACTCAGTCCTCCCTCAAAGAATGAAAACTATTAAAAAGAAATAAAATGGTAATTGTTCACAGGGTTATCATCATCTCAAGAAAAATCAAAGAAACTCAGGAGACAACTGCTAAAAGGAGAGTTCAGTAAAGATAAAGGATACACTACACAAAAATTAGAAACATTTTAATATTTATAATTAGAGAACATAATCTTAAAAATACATATATAATTGACACAAGCAGAAATAATTATAAGGTTCCTAAGAATAAGTCTAATAAAATATGAAAAAGATATAGATAAAATTGAAACTTTATTAGAAAAGAGTCAATTTACATAGAGAAGTAATGTGTTCATTATTAAAAAGTGGCAAATTATCCCTAGATAACATTATTATTATTATTATTATTATTATTATTATTATTTTATTTTTTGGTACTAAGGATGGAATTCAGAGGCAGTTTATCACCAAGCTGCATCCTTACCCTTTTTATTTTTTTATTTTGAGGTAGGGTTTTGCTAAGTTGCTTAGGGCCTTGCTAAGTTGCTGAGGTTGGCCTCAAACTTCTGATCCTCCTGCCTCAGTCTCCTGAATCACTGGGATTACAGGCATTCATCCCCATCCCCAGCTCCTAGATAACTTTAAGGCAATTAAAATCAAAATTCTACCTTATCTTTATGTAGAATAAAAGAGAGGAAGCTAGTTTGAAATTGTGTGTAGAAGGTCTGATGCTGTAGCTCAGTGGTAAAGCACTTGCCTAACATGGGCAAGACCCAGGGTTCTATCCCCAGGACTGCAACATCAAAAAACCAAAAAGAAAAAAAAAGACAGAAGCTGGGCTTGTTGGTGCACACCTGAAATCCCAGCAACTTGGGAGGCTGAGGCAGGAGGATCACAAGTTCAAAGCCAGTTTGAGCAACTTAGTGAGACCCTGTCTCAAAAAATAAAAAGGTCTGAGGATTAACTCAGTGATAAAGAGTCACTGGGTTCAATCCCTAGTACTAATTTTTTAAATTAAATAAATTAATAAATGAAATACATAGAATAGTAAAAGAGAATGAAAACTCCAGACAAGAAAAACAGAGTGGAATAAATCAAGAGCTTAGACAGAAGCACTTGTGTGAAGGATCTTAATAAATGGGGGAGGAGGGACACCTGAAACTCATCACAGCAAAGGGCTAACTCCCCAATCACTCCGTTGAGGCCTCCCAGAATTTGATAGAAAATAAAGCTACAGGGCTGGAGTTGTGGCTCAGTAGTAGAGTGCTTGCCTAGCATGTGTGAGCACGGGTATAAAAATAAATGAATAAAATAAAGGTCTATCAACCTTAAAAACTATATATATATACATATATACACATTATACATTATATACACTTTATATATATTACTATATATACACATTTATATATATACATGCTTTATATATATATATATATAAGGTTTCCCATTTAAAAAAGAAAAGAAAGCTACAATCTAATAGAAAAATAGAGGATAGAAGTGAAATGAAGTACAAATGCCTTTGAACATACAAGACAGCAACTAATATCACCATTATGTATAATTATAATGCACCAATAAAAATATGGAAAAATCATACAGGACAGATATTCAGTCTCATTTACTTTAAGCAGCAAATGGAAGCTACTGCAACATTCTGTATTTATTAAGCTGACAAACAGCTAAATACTTGATAACACACTGTGTTGGTAAGGCTATGGGGGAAATGACACTTTAGAACATTGTTGGCAGAAGTGTAAATTAATGCAACCCTATAAGGAAGGCATTTTTTGCAATAGCTATCAAAATCACGAATATCCCGTGAACTATCAGTGTGCAAAGTTATTCATTGTAGCACTGTGTCTGGTTAACAGTTTCAATGCTAGAATCTAATAGCCTGGCTTTAAATCCCAGTTCTAACACTTACTAGCATTGTGTCCTTGGGTAAATTACAAAATCTTCTGTGCCTCAATTCCATCATCAGTAAAATGGAGGCCAAAATATTATCCACCTCTTTGAGTTGGTGGAATAATTAAATGAGTTAATCTATGCAAGCAGTATTTACAAAAGTACCTAGCCCTTCTATTTCCATTTTTAGCTATTGTTTTTAATATTAAAAGACTACAATCTAGGCACGTGTGGTGGCACAGGCCTGTAATCTCAGCGGATCAGGAGGTTGAGGCAGGAGGATCCTGAGTTCAAGACCAGTCTCTGCAACAGTCAACAGAGTTGCACTAAGCAACTTAGTGAGACCCTGTCTCTAAATAAAATACAAAATAGGGTTGGGGATGTGGCTCAGAGGTCAAGTGCCCCTGAGTTCAATCCCCGATATAAAAAAAAAAGGCTATAATCTAAATATTTACCAATAGGGAACTAATTAAATAAATTATGGCAGATTCATAAAATATAGATGTAAAAGATGAATAAATATAGTTTTTATGAAAGTACCTCCAAGATATATTTAGTGGGAAAAAAAGCAAGGAATATGGCAATATTTAAAGTAGTCCAGCAGGGTGCGGTGGCGCATGCCTGTAATCCCAGCACTTGGGAGGCTGAGGCAGGAGGATCTCGAGTTCAAAGCCAACCTCAGCATTTTGGTTGGCGCTAAGCAACTCAGTGAGACTCTGTCTCTAAATAAAATACAAAATAGGGTTGGGGATGTGGCTCAGTGATCCAGTGCCCCTGGGTTCAATCCCTAGTACCAAAAAAATAAATAAATAAATAAATAAATAAATAATAAAGTAGTCTACTATTTGTTTGGGGGTTATTTAATTTATTTATTTATTTATTTATTATTTATTATTTTATTTGGTACAGGAGAGTAAACTCCCCCCCCCCCACACACACACACATACGTAGTGGGGATTTAACCCAGGGGTAGCTCATTTTCAATGTAGCAATGAGCTACATTGCCATCCCCTATTTTAAAATTTTTATTATTATTTTAATTTTGAGAAAGGGCTGGCCTCAAACTTATGATCCTCCTGCCTCAGCCTCCAGAGTTGCTGGGATTATAGGCCCGTGTCACCGTGCCCAGCTAAAAACAATAATTTTAAAAGAGCTCAGATGCATTACGGATTTATATATCAGACTATCTGTCTATAGTCTATAAACACCCAATGTTGTCAAAGATTTACAGAAATCTGAACTACTATATATTGTAATTAAAGTGTAAATTGGTTCTATTAAGAAAGAAAGGCAGTCAGTGCTATGGACTAAATGTCATTCCTCTCCAGATTCATTTGGGAAGCCCTAGGCATCAATTGATGGTATCTGGAGGTGGGCCTTTTGGAGACAGTTAGATTTAGATGAGGTCAGGAGAGTAAACCTCACCCTCTGCCATACACAGAGTCATAAGATGAGGAATGAAAGGTCATGGGAAGACACAAGAAAACATCTCTCTGCCAGCCAAGAAAAGGGTCCTAACCAGAATTTGACCATGGAGGCACCTTGAGCTTGCTTCCAGCTCCCAGAACTATAGGAAAATGAATGTCTATTGTTTAAGCTATCTAGTCTATGGTATTTTATTATAGTATCCAAGCTAACTAAGTCTGGTCCCTTAGTCATAAGGAGTAGAAAAATTTTTAAACAGACAAGTTCATTGAAAAAATATTAAGATGATTGCAGAATCTCCAGAAAGGCTGAATAACAGCCTTGGGAAAATAGGAAAAAAGGGACTCTATGTAGACAAAGCAGAGCAAGCTTTGTGCCACTGAACCAGTCTGGGGAGCCATCCCTGCCACAAGCAAACACAACTTGTGTGTGGCACCAGCTTCAACTTCAGAATCCTGGTTGGGGACAGGGAGTGGAGGGTTATCTACTTGACCAGGACTCAGCCACAATCATGTTCTCCAGCTGTCAAAATGTCTGGCAGAGAAAATATCACACATTTGCTTCTTCTGTAATGAGAGGTGAACTCTGTCATCCACTGCCTTATAAATAGGAACATCTTCAAATAGAGGAAGAAGACTTAGACACAGGACAGCTGAAAAATAATAAATGTCCCCACAGAGGACAATCTGTTCCATGACTAGCAATTTTACTTCTAAGTATAAACCCTAGAATTTTTTCTACATGTATACAAAAAATTATTACCTACATTGTCTCTAAGAAGATAAAATTGGAAACAACCCAATTTTGTTCATTAGCAGGAAAATGGACCAATGGTTTAGTCTTGCAATACCATGCCAGATAGTAATTAAATCAATGAAAAAGAACTATGGGTATCAACAGGAATAAATCTTTAAAAAGTTTGAAGAACAAAGTTGCAGAATACAGTATGTTACTAATTATGCAAAATGTCACCATATGCAAAATTACAGTATATATTAAGATAGACTTACGTGTCATAAAAGTATGAAAACATGCATGGAGATGATAGGTAACTACTTATAGGATGCCTTTGAGAGAATGAAAGAGGTTAGGGTAGCTTGCAGCTTTAGCTGTCATATTTCTTAAATAAGCCAAATTTGGAAAACATTAGTAGTTGCACAGTGAACAACATCATTATTTTAGACCTCACTAAAGACACCTATTAACACAAACTCCCTCTTCTCCCAATAAGTGCCTGTAACTCTTAAGTTCCCTCCTGTTACCCATAAGTGAATGTACTTGTTTAGATGTCAATTTCTCTTAACTGTGCACTAAATCCAGCGCCTCTCATGTCCTTAAATTGTCCTCTTTCGAACACCATCAGCTTTTCTTTCTCTACCAAATTTTCTCAAAATACGAACATAGTATAAAGTCATGTCTTTAAAACTCTCTAGACCCTACTTCCTCTTCTTACCATTAGCTTGTTCCTTTGCTTCTTTTTACCACAAAAATTCTGTTGATTCTACCTTCAGAATATATTTTAAAAATCTGATCCTTTCATGACTTCCAACGTGGTTCAAGCAATCTTTACCTCTAGTCTGGAATGTGCAAGAGCCTCCTAATATCCTTGCTTCTGCTCTTCCTCTCCTCACCCCATACTCTTTTCTCAAAAATGTTGCCAGAACACTCCTTTTGAAATGTCAGTCTGATGGTGCCAGTTTTTGGCTCAAGCTGATACCTTATGTCTTTGACCTTATTTATTTTTACTACCCTCCCTCATTACAATTCAGCCACTGGCCTCCTTGTCATTCTTTGAACTCGCATGCTCATTTCAATTGATTGCTGGTCCCACTGACTGGAATGCTGTTGCCTAGATTGATACACATGCTTGCCCGTCAAAATCTTGACTCAGATACCTCTTTTCATTGAGGCCTTTCCTAACCACTTTGACATTGCAACTCACCATCTCCCAAAGTCCCTAAAACCTTCCCTTCTTTATTTTTATTTATAGCACTTATGACAACCTGAACACTACATATTTTACTTGGTTTTTCATTAATGTTATTAATTGTCATTCCTAAGTAGAATAAATGTCCAGTCCCTGAGAATAGGGAATGTTTTTTATTTATTTTGTTGTCTGTTGAATCATCAGGCCCTAGAATGTCGCAGTACTTGAATATTTGCTGAATGAATCTATTGGACCTTCTGCATCTTGGAAATTTCATAGTGATAGATGTAGTGACAGACCCTGGGCAAGTATGATTAAACAATTGTCTCGAATTCCCCAAAGATTCCCCAAATCTACTTAAAGATCTGTTTGTAATAGGATAGGATCTAAAAGGAAGGAGAAATTTTTTTATAGTTCTTTGACTTTAGGATTCTGGTAAATTTGAGCTTTCATAGTTTTTGGCTTTCCCCTAAATGACTACCTCAAGGTTTTACATAAAACATTAAAAACTTTATTCATGAGGAAAATGTGTTTCTGTTCCATTGATTGTTGATCTCCCTGTCCACCCTTCCAAGTGTCCTGACCCTTTTTAAAAATCCTGATTACATGCTGTGAATTCATAGGACAAACCACAGCCCATCTTAGTGAGATGCTTGAGTCAGGACTGTGACTCAGGTTATTTGGGGGCGGGTGGTTCTGGGTAACAGGTAAATTCTAGATCATGTTTTTGCCTTTTACGCAAGTACTTTGTCTAGACTTCTATTTGCCCTTCCCAGCCATTGGCAATGATGCCACCATTCCAAATCCTAACAACTGTTAACACCATCATAATCAGACCCAAGCCCAGGTCTGCTAGAATCAACCAACCAAGCAATCGAGCGCACATACAAAGGCCTAACATTCGTCCTCCATTCTGCTTCCCAATCCAACAGCAGATGAGAAGAGTATGTGAGACTGTTCCTGTCAGCAGTTGCTTTTACTAACCAAGGAAAAGCTACTATATACAATCTACTTTTCATTGCTGTAATACCCCTCTCTACCCCCAAATATTTGCAGCATTTCACCATTGTCTTAATAATAAGCAGGGGATGAAGCTGACCCAATCGGGCCTGTTTCCTGAGTGAGGTGTGTGTGTGTGGGAGGGGGGTCCTTGATCTGGCTTCCATTTTTAGATGTGAACCAACATTCTGAATTTCCTTTTAACAGCAAGAACTCCCTATTCTTCCTCTGCCTCCAGACTCTCCCTCAGGCAGGTTTTCCTCATTTCAGATTTTCCTACAACACATTCCTAAACGAGTCACGCATGACGACAGTTTTCACACCATTTTATGTTCAGCTTTGGGATGACCCTAGGTGACTGGTGCTCAGAAAGAAATGGAATTAGTACAAAGACCAGAACTGGTATCTCTGAGCGGTGAGGAGTCCGCGGTCGGGCCTGGCTCTGTGCGTCTGGACGCGCGAGGGCCAAGGGGTGTCTGGGGCCGCGCGCCCCTGCGGCGGCTCCCTGGAGAGCCGGGCCGCTCCTCCCTCCCGCCCCTCGGCGAGCACCTGGCTGCGGTGGCGGCGGGAGGGCGGGTGAGGGGCGGCGCTGCGCCGCGTGACGCGGTGGGGTGGGAGCGCGGGCAGGTGACACCCGGCGGCCTCCTCCCTTTTACAGCCTAGTCGGCGGCCGGGGCAGCAGGGGCCGCTGTGAGGAACTCGGCGCTGGAGCCGCCGCCCGCCGTCGCCCTCGCTGCCGGCGCGGTGAGTGCGGGGCTCCGAGAGCGGCGGCTGGGGCCAAACTTTTCTGGGGCGCGGAGAAGAGCTTCGGGAAAGGGAAAGAGCCGAAGGGAAAGGTGCTGGGAACAGCCGATGGAGGAACTTGGGCGCGGCGCGCGGAGAGTGGGAACCGGGTGCGGGGCGCGCGGGGCGCCCGGCCAGGCCCTCCTTGGGCTTGGGGAGGCTCTTCGGAAGTTCTTTCTCCACACCCTGAGCGTGCGGAGGCCACAGGCCCTTCCCCAGAGCGCCGGGCTGCGGCGCTCACCTGCGCCTTCCCGGGGAGCCCCCTGTCGCCCGGCATCCCGAAGGGAAGGTCGCGGCCAGGGAGCGCTCTGCCGAGTGGAGCTGGGACAGTGGGTCCCGCGCTGCGTGGCCCTGCTGTGCCGGGAGGGAGGGACAGAGGTGCTCGCCGGTGGGACTGCGAGAGAGAAGGACCCTCTCGACCTTGGCGGCCGAGGTCACTTTCCGGGCTTTGGAATCTGGCCTCGTCAGCCACCCCCCAAAATCCCCGTTCCCATTTCTTTCTGCTTCCTTCCCCTTTTGGGCACTTTTGTGTTCTCGCGGCCGGAATGAACTCGGGGCGCTGCTCTTGGAATGGGGCGCTGTTTCTTTGGCTCCGGGAGCAGCATCCTGTCCCGGTGGCTGCTGCTGGCCGGGGAGGGAGGATGAGCACAGAGCTGTGGAACAGGTCGTTCCGGAGATGGAAGAGGAAAGCCCGTCATTTTATCATCGGAGGTGTCGTTGGTTGGGAAATGGGTCTTTCCCTCTTACTAACCCGTCAGCGTTGATTCAAACTCACCGGATGCGGAGGGAGCGCTTTTTGGAGCTCCCTGGGGAATTTGAAACAGGAAAGACCGGGGTCCTGTCCCTGTCCAGCTCCCTGTATCCTTACTAAGGAATAGTTTCAGTGATCGGAGTCCTCGCTGCTGTTGTTTGGTGGGATTGCCCCTCGGAAAGCATTTTCACTTAACCCTGCGGTTTCAGTTTACCCTTTATCGCACCCCTCCCCTTTATTGCTTAACTGCTCCAAAAGAGTCATCGATACTGTGGGTGCCTCCGCCTTACCACACACTTGCTTATTAATAACCTTAATTTGTAGCTTCTGCTCCTACAGAAAATTGTTCTCCCCAAGGTCACCGAGGACTCAATAAAATCTACCCCCACTCCACGGCAGACATTTATCAAGTACTTGTGTGCCAGGCACTGATCTAAGTATGTGAGTTAACCCTGTAAATCTTAAACTATCCAGTGAATTGTTCTCATTTTATTAATGAGGAAATTGAAGCGCAAAGGGGCTACACCTGTAAACAGTAGTAGTGACTCCAGCTTTTTTCCTTCTTGTGTGCCTTTGCATTGGCTTATGCTCACTCATTTTCGTGCTCTCTCTGCTGACTCTTGAATTCAGGACCTGGAGCCTACTAAGTATGCACTGTTCCACTGAACTACATCCCTAGCCCTCTTTTCTTAAAATATGCATTTCATGAAACTTCACTTTCTGTCATCTCTACTTATTTTACACAAGATTCAAGTGCTTCTGGTGTGTCTTCTTCCATTTTAGTGCAATAACTCTTGGTGTGTATTATAATATTCCATTTGAACTAGCCCTGCTTTCCCCCAAAGCTTCCCTAGAGGATTATTTATGTCAGGAGCCCCACCATTAGCCAAGTCACCAAGATGCAAAACTGAGCAGTCCTTTCTCATGTCACCTCCTCCTAATCATGAAATCTCTTTTATTTGGCTTTTAGATGGTCACTTCTAGCTTTCAGCAGTCTCAACCCCCTTCCCCACCCCCCAGATTCCCTCTTATTCATTCCAAATTCTTATTTTTCACTTATTATATGTCAGTTTCTACTATGGTTATATGGGTTTGTTTTTTTTTTTGTAGGTGTTCACTTTTCACAAGAAGGTTATAAACAACTAAGGACATTACATCTTCAGATCTTACACCTTGTAGTTGCTTGATAAATGTTTGTAGAATATGATACAATATGAATTAAGGTAGCGTAGGTGGAGATGATGATGGTAGAAATTAAGCCTGGTTTTATAGGATGATAAGAAGCTTGCTTTGGAAGACCTGGGGGAGATTTCAGAACGTGTAAATGAAGGGGAAAGACACCTGTGTGGCCAACATTGCTACAACTGGTACCCAGTTATCCTCACTAAATGCTATATTTAGAGGTGTCATGCATGAAGTAGGACCAAATCAGCAGGGAACCAGGAAGCTTTTCTTAAACAAAATACAAAACTACATATGAAACCACAGAATTTTTTAATAAAAAAAACTTTTTATTGAAGAATATAGCACAAGCATAGAAGTACATTAAAAAAAAAAAAAGTTGGTTAACACAGTAGCAGTAAAATGTCCTGTTCTAGAGGAACAGGATGAAGCTGCAGTCAGGTCAAAGAGGAATCTTTTCTGTGTAAGATGATGTAGGCCTGAACTAAGTTCAAGAAGCATTGCCAAGAATTGGCTACGCTTCGGGGGGAAGTTTGAGGTGGGGAGTAAAATGATTAGACAATGGTGCCAAAATGGTGAGACTGTGGAGATAAGAAGAGAGTTCCAACCCACTGAGTATAATTCTACCACCATGAATATTATGCCTTTTTGCCTTTGTTCGTCTCTCTTTTTCCTATGAATGTTTTTCTACATTATATTCTGTATACAATTTTAGTGTTCTGTGTTTTCATGTGACACATAGACAACACTTTCCATCTTCATCTTACATAATTTTCAACACTCTTATTATTGCATTATAGTTTAGTAATTATAATGTGCTTTACTTAACCAATACTCCATTGTTGGACAAGTAGATTAGCAAGAAATTATGAACAACCTAAAATACAGTAATTCTGTTCTTTACAGATATATCATTTTATTAATTGGAGGTTGCTTCTTTAAAGTAGTGTTCCGTAAGTGGAATTGCTTTGTCAACAAGTGTGGTATATTTTATGGTTCTTAATATACATTGTCAGATTTCTGAAAGTAATTACAAAAAAATAGTTTGCACCTACCTTTTCTCTCTAGGAAATAATTCCGTTTAATATGAACAGTACTTTTTTGTATATCAGTTTCCTAGGGCTGCTGTAAAAAAGAACCACAAAATGAGGGACTTGAAACAACAGAAATTTATTGTCTTACAGTTCTGGAGGCTATAATGTTAAATTCAGAATGTCCCCATTGTCTATTCCTTCCAAGAGCTCTGAGCTCTTGTTCCATGCCTTTCTTCAGTCTTCTGGTACAACAGTAGTCCTTGGCTTGTAGAGGCCATTAATCCCTGTGGGGATTAATCTGTGTTCACGTGGTTCTCTGTGTTTTCATATAACCATCTTCTTGTAATGACATCAGTTATATTGGATTCAGGGTTCACCCAATTCCAGTATGACCTCATCTTAACTACTTGCATCTGCAAAGACCCAATCTCCAAAATAATGTCACATTCTGAGGTACTGGGGGTTAGGATTTCATCATACATTTTATGGGGACACAATTCAAGCTATAATATGATGGCTTGTGGAACACAGTGGAATATGCATTAAAGAAAGTTCCTATCCCCAAATAATTTCTGGTTGAGAACTTTTGGTTAAGTTAAGTAGAACTTTTCCTGATTTAGTTGTTTATTCTCCATGATTAGCCTCTTGGGCAAACATCAGTTTTTGGCTAGGGAAGACTGCTGATTGACCATATAAATAATTTTAGGACCATTGTAAATGTGGTAGCATATCAAACTGAGAAATTACTTGGATTTTTAATAATGCATATCATATAGTATGGAAAAATGTGATAATAAACACATTTTTAGAGAGAAATATATGTGTTTCTGTGATTCATTCATTTTTGACCATTCAGAATTTTTGGAAAAGTTGAAAACTCATGTAAATTGGGCAGCTTATAAGACTGGTCTTCTTAAAAAAACACAAAATTTTCTATTATTTCCATTATAGATTTAGATATATTTAAAGCACATATTTTTACATTGGCAAGTAAAATGATCATTTCAGTAAATGATAGAGGTAAGCATAGCATCTTCCCTATTTCTCAAACACAATAAGTTTTTATATAACTTACAAACTTTTCAGCTTAAGTCTAATTCTTCAATGTGGAGTAGCAGCTACTCAGGCCATGGACACCTGGTAGGCCAGTTTCTTATCAATTGTAATACAAGGTATAAACCTAGACAAAACTGAAGAGTTGCAGAAGTTGCACACTCAAACATTTGAGCATCAGCTTTGTGTCAAGCAGAGAGGCTGGCAGGTCCGTGTGGATTAGAGGGAGGCAAACAATTACAGGACAGGGTAATGGACTGTGCTGGGGTGTACACAGAGGAGAAGCAGGCAGACAGGATAGCTCCCCTGAGCTTCAAGGAGAAAGAGTGGGGAGTTGGGTAGCTGAGAAATGAGGTGAGGCACCGGAAATCAAATCCAGGCAGAGCATACAGGCATGATCAGAGAATCAGAAATACTTTAACATGACTAAAGAAGAAGGTGTGAGATGAGGTTGCCTAGGCATGCAGGGCCGGGTTTACTGAGAACCTTGTTTGACCCAATAAAGATTTTAGATTTTATCTTTAAGTCTGTGGGGAGCCTATAAGGGAAGGGACCATTTAAGATGTTTATTTTAAATGTATCCCTCTGATGTTTGCCATTTCCTCTTTGTGAAACCTTTTTCAGTACAGGGCTCTGTCTCATTTCTCTATCTGGTCTGGAAAGGACAGGTACCTTCATTGTTTATTTAGAATCTTGCTTATGCTCATGGATTTTGGAATAGAAAACAAACTGCATGCATGCCCTTTATGTGTTTAAGATGCTCAAGACTACATTTAAATTTTAAATCTTTTATCGATGATTAGAAGGTGGAAACTTTTGGCATTTTTCAAGGCACCAGTCATAGTTGCAGTGAAGTGCTTTACCTGCATTCTCTCATGAATAGTCTGAAGTCAGCATGTTGGCACCACACTCCTCATCACGCACGTGGGTACAGAAAGGTGAAGAAATCAGGAAGGGTGCTTGGGCTATACTGGGAAAAGCACACTGCCAAGATTTAGGCTCAGGTCTAATTATGAGGTTCAGGCTCTTCCCACTCTGGATATTAACTCTGTGGTTTGATAGAGAAGTGTGTATAGGAGGGGCTGGAACTGTAATATTGTACAACAGTTTTTTAAGGACTTAAGAGCAATCATAAAAATAAGCCTAATTTAGACTTTTCAGAGTCAGTGGTAGTAGTGTGAAATCTAGAAAGTCTAATAATCCTTAACCTAGATATAGTTCTGGTTCTCCTTCCTTTCTGTCCCAAGTTTCTGTGGTTTGTCCTAATAGTACATTTGCGATTTGTTTGTTTTTAAAGTTAAATGACATAATAAGTACAGAACAAAAATAAAGGTGCATGCTACTTTAGGGTGACTCATTTTAGTCTGTCTATGAGCTTCTCAGCCCCATGTCTTACCTGCCTTTATGGTATCTTCTTTAGGCAGACAGTGCTGTTTCTGGGTCCTGTGGGCCAAAAAGATTAATGTCTAGAAAAAACCTAAAGAAAAAAGTGATGACCTCTCATTTTGTTCTGTCTGCTGCTTGTCAGTTAGATAAAGGCACACAAGGATACCTTCATCTTTCATCTTCTAACAGATATGAGTTTAACTTGAAACAAGGAAGGAAAGAAGGAAGATAGAAATGACATTCATAGGAATTCAAAGGCCAAGTACTGATTATTCAGGATGAGTTCCCAAGCAAATGTGGAATAGAATTTTAAAAATCAAATTATGAGAACCCCTATTTATTGTTCAAAGGAAAAAATTGAGATATTTAACCTTAAATGTTAAATAAAATATTAAATAAAATATTTCCCATTAAATGTAGTGCATGTGGCTGGGCCTGGTGGTGGTACATGCCTATAATCCCAGTGACTTGGGAGACTGAAGAAGGAGGTGCTCAAGTTTGAGGCCAGCCTCAGCAACTTAGCAAAACCCTAAGCAAAAAGGGCTGGGGATGTGACTCAGTGATAAAGCACCTCTGGGTTAAACCCCAATACCCCCCCCCCCCCCCCCCAAAAAAAGTGCATGTGCAGTTGCTATTTCTTTTCTTTTTTTTTGAACCAGGGATTGACTCAGGGACATTCGGCCACTGAGCCACATCCCCAGCCCTATTTTGTATTTTATTTAGAGACAGGGTTTCACTGAGTTGCTTAGTGCCTCGCTAAGTTGCTGAGGCTGGCTTTGAACTCGCGATCCTCCTGACTCAGCCTCCCAAGTTGCTTGGATTACAGGTATGTGCCACCATACCCGGCTGCAGTTGGTATTTCTATAGATAAAAAATAGTTGGATGTTGGCAATGTGCATGTGGTTTGTCTTAATCATAACACAGTCCTCTTAACATCTAATCAATTGAGCTGATGATACTGTACTCTTCATTTTTCCATAAAGCAGAGTGGGTGGTACCCAGGAATGATGAATACTGGCTTTCAGTAGCCTTTACCCTGCTCCAACTAGGTGATTATTGAAAACCTGTTGGTGCCAGTTATGCTTGTTATTGTGATAATTTAGATAAGTGTGTAAAGTTATGAAACTTAAGTGCAAGAGGAAAGAGTATTATTGTTTCTGTGAAGGACACGTTGAATTCTTTGGAAAGTTGCCATAAATGTGAGTCACAAAAAAAGTGGTTGGGCAGACTGTAAAAGATCAGAAAGAATATTATAAAAACTTAAAAGATAAATATCCTGATCTTGCCTTATAAGTTTGATTTTTTTTTTGTTATAGTCTTGATCCACTTAGAAAATTGAGACTGAAAAATTGAGACTTTATAGAAAATAAAGTATTGGTATGGTTTATACCAGAAAAATAATGGTAACAAGCTCTTCCTTGAACAGACTTAGAACTACTTTGGAAAACCGGGCAATTAATGCATATTTGTATATTTTAAGGTAAATAAAATATTTATGGTTATGTAATTTTTAAAAATTTTTCATTATTAATTTTTTTTGTGATCAACAGAACCAGTAAAATTGCTGCTGCTATTAGTCTGACTGTAATGTTTATGCTTTAATATAGTACATAGCCAGAACCTTTGCTTCTGGAGTTATTCTGTAGTTATTCTGATGTAGTACCTACATCAATTTTGGCATCTATGTCATATTTAAATTCATTTTAATAATGTGAGCCAATATGTAGAACTTATAGCTGGTTCCTACCTGCCTTAAATAGCTTACATAGAAATTGAAAGCAAAATTTGTACTATAGCATTAGCTAGAGTCTATTAAACTTGATAAATTTCTTTGTGTTGTTAAGCTGACAAGTTGAATTGGGCAAAGCAGCACTAATTCTAGTTTCCAATAATATTTAAGGAAGTATAGTTATTCTAAAGCATTAATAGGTTAATGAAAGAATTAAACTTACGAGAAAATAAAACTTTTGATAATAATAGTATATACTAAGCACTAGCAATATGCCAGGCATTGTGCTATATTCTTTGTATGCCTTATCTCATTTAGTCCTCACCAAAGCCTTCTGAGAAAGAGGATATTGTTCCCTTTTTATAAACCAGGAAACCTGGGGTTCAACCCCACTGGGGCATGTCTTGAAGTTATCCCACTCAGGAGGCCAAGAAGTAAAGCTTTTGCTGGGACATGAACATATAAATAATTTTAAAAAGAAATGCTAAAGTGTTTTGAGCTGCAAAGGACCTTAGAGGTCATTTAGGCCAACCTCTTTTACAGGTGAGGACTTGGAGGCCCAACAAGGCCAAGTCATTTGGCCAGGGCCACAGGCCTTTTTGGCACCCTGGGACCTGACTAGAGCCCAGGTGCTTTTCTAGCGTGGGATCATTTTCTCCTTGTTAGCCTCAACTCTGAACATGACTTTACAACTATGAATTTACACTAAATTGTTCCACACTATCCTTATCTACAGGCCACACCGTTAACTATTCCTACAGACTTCACTGTGGAATGTGAGCAGGCAAGGATTCTGCTTCCCTTGTAGGAAAATGAAGCCAAGGCAATGCAGTGAGTGATATGTCTTGTCCTGAGGTTTGTGTGTTATCTGACTTAATCCTGAACCAGAACTGAAAGGGTTACAGAGGAAAAAAAAAAAGCATTCTTTTAGCAAAAAGGATTAAGCTGTCCAGCCCAACCCATGGGCTTTCTCCTCATCTAACACTCCTCTTTTCTTTTTTTCCATGTCTGTTCTTAGTTCTGAGTTCATCTCCTTTTGGTGACTGCCCAAGTGTCTCAGGCAAGTAGCATTTGTGAGGTTGGGTAGGGGTAGGGTCAGTGGAGAATTAATGATCCCTGCTTTGCTGTTCATTCCCTAAAAACATTTGCCAACCCCAACCTTGGGTTTTTAGCATTTCATCAGTAGACAGATAGATCAGGGTGGGTTGCTAGCCATCTCCTTCACAATAGACAAGTGAGTGTCACTACTCCATTCTTAGAGTAACCTTATAGTAACTCAGTTTTAGAGACCAAAATCTGAAGTGCCAAGGAATTGAAATAATTTTTTACATGGTCACCCAAATGACAGTGGGAAGATCAGGGTCTAGAATACAGATATTCTGACTACAATATATCCTAGTATTTATTACATGTGGCCTTAAAGTCTGTTTTATCATCTTTAGAAAAAAAATGTTGGAGGGTTTATCTGCTTTTGAAGTAGGAGACTATAAAGTTTGTATATGATCATATGTAATTTGCATTCCACTTTTTTTCCAAAAAAAACTTGAACACTCTCTAAAATAATATTAAGATCTAACTTAATAGAAGCAGAGGGGTGGGGGATCCTAGGTAATGCAGTTGCGATAGATGGAACAACACATTTTAACTGTTAGCTTGGAGCCCATATTGAAAAGGTCCCCACAACTGTAAAGGTTTGGTTTTTGCTTGCTTGTTTTCCTTAGAAGTCTTTGTAAAAAAAAAAAAAAAAAAAAAAAAAAATTTCTCAAGTATGCTCTTATAAAGAGGATCTTGAATTGCTTTGTGAATAATACTTTCAATAACAGTTTTGTGAAGATACAAAGACATTCTTCAAATTAATATTAAGTGTTGTTTTGTTTAATTTTTTGTGCTGGGGATCAAACCTAGGACCTCATGCATGCTGGGCATGCTCCATCACTAAGCTAGAGCCTCAGCCCCTTCTAGAAGATAATGAAGGTAAAGTTTTAGAAAGAATAACAGCAAAGTCTCTAACACTAGGTTAATAAGTTCTAGGTTCTCCTAATGATGTATAAGAACAACTCTAGCAGTAGGTAGAGCAGAACCTCTTTAAGGTAAGATTTATCTATAGATGGACTTGAAAAGGCGCATAAATTCTCCCAAACATCAAATTTGTGTATTCATGTAATCTCTGAGATGGCATCCCATGGCACCATAGTCTCAAGGTTTAGAAGCCACTGACTTAAGAAAGGCATGAAATAATATATGTAAAATGATAAATAAATTTGAACTTAGTATGAACACATAAAAGGATTAGCTTTAATGTTAATGTTGAAATTGGGCAGATAATGTTGACATGAACCAACTGTGTTGACTTTATCCATGTTAAGGGCACAATTAGTATAGACATAGAAAAAAGGGGTAGTCTCCTGTGGTATCCATGGTAACTTTTCTATTGTCCAGTTCTCTAAGGAAAAAAGGTTTCTGATTTTTAAGTGTTAAATTAGTATTTACTTGCTTTTGGGCAAAACACTGTAGATATAAGAATTCAAAAGTGATCTCCTCTCCTCATTTCTGTGTTTCATGCCCACATCCACTTTAGCAGCCATCATGTCAGATATGTCTGCAGAATATTTCCTGAATCCATCTACTTCAATAAGCTCCTAATCCCACTGACTTCCTATAATCAATTATCTACCAAGCAACCAAGTTAATTTTTAAAAACTTAAGTCAGATCATGTGACTGTTGTGCTTAAAAGCCTCTGATGAGAGTTTCAGTTTTGCATGCAAAGAGTTCTGGGGATGGATGCAGTGAAGGTCACACAAAAATATGAATGTATTTCTACCACTGAACTGTACCCTTAAAAAAAGTGACTGTGGTAAATTTGAAGTCATGTGTCTGTTAGTATAATTTTAAAAATTGAAAAAATAGGGCTGGAGATAAAACTCAGTTGGTAGAGTGCTTGCTGCATTAGCACAAGACCCTGGGCTCAATCCCCAGCACCACAGGAAAAAAAAAAAAAAAAAAAGCCTCTCACACCTAGAATAAAACCCAGACTCCTCAGCTGAGGTCAGAGAACCCTGCATGTCCATCTCTAGGAACAATCCAGTCGCTCTGTGCTGTTTTCTGTTCCACTGATGCACTGCTTGTTCCTGCCTCGGATCCTTGGCCTTTGCTATTGTCTCCCTGGAGACCACAAGCCCTCACATCTTCTTTGCGTCCTCATGCTTTCTGACCTTCCTCTGCTGTTGTAGTCCTCTTCCTTGGTTGCCCCTTCACATCCCCGTCATGTTTCATTTTCTTCATAATTTTTGCCACTAGTTCTCTCATCTGTGTGTGTGTGCCTTTGTTTACTTGTGTGTCTTCCCACAAAAATATACACCCCATGAGAACAGGGATCTTGCTGTATCCCTAGTGTCAAGAATGGTGTTTGACACATAGTAGGTTTCAAATATTTGTTGAATAAACAAATAGAGACATGGCCCCTTCCCCCAAGGACTTTACAGTTCCTGACACCCAGTCCCAGTAGCCTGAAGCTGTGTTTGTGAGCAAGGACTTTAAGACACTCTTGGCTGGGCCTCACAAAGAGAATAGGCAACTAGCTCTACTCAAAATAAAATGATGTGGCAAGGAGAAGGAGTCAAAAGGAGTCAGGGCAAAGAGTCAAAAACACATTGTTTCCTCCCACATAAGGATGGAGAGAAACTTTTCCTCTCTTCTCTCTCCCTACCTATCTATAAGAAATAAAAGAAAAAACTAATCTATAGCTATATATCAGTGGCTGGGCACGAACCCTTCCTAAATCACGCTTAAGATGAAAATAGTGTAAGGTATCGTGTATCACATTCCCAGAAACGCCTGATTCCTCTGGACCATCTGCTCTTAGAGGGCCCATTATGAGCACTCAGTTGTATGAGTCAATAGAGCTGCCTTGCCAAAATAAGACCAGAATCTTACCAGCCTTTCTAAACTCCAGAATCATCTTCTCCAGCCTTTCCCCATGACAGCTGAAACTCACCCTTTGTATCTGCTGCTACCCCACAGATAGTTTTTGTGGACATCTGGGATTTTGTGTTCATGTTTTCATTAATATTTTTCATAGTTCATAGAAATAGAGGAATTTATAAACAGAGGTTATCTATGCTTGACAGGAAAAAAAATCATGCTTCCAGGTAATCAGTTAAATCAGATTATTTTCTGACTATTATAGATGATGATTTTTAAAATATAGAAAATGTAACAAAAAATAAAACAACAGCAAAAAAAAAAAAAAAATCCAAAAACTTGTAACAAAAAAGAAAACACATTATCCACAATCCTACTGACTAGAAATAACAGTTGCAAACATTCTGGAAAATTGCTGTGTAGTCTTGTGTAGGCATTTTTGAAAAGGTTTTTGAATTTTTTCTTTCTTGTTTTTTGAAATGGCATCTCACTATGGGTGCCCAGACTAGTCTCAAACTCCTGGGTGCTCAAGTGATCCTCTGCTCCTCAGTTCCCCCTCCCTGCCACAGTTGGGATTATTGGCATTGGCACCAAGCCCACTGGTCCCCTCAGGTTTTTCTTGAGAATTAAAATTAAGAAATAATTAAGAGGAAGAGCAAGAACCATCTCCTAGTATGCTTTTGAGGTTTTTTTTTTTTCCTAGAAAAACAAAAGAACAACAACAAAAAAACTTTATAACAAAGTATTTTCAACATGGAAATTTTATTTTGTCCTTTTTAAAGAACATTTAAAAATGTTGGAAATGTCTAATCATTTGTACAATTACAATGGTATAATGAACTGGATGCATCCATCACCCAGACTCATGACTAATCCTGTTTTATCTGTAAATATTTCAGTGTATCTCTGAAAGATAAGGACTTAAAAAAATACAGTGTCATCATCACACTAAGAAGTTAAAATAATCCCCAAATGTCATCAATATTCAATCAACATGAACATTTAAAAAATAAACATCGATCAAATTATGACTAAAAGGGCATAGTATAAAATTATTGGCTAATAAGATGATATGCAGTCTACTTAAAAAATTTATAGGATGACTAATCACAAGGAAAAAATTTGTAGGGGAAATTACTTAGCTGGGCTTATACAGATAAATATTAATGCATTATTAGGTAACCTGTCAGTTTGTATTTTAATAACTTTGCTATTTCTTTATTCTCAGTGTTTACATTTAAAATGTAGCATTAACATATTTCTGCATTACTTTTTAAAGACCTTTTACATTTGGGGATTGGTACAGGGAACAAGTGTGAAGTAGGTACACAAAAGTTAGTAGTTTGTCACTTTCCCATAAGGTCCCATACTATAATATATATAATATATTTTTCTGAAGCTATAAATACCTCTTCTGAAATAGAATAAAAGAAATAATATTAGATGTATGCTTTCTTAAATTAATAAAGCAGAGCTCATCCATTTATTCTGAGGGTTTCAACAATAAAAGTAATTTTTGTGATCTTAAAGGTAATGTTAAATTTTAAAGGAAAAACGCAAAATCCTCAAAGTCTCTGAATAATTTATTCCTATTACAATTATCATGAGGGTGTAACAAAGAGAATTCACGGAACAGCAAAACTTTATTTGGCTTAAAGACCTGTGTATCAGGAATCTTGAAGGGCAAAGGTAAGGGGTAAAAGGAGTCAAGTTAATGTAGCCCTCCATCAGGAATTGCAGCTTGGTTCAAGACTCCATTTCAGAAGGCTGGACAGTTCTGAAAAGAGCAAGGACATGGTCAGAGGTGCTTTGAGCTGGTTGACTCAGATTGCTAGCTTGTCACACTGTCAGTGGAAGGAAACTAGGGGTATTAATGGGGAAAGTTGACCCGTTGGAGCAGCACAGAGCCTAGAAAGGGGTGTGCCGGATGGAATGGAAGGAGAAGGGGAGGGTGGATGTGAGAGAGCCAGGAGCCAAGACTTGGAGCTGGTAGCAGGGGTGAATTGTGGGCTAAAATTGGTTCTAGGGAAATTGGGTCAGAGGAGTGTTTTGGTTGAGATTCTGGACATTCCTTTGTTTCTCTTCCTTGTGAATCATTGCAGATTGAGTGAACAGATTACATTCTCATGTGTAGAATTTAAGACTTAACCACAGTGGCCACTTCTGAGCAACTTTAGAATGGAACCTTTAAAGGTCTAGAAATTATCAAGATATTTCAAACATCATATGGCTGAAACTCAAAATGGTGGATAAAACAGAAGAGAATTTCTTGCTTACTCATTACCACCCCCCATGACAACCCAGGGAGAAAATCCATAGCATTTGAGTATCTTCTGTAAAATCATCTAGGAAGAAATATCTTTCTGTGTTTACCTAGAAAGACATTTGCAAATATTTGCCATGATCACTTTTAAAGGGCAGTCATTATTTTAATCTTATGTTAGCTGCAATTTCTCTTTGTTGATGTTGAGCTTTTGTCTGAAAGGGTCATGGTTGGAGGGGCTTACACTGAGGAATGTTGAATTAAACTACATCTTATGCAGATAAACTGTGGAGGGAAATGTGTGTTCCTAAGTTGTTCCTAGCAAGATAAAAAGTGATTGGATTTGAGAACAAACTTAGAAGGTAGAGTTGTCAGGATTTGCTGATAGATTTGATGTCAGGGTGAGAGAAGTAGAGGCTCTCCCATCTTCAAAGGAATCATGTGTCTGGGCAGACTAGCCAGAATCCCCTATGTCCATTGCCACATTGGAATCCAACTATTCCTTTTCACTTCCATGGAAAAATGAAATAAAACTCTGCTTTCTTGAACATCTCACGCTTGGGCTTTGCTCCCTCTGCCATTCTTAACCCTCTGTCTGTCATTCTCTGCTTCCTGCCCACACGTGTTATGGACATCCCTCCATCCCGGTGCCTGTTAGTGCTCCAGAGACTTCAGAATCCTGTAAGACACCACTTTGTGAGCAGCCTTACATAAAGTTCCTTGTCCTGTCTGATGTGACTGTCATAACCTCATGGCACTGTACCCACCTGCTTTCGTGCCCTATCTCTGGGTCTTATTGCCTGGAAATGTGCCAAGAAGATATAATTAGCCCTAATGTCCCATCTTTAAGCCATGGTGTCTGGCTTTCAGCTTTTATAGCCCCTCCCTCTCCAGTCTGAGTAATCTTTGTTTTCCCTTGAACTTTTAACCTTTATTAGTCTCACTTCCATGCCTATCTGGCAAAGCTCTAATTCTACAATCCTCCTTTGCATGGATACCAGGAAGCTGAACAGTTTGTGGAAAACTGGGTAAAGAGGTGGATCGATTAATTCATGGTGTCTAGTCTCCATAAACTCTGACCAACATTATTTAATCCTCTCACTCAGTGATTCTCAACCTTGGCTGCACAATAGAATCCTCTGAGAACTTAAAAAAAAAAAATCCCACTGCCCAGGCTGCTCAGGCCATTTAGATCTGAAATTCTGGTATAGGACCCAACCATCAGTATTTCATGTTCTTCAGTGACTCTAACATGCAACCAAGATTGAGAACCACTGTTTGAAGATTGTCCTTGAAGGACTTTTATTTTCCATTTCCCTCAGAAGCTATCCTGTTCTTTCACCACTCTCTAAAAATCACCTCCCTAACTCCAATGTATAACCTCAGCAATTGACCTCACCTTCTACTTCACTAGAAAAACGGAAGCTTTTGTTAGTGAATCCCCTTTAATTTTTTTGCCCCTAACTAATTATCTGTGAATTTAATTCAGGCCCAGATTATGCCGGACATCGTGCTAGGCATTAGGCATAGACTTGTGCACAGGACAAGTATAGTCCAGGCCCTCCTGGCTCTTACAGTCAGGACAATGCCTTCCTGGCTGCCCACAGCCAGGTCAATTAGGCAGTTACATCACAGGGTGTGTGCTGTGGAAGCTTGCAGGAAGGGCTGTAGTTCAGACTTGGGCCTTGGGAAAGAAATCCTACTCCCTTAACTAATCTATCACACCCTTTTTTTCCCTTTTAACTTCTTGGAGGAGGAGGTGTCATCCCTGCCCCAGTGGAGAAAGAGGTCACCTTGCTGGGTTTATTTCCATCCTTATCCATGTTCTCCTGACTTTCATTGGTTATTCTTCCTTGTTTCTCTGTACTGATTCCTTCCTTCACCATAAACACACTCAATGTTATCACCTTGACAGTGACAAAGCTGATTTTGCATGTCCTTCCTCACTTCTGGCCTTCACAACTAGGCATCTTGCAATAGAGCTGTTCAGGGCCTTCTGCTACTCATTTGCCTTTGTGTGTTGACTTCTGCCTCATCACTAAGCCTTATTTCTCCCTCCTGAAAGCCAGGGGCTTCCTGGCTGGCTTAGTTCAGTGGAGACCATTCATCCTAGTCACACTGGACCCTTCTGATGCATTTGCTTCATTGCTTCAAAATTATTCCTACATCCGTTATTGTGATTCCATAAATATTCAGTTCTCTTTGTATCTTTTTTCATCTTTTTTTCATCTTTGTGAGATTTCTTCCCTCAGCCTACCCCTTACATGGTGGGATTCTCTAAGGTTCTGTCCTTGGACCACTGTTTTTCTCATTCATCCATTATTGTGGTTTTAATCACCATCTAAATGTGAAAGTTTTTGAAAGCTGTATCTTCAGCCTTGCTCTTTCTCCCATGTACCTTGGGACATAGCCATCTGAATGTCCTATAGATTTGTCACAACAAGATTTACTAATCCCCTGCTCCTTAAACCTGTTCCTCTTTCTGCATTCCTTATCTCATCTGGTGGCACCACCATGCACATAATCACTCAGACCAAACCAGAAACTTCGGTCCTGCTCTTCTGTTCTTACCTAATGAATCACCAAGGTCTTCTGCATTGCCTCATAGACGTTTCTCCACTTTGTATCCATCACCATTATATGTCACCAAACTATTTGTACACTTGTTGAAGCCTTCAGGCTTTCCGATTGGGATACATGCAACAAAATCTAGTTGGTCTCCCTGCTCTTATGCTCCCAGCCCCTGTCACATTCATCCTTCTCATAGCTGATTTGCCTACTGTTAAGGCTTGTAGAATAATGCCAGCTTGGGAGTGTCAATGTGGTAGGACTCTGGTGGACTGTCTGGTTGAGTTCCTTTACACATTGAGTTTCTGCATAATATTTCACCTTTGAAAACTTCACATTGCTTGTGCAACTTTGTTTCACACTGCTCATTTGTATCACCAGTGAATTTGCCCCAAAGTACCTAATTCCTACCATTCACTAACAAATAGTTTAGATCTCATTGAGTCCACAAAGACTTCTTAATATTCACATCTTTATTCCCTTTGCTCACTATTATTTTTTGAATCCTTGTGTTATCCCAGACAGCAAACAATATTCCCAAAAGGAGTAAGATGTAAGCCCACCTGAGATTATAAGTGTTTCTTAATATGTCTGTGATGGTAGACCAGCTGAGATTTATATTTGTTTGTGTTTGCTCTAACATGGATGAACAAGTAAGCCTACTGTTCAGAAGAGAATGAACGGTTTGCCTGAATGGCTCAGCTGAAAGGGAAACCAAAAGTCTGTTAGAGGAGGGCAGAATCTTAAAACTAGACATGCTTACTAGCCAGGTGGACAAGGCTTTTTGGTCATGAGGAAAAAATGAAGTATAGATAGAGAGGGAAAGAGGAGTCTGTTGGAACCACTAAGACAGAGGACAGCAGGAACAGAGTGGAGGGGGATTGCACAGAGCCAAGAGATGAGGCCAGAGAGTCAGATGGGGTTGAGTTCATTCACTTGGCTAATACTTTTTGAGAATGATATGTATTTCAGATCCTTCCAAGGTACTGAGATTAGAAGCCACACAGAGATGGTTTTTGCCCTGAAAGGCTTAATAGGATGCTAAGGATAAACAAAGGCTTTTTACTGTAGGCAGGTTTTGAAGAATTTTGAGGAAGAATATAGCTTGATCACTGTAATCCTTGGAAAGATGGCTGGTGGCATTGTGGAAAAATGGAAGACTGCTAGGTCAGGAAAGTTAGTTGAGAGGTCATTACAGTACTAGGTGAGCCATGATAAGGGTCAGTGGTTAGAAAAGAAAGTAGGGATGAAGGAAGGAAAGAGGTACTTGTAGGAGAAATATTATTAAGGTGGTATAAGCCATAAGTCTTGGGGGTCAATGGAGTTTAAGGATGGCTTGCACTTTTTGACTTGTGATAGCATAAGTGGTTCAATTAGTTGGGAGAGAGCATAGTAGAAGGGGAAGGGTTGGGAGATGTGAGAAGTCAAGAGTCTGAGAATGTCACAACAGTTTGGCTCCTCCTCTCGGAACTCCTTTAGTACTTTGTGGTAACCTCTATCATAGGCTTACTTGTTCAATGGGTTTATGTGCTTGTAAACTTCTCCTCTTCCTCCTACTTCTTTGTGTGTGTGTGTGTGTGTGTGTGTGTGTGTGTGTGTGTATGTGTGTTCCTAGGGATTAAACCCAGGGGTGCTGTATCGCCAAGCTACATCCCTACCCCTTCTTATTTTTAATTTTGATATAGGGTCTAAGTTGCCCAGCCTGGGCTCGAACTTGCGATCCTCCTGCCCCATCCTCCCGAGTAGCTGGTATTAAAAGTACACTACCATGCTTATGAAATTCTTGAGAGTGTGTACCCATTTTTCCACCCCAAACAGTTCTCACAGGCCTAGCATGTGCAATAGGCTCAAAAAATGGTTCTTAAACTAAACAGAAAGATAGTGTACTAGTTTTTCTATTGCCTCACAAACTTAGTGAATTAAAACAACACAAACTTATTAACTATGGGTTAGAAGTCCAGGTTGGAAAGGGTGATTTCTCTACTCTGTTTCACAAGGCCCAAATCAAGGTGTTGGCTGATTGGGCTCTTACTAGGAGGCTCTTGGAGGAAACCATTTCCAAGCTCACTCAGGTTGTGAGCAGAAGTAAGTTCCTAGTGGTTGCATTGCTGAGAGTCTTGTTTTCCTTTCTCCTTCATTCCAAGGGACTTTGAAGGTGGGCCCCTACTATGATGCATTGAATCATTATACTTTAAGACTCTCTATCTCCTTCTTCTAGCCAAAGACAATTCGCTGCTTCTAAGGACTTGTGATTGCTTTGGGCCCACCAATATAATCTCTGTTTTAAGGTCTATAATTGTAATACATCAATAGAGTGTATTTTGTCATATAACACGGTCACAGGCTCCAGGGATTTGATCATGGACATATTTGCAGGGGCATTATTTTATTTATCTACCACAATAGTAATTATGTGCCCAGTCATACAGGGATTATGATCATAGTTCTTAAACACATATGTATTCTAGCATTTCTCATTTGTGCAGGGAAGTGCAAAGGGATAAGATTTGCCTGGTGTCAGAAAGAATGGGAGCAAAAAAAAGTCACAACACTTTAGCTTCCCCTCTTCCATATGATCATCACTACATTTATCGATCCCATTTGTGTGTCTGTCCATCTAAACCATCCATTCAACTAGTCATTCATTCATTCATTAAACATTGGAGTACCTACTTTAAGAGTCTATACAAGGGACTGGGGTTGTAGCTCAGTGGTAGAGTGCTTGCCTAGAACATGTGAGGCTCTAGGTTCAATTCTCAGCACCACATAAAAATAAGTAAAATAAAGCTATCATGTCCACCTACAACTAAAAATATTTTTTAAAAAGTCTATGCAAGATTGAGAAATAAGGAAGAGAAGGAGCTACAAGAATGAATAACACCTCATTTCTGTCAGCTTATTTTCAGTGTATTGAGGTCTACAACAAATTTTCTTAAATCTGTGCTGTTAATGATTTTGGCTTATGTTGGTGATTTTTTCTTCTCTGTTTAGTGACGAATCTTTTTGGTATACTATAGCTTCAAGCTCTGTCCCAAGTGCTCAGTAAAGATGTGTAATTGTGGTAATTACTGCTTCGCTCACTTCCTTCTGTGTGAATTTGGGGTTCATTAATAAATAAATATTATTATTTTAATTTTCAACTTTATTCAAATAAGTAAACAATTTATCAGTTGCTTATTATTTTTTCCAGAGATGTTCTGTGTACATACAAGGAAGTAACTGTCTCATACCTGGCATTAATTGTATATTGTATAGATTATTCCACAGCAGCATAGATACTTTGTTACTTTATTTCTTTTTATAACTCCTTTCCTTTTATGAAACGTCATTCTATGATATGAATATATCAGTTTATTTACAAGTCTCATTGGTGGACATTTTAGATAGTTTTCACTACCTATGGTATTAAAAGATCATCATAGTAAAAAGTAATCTTGTGTGCATATTTCACACAAGTCTAAATCTACATATAGAATGTCTGTGCTCTAGTAGGCAAAAATCTCACTGAGGTTGTACCATCCACATTCCCAGCAGCAGATTGTGAGAGCAGCTATTCCACAGCTCAGCCAACAAAGTGTATTGATGCAATCGGCCAATCTGATATGTTAAAATGGTATTTCAAAGTAAATTTGCACTTATAATGAATAACATTGGGCATCCTTTTGTGTGCAGTATAGTTCAATTTTTTTTTAGCTATACATGGACAGAATACCTTTATTTTATTTATTTATTTTTATGTGGTGCTGAGAATCAAACCCAGTGCCTCACATCCTAAGCAAGCACTGGACAACTGAGCCACAATCCCAGCCCTCAGTTTAACAATATTTCAACTTTGTTTATTTAGGCTTTTTTTTTTTTCTTTTTTTCAGGGCCTCATGCATGCTGGACAGGGGCTCTACCACTGAGCTACACCCCCAGTCCTATACATAGGCTTTTCATATGCACAGACATTTAATATTAGATGGTCATATTTAGTTAATTTTTCTATCTATGGCTTCTATGTTTTGTGTCATGGTTGGAAAGGCTTTCCTCATTCCAATATTATGAAATAATTCTCTCAGGTTTCACCAGCTATTTTAATTTTTTACTTTGAAATAATTATATATTCACAGGAAGTTACAATGTTCATATAGAGAGATCCTATACCCTTCACTCAAGTTTTCTCCAAACACCAGGTACTTTTATAATTTTGTTTTATACTTTAAAATTATTGATCCACCCAAAATTTACTTTGCATGAGATAATGAATTCCAATTTATCTTTTCCAATGATTACTTATTGTCCTAACATTATTTATTGAACAATCCATATTTTCCTCAGCAATTTTAAGTGCATGTATATAAATCATATACTAATTCCTATACATGCTGGTTAATCTCTTAAATATTTAAAGCATCACAGTTGAGATAGAATGTGCCATGTTATTGCTAGTATATCTTTTTTCAAGAGACTCATATGCAAATGGCCAGTATTACCTCATTTCAAAATCCTGCTATGATATGGTGTAATTTGGCCTATTTTTCTAGACTTGACTTTGTGGTGTTGCAGATTGTTTTGGGATACAAGTGAATAAATGTTTATTCCTTGCCCTCCAGGAGTTCAGCTTAGCTTATTGATCCTATTCTATTAAGGTAAAGCCTTTGAACTATGTACTGCTTAAGGTTAATCATGCAGTTAATTCTCATGAAGCCCTCCTGAGGGATGCATAGTATCCCTATTATGTAGGTAGAAAATAGAGACTCAGAAAGATTGAGATTTCTCAGATCTTAGGTCTGAGAGCAAGTTGGCAGAGCTTAGACTCGGGTTTTGTTCTTGTGACTTGTAATATCCTCCATCATTTCAGGATATGCCTCAAGTCTGCCCAAGATGTCTTTTCACTCCATTGACATGAGATAATAGCTACCATAACTTGTGGGCTACAGCATAACTCCACTGTTCTATCTCTGCTTTAGAAACTTAAAGGCTCACGCCATTTTCATTTAATTTAATTTTTTAAATAAGATTTAATGTTTATATTTGAGATTTACAGCATGATGTCTGTTTTAAGTTCTTCTCAAACAAAGGGCTAAGCAAAGACAGTTGACTTCACCAATGTTTTTCAGACCTCACTCTGAATGATGCTAAAGGAAAAATAAAATACTCATCTGTTTATTTAGCTATCTGAATGTAAGGGGTAGATTTAGATCATTCTTAAATTCTTTCTTAGCTGTATGATTTTAGATGTATGTTTTTCATCTTACTAGTATTTTCCATAATTTTCTATTTCCATAGAGGAGGGAGGGAACAAAAGCATTTAAAGAATGATGAGTATTTTCATGTGGGTTAGAGGAAAAACATGCTAGAAATTCATTAATCCAATCAAAAATCACATTTGTTAGTGGAAGTCATGTAGGTTGATTATTGTATAATGTAATACTAGTCTTGGGTTCAGTTCATTACATCAGTTTGCTGGCCACCACTTAAAATTCCATATGTGCTTTGGATTCGAGCCTATTAATTCACATACCCTGTAGAGTTCTCATACACTTTCCTACTACTACCATGTGGTTCATGTGATGTTTTTCATGGGATAGGGATTTTAGGATTTGTAATTGTGGGGTGCAGGGGAGGGAGCCCCCATCTTTGCATTTTCTACTTACTATTCAGAATTATCCTGTATAGGGTAAGATCTTCCAGAAGATTTCGCTTTCTTCTCTTACAGAATATGTTTTGTGTGGGGTCTCTGTGGACAGCCCTCAAACTGGACAGTTTGGATACTTAAAGACATAAATCGTTAAGTGAGTTTGGTGGGAAGGAGTATGTTCTTAGGGTCTGGTGAGTTAATTTAAGACCGGACACACCCAAGAAACTGGTTCATAGACTTGAATTCCAGGTCATTCATTCAAAATTGTCCTATGTGTAAACGAAGCCATGATCAAGCAAATGTGAATGTGGGTAGTTCTTCTCAGGAGATGCAGGACTAGATGAGAAGGTTGCTTGATAAAATTAAAGCAGAGTGTTTGACTAATCCTGTTTGTCTCTTGAGATGATTCTCTTCTAAAACTTCGTTTAGAACACTCTTCTAACATGGTGCTGGAAAAACCCTGGTGAGTACCTTACCAGCTATGTTTTGGAGACTTTGAGGGAACCTCTGTTTTACAGTTTGTCTTCAGTTTTATATTACCTTACCTAATACCCACAGAGCTGTCAGAACCAACTAAAGCCTATGTACCACAGCATTTTTTTTTAATCCATTACTTTTTTTTTTGGCAGGGCTGGAAGTCAAACCCAGGGCCTTATGCATGCTAGGCAAGTGCTATAACGCTGAATTACATTCCCAATCCCATAAATTTTAAATTATTTGTTGTCTATATGAAAGGCAGCACCTCCTCATTATGAGCCGGTTGACTCTTTCATTCCCAGTTCATAGGATGGACAGACCTGTCACATAAAGATCTTCAACTATGTGTTAATTTTCATCTATGAACATGGATGATTGACTTCTAGATTTTGTCCTTGAATTCAGAGATTTATCTCACTTGAAACCTGAACTTTCTATTCCTGAGTCTACTTTTATTCTTTGCCGTGACTTTCTATATGATAGAAGAGGGCTGTTGGTAGTAATGTGAATCATGAGCCATCTCAGACTTAAAGGTTTGTCTGATTATCGTTAAATAATCAGAAGTTGCTCAGCTAGATTATATTAACCTCTTTTATTTCCTGAGTTCCATTGAGAGATGGCTAGGTTGTCATCCTAATGCTTCCTTATCCTCTGATTGGTCTGCTCAGACCTGGGAAGACTTTCTTGACTTCTGCGCCTCAGCCCCACTTTGCTGCTAATGCATCCTGACCTTACTGTTATTGTAGAGCATGCACTGTGTATTCTGACTGTTTACTTGGCTGTGAACTCCAAGAAGGCAAACACAGTCTAGTCCACTTTCTAAAAACAGCTTTAATTGAGGTATAATTCACATACCATACAATTAGCCCATTTAAAGTGTACAGTTCAGTGAGCTTTAGTACATTTACATCACAATCAACTTTAGAAGATTTTTACCTTCCCGAGAATAAATCCAATACCCACTAGCAGTCTTTCCCCATTCCACTCCCACCAGCTCTCCATGACTTGGCAACCTCCAGTCTTCTTTCTGTCTGTCTGGACTTGTCTGTTCTTAACATTTTATATACATAAAAGCATCTGTGGTCTTTTGTGACTCACTTTTTACTCAGCATAATATTTCAAAGTCTGTCCATGTTATCTCATGAATCAATACTTCCTTCCTTTTTATTGCTAATATTTCACTGTATGAAAGTATCACATATTTATTGACTCATTAGTTGTGACATTTGGTTGTTTTCACTTTTTGACTATTGTGAATAGTGCTGCTGGAAACATTCACATACAAGTTTTTGTGTGGACTTATGTTTTCAGTTTTCTTGGATATATCTGGGAGTAGAATTGCTGGGTCACGTGTAATTGTTTGATCCTTTGAGGAACTACCAAACTGTTTTCCATACTGGGTACAATCATTTTTAAATCTCACCAGCCATGTGTGAGTATTCTGACTTCTCCATGTCCCTGTCAATTCTTGGAATCATCTGTCTTTTTATTTTTCGCCACCCTATTGGGTGTGAAGTGGTTGTCTGGCTCACTTTGGAATCTCCATCACAGAGCCTACCATGGTATTAATAAACATTGACTGATTGGCCAAGCCTGTTTCCCCATCTTGTTATTTATGTCTCCCCAACAGGAAGCTAAATGCTGTGTTGGTGGAGCATGGACTCAAGTTTGTCGAACTTTCAACACCTGCTCAGTAACTTAATAGCTGTGTGATCTGGAGCAAGTTACTTCACTTCTCTGAGCTGCAGTTTCTTTATCTGTAAAATGAAGATAATGATATGTGTTTTATCTGGTTGCTATGAGGATTGAGTGTACTAATGTGAATGGAGCGTCTAGAACAATACCCAACCCAGGGCCTTCATTAAGTGAGTGCTGTTGTTATTCTCTTGGAAAACTTGGGCAGCACTCGCTCTGCTCCCTTGCCTCAGGAAACAGAGGCAGCAGTTGATTTTGGGAGAGGTGCCAGTGGTATGCTAGGTCAGCTCCCTTTCCTTTTTTAGGAAAGCTTTCTGCAAATCTCCTCACAGAATCTGTTAACACCTGTGCCACCTTGAGCAATATTCCAAGGTGACTTCTGAGGCTGAGTGGGAGACCTGTCATCTGTGGTCTGCTGCTGCTTTGTGATTTCTCCTTAAGTTTTGATTGACATGTTTCACAGATTTGATTATTTCTAGTAACTCATTATTAAAATGTTACCTTTTCATAACCACCACTTCTAAAAAACTTCTGTCAAGACAGCTTTTTAATTGCACAAATCCCCAGTAATGAGGATTCTCAGTTGACACAGGTGGATTTAGGCTAAGGAGAAAAGTCTTTCTGACTTGTTGGAGAACTTGCCTGGCTGAGCTTGTCCTGTTGCCGTCTTGCCTTTGAACTTCTTGGATAATTTATGAAAGCAGAGGAACTGCTTTCATCTGGGGCACACAGTGGCAACGTTCCCATGGCAGGAAGTGTTTGTTCTTACAAATCTCATACATAGCGGTCACAAGGGAAGCCTTAATATTTTGTTTTGCTTATTTGTGCATTTTTGTAACTTCATGATTGTTTCATTGTTTTTCACCTGAGAGCTAAGCAGCTTGGAGAGCAGGCTGAGACATACTTGCCCTGGGACCTTCATTACTCAGCCCCAATCTACCTGTCTGGTTTGAGCTGCCACTTCTCATTTTTACAAATTCTCTATCACAGAACCTGTAGTGTGGAGTCCCCCAAAGCCCTATTTCTGTTGATAGCAAAACTGTGATGGGAACAAAACTGTTGGTGGCTTTTGAGGTTGGAAGGGAGAGAAGGGGGAAGGTGAGAAATAGCTTACTGAAGGAGGGAAAGATCTTAGGGAGTGATGGGAAGTAAATTTGAATGAGGACAGTGGAGTCAGATAATGGAGGCAAGAACTTAGGACCTAATGAGATTTATAATAGGGAGCAATTGTTGATTCTTGAGATGGGGGAAATGATGATCAAAGTGGTATTTTAGGATGATTTTTTTTTCTGTTATGAGATTAACCTTAAGCATGAATTTAAGGGCAAAGGCCAAAATTGGCAAGGCCCAGTAGCTGTAACATAGGTATGCAGTGCAGTTCTGGCTGTTGGTTGTGAGGACGGAAGGGAAAGCTTCCATGTAAGCATGAGCACTCAGGCTAGAGGTGGAAGAGCACTGTCAGGGATGATTCCAATGCCTTGGATCAAAAGAAAAGTGAAGGCATCAATATCTATAAAGATGGCACAGAAAGAGGCCAACTGGTTAAAAACAGAAGTTGGGCAAAATGAGCTCCTTTGAGGATTAGTTAGGTTTCTGTGACAGTGGAATGTCCAAGTTATGATATTTATTGACAATTGAAAATACTGGACTCCAGCATGAGTGAAAGGTGGGGGCTTAGAGTGTAGATTTGGGAGTCCTTACCATAGTGTTAGGGATAAGTAGATAAAGAAGAAAAAAGTACCAAGAATTGAAAGAATTGAAAGAATTGAATATTCCTGCTGGTGCAGGAATACAAAAAAAAAAAAAAAAAAAAAAAAAAAAGGAAGCAACCAATAGCCCAGGAAGGGCTGAAGGATGGAAAGGCATGAGACCAGTTAGAAGAGTGCAATGTTCTGAAAGCCAAGACCAGAGGTTGAGGAAGGAAGGAGAGGTCAACAATGTGGGGCTGCCAGAAAATCAGGGTAGATAAGAACTCAGCAGAGAAGTCTTTGGGCTTAGGAAGGGGGAAGTCCCTAACCTTTGCATAGAGCTCCAGTGAGAGAAGATACCTTAATCAAGCAAGATGGGTATCTGAGGACAGTTACACCTTCCTTTGAGCATCCCTTATAGATGCTGTGGTACAGAGTTCCCTCTGTGCTCAATCACAAATATCAGATCTGCCCAAGAACAACCCCTTGCTCTTATTTCATTATCATATGCCTATTCTTTATTTTTTTTTTCTAATTAAGTTTAGCAGCTTATCTGATCTGGTTTGGAGAGGAGCTTGTCATTATGGCCACCGATCTAACAACATAGGTCATAACCAGTTGAATGTTTTCGTATTCCAACACGTTTTCTGATGAAAATTAAATACATACCAAACAGTAAGTTTGGTTCTCTATTATGAAATGTATCAGTAAGGATCCCTATGTTACTTTGTACATTCTCCTTTCCCCTCAAGATTATTTATATATTTCTCTCTCTCTCTCGTCTTTTTTTTTTTTCTTTTTTGCAGTGCTGGGGATTAGAACCCAGGGCCTTGTGCTTGTGAGACAGGCACTCTACCAACTGAGCTATATCCCCAGCCCTCTCTTGTCTTTTTTGAGGACTTATCTTAGATTAAGATTGAAACAAGGTAAATAGAAAATTTTTCTTAGCAGAAAATAGAGCAAAGCTGTCTTTCTAGTAAAGGTAGTATAGCTGTCATGACTTGGAGAAGGGATTTCAGAGGATTACTGAAAAGAACTTGCATTGGTATAATACTGAAAACCATCTAGGAGCCCTGTAAGTGATGTTTAGATGAGAAATCAAAGATCAACATACCTCATGTAAGCTTGATTCAGGGTTATAATCCTATATTTTATTTGGAGTCACAAATTCTACACTTCAGATGACAAATTGGAAGAAATCCAATTAATATTGCTCTTGTCCTTGGTGGGAAAAAAGTGAGAGTAAAGATGAACTCTTTTGTAGTTTAAATGGTGTGATTTAGTGGTCGAACTGCATTTTTATATAATGATTGATTATGTGAGATAAGAAACTCTACCAGAAAGAAGTTCCAGATGACAAATTTTGTGTTTTTATCCTTTAGCTATGTGGATATCAGACCTTTGGGAATTTGTTAGGTGATAAATATCTCTATAGTAAACTATTCTGAAAAGATGCTGTTTGGCCTTAATTACTCTGGAGAGTTTGTAATTTATGCCAATTTTTTTCATAGCATTTAGTTCACTTTAAAAATTTTTAGATGTGGCCAGGCACAATGGTGCATGCCCGTCATCCCAGCCACTCTGGAGGCCAATGCAGGAGGAATGCAAGTTCAAGGCCAGCCTTGGCAACTTAGCAAACCTGTCTCAAAATTTTTTAAAAAATTAAAAAGGGCTAGAGATGTGGCTCAGTGGTAGAATGCCCCTGGATTCAGTTGCCAGTACCACAAAAATAAATGAAATAAAATAAATAAAACATTTTAAGATATAATCTGTTTTTATGTTTGGTCAAATTGGTAATACACAGTAAACAAAGGATAAAAGAACATGTTAAATACACTTAAAATAATTATGAATTCAGCAGAGTTGGCAATTCTGTATGTTTCTATTTATTATCCAGAAGCAAAGAAAAAGAAACATGAAATTTTTAGAGACTTTACATTAGCAATAACAAGAAGCATGTTTCTGCATAATTGCATCTCTAACAGTATGGAATTTCAGTATCTCTTTGCATTTTTGTAAGTAAATCTCAACATTGAACCTCATCTGGGAAATGAAGCCCAAAGCAAGGCAAAGATTGTTGGCCTTTGTGGGGGAGTTATGCAGGCCCCAGTTTCTCAGTTTCTGATTCATAACTCAGATGAATCAGTAACTAAGCTTACCCCTAAAGTTAAAAAAAAGGTGCAACCTGACCTTAATGAAAACACATTCCTCAAGTTTTTGAGAATCAAATCTCATTAACGAAAATCTTCTGAGAAGATCAAGTACAGCCTAGTAAGGGCAGGAGCACAAACAATATAATTAAACAGCAAGAAGGTGAGAAGTTGACCTTGTCATGTGAGTTATTTATAGATAAATATGCCTTATTTAGGCTTCTAACTTAATTTGAAGCCAAGAAAATTGAACCTTCTTGCTAGTAAGTGAAGCAAAAAAATTATTAGCTGTGATAATTTTTTTATTGATAGATTAATACCATAGATATTTATTACCTGAATAACCTCCTCCAGGCCAGTACTATACAAGATACAAACTTACATAAGACACATGTCCACCCTACCCCATAAGAACTTACAGAATTTTAGGTGAGGTAAGAGCTGTCCACAAATGAAATGCACTATGACAGCTCTTAAATACATAGGGACATGCAGGAGTGGAAACCAACATATTGAATATCTAGTGTGGAATGGATGACCAACTGATCAGATTGGATGGCAGCCCTGAAAAACTGACCTGGCTGTCCAAGAGTGCATAAGAGTGGAATCAGTACTGGTTCCATATAATGCACTATTGGATTGCATGTTTGAATAACACTGTATTTGATTTAGCTATATAATCACATATAGATAATGAACTAATCAGTTTTGGAATGAAGAATGTTTCAAACATCATGAACACTGCACAGAAGCTCTTTAAGCAGAAGCTTAGGTAAGCAGTAGGTAAAAGCTAAGTAGTAGGCATAGAAAAAGCCATATGAAAAGCCTTTTGTAAGTGAATGGATTCACCATCTTCCTTCCCCCTCACTGTGGGATTCCAATGTGGGGGTTCTCACCCACGAATGGGAAATAAAGGAGTGTGTTAATACATAGCAGAGAGAGGATCCTAGGGTTACTACCCCAGTCTGGGCCAATGTGCTTCTGCAGTTCTTCTCCCCACTCCCCAATATTGACCTCCATAATATAAGAAATGTTTTATTTCATTTTATTAAGTACCTAAAGCAGTCACTTAAAGATTCATTTCTGTGGTTGGAGGACCACCTGAATGAGATTGCCCATAAGGAGGCCCTGGAAATATGCCTTTTGTTGAGTACCGCAGGAAAGTCTAATGTGCATTAACTTTTAGAATTTCTCTCTCATTCTAAATAATGGTGAAATTAATTTCTTTCCATATCTAGCCAACATGAGTTGCAATTTAGTAAACTAACTTTGTTGGGTTGAGAGAGTTAGGTAATAGTGTACTTAGAACATTTTTGGTAGGGTTGAGGCCTTGGTGGGTGGTTGTATTGGTGGAGGTAGGGCAAAAATGGAGCCTCTGGATATAAGATATACTGGAAAGATATATTGGAAAGAAAAATTTCTGCCCTTGGTTGTGCTGAATATGTACTTCTTAAGCCCAGAGCTCCAGCTCACATCATGGGCTAAGTAAATCAGTGCTTGTGGCTTGTATAGAAAATGAAATGCCTGTTAAGCATTTGTTACAGTGAAATACTCTGGATTTCCAAACAACTGAAATACAAATGCATCTTAGAAACTCACCTGATTAGGTTGAGTACGGGAGTTGAAATAGTTACTCTTGCCTGCCTGCCTGTCTACCTTGCAATGTGGCCAGGGGAACTTCACTTGGTGTTATGGCTTCTTTATTTTCCCATTTTGCCCTGAATTCCAAATCAAAGCTTTTTTCATAGGCATATACACACATACTCATGCAATTTCAGCTTTTCCTTTGTGCCAGCACCTCTTCTTAGTTCTACAAATGTATTCAGGATGTTTCAATCTTTGAAATAATTCTTTCACTCTGCCATTTTCTCTCTCTTTATTCCTATAAATAAATATCTTGAGTAATAGATAATATGGAAGAAGGAGCCCAGAAGTTAGTTGAGCTGAATGTTGGGTCTAAATCCTTCAGAACATCTGTCATCACAGCTGAACAAACTCTGGGATTCCCTCTTGCTCAAACCTCAAACCTTCCTCTGGGATAAATTTATATGCAGCTGACTCTTAGTATTTGCAGGGATTGGCTTCAGGACACTTACAAGGTTTGTTTATCCACTTATCAGTTGAAAAATGTTTGGATTATTTCTAGTTTGGGGTCAATTATGGAAAACAAAAAGTGACTATAAGCATTTATATACAGGTTTTTGTGTGAATATAAATATTCATTTCTCTTGGGTTAAAATCTAGGGTTCAGATTTCTGGGTAATACGCTAATTGTGTGGGATTTTAATAGGGATTGTGTTAATCAGTTTGAGAAGAATTGATATCTAACAATATTGATTTTTTTTCAGTCCATGAGCATGGTATAACTTTCCATTTAAATCTTCTTTGATGCTTTGATTTTTTTCTGCATAGATGCACATAATTTTTAAATGTATTGAGTCAGTTCAGGAATTCAACTGGAATTTTTCTTGATATTGTTATGCACCAAGTTTTCTTACAATGTTTGTCTAAAGTTAGAAATTTTAAAATTATGTATTTTAATGTTGTTTTTTCTTTTGTTGAATTTTGTACTTTAGAAATACCAATTACTTCATATTGGATTATGCTCCCTAGTAGATTTTCTGTATTGTTTTAATCTCTGTCATTTTCATTTGACTATTTCAATCTTTCTTCTATATCAGGAAATCACTGTTTAGCTATGAATATCCTTTTTCTGGATGCTTCTAATTTATTTTTGGTGCAATAATGACTTTGATCCTCAGTCTGTTTCACTGGTTCTACATTCTCCCATTCCATTTTATTCAAAAATCACTTTATGAGTACATGTTTTTAACTCAAAGTAGTTGTGAAGAATTTCCTTTTATTGCTTTAGTTTCCAGTTACATTTTCTTTCTTTCTTGGGTTCTTCATTAAGTGTCTTTCTTGGTTTACTTTTCCCCATAATCTATTTGTAAAGTTTTTGAGTCTTTTTTTTTTTTTAATCTTAGGAGTATTTGAGCACCTCTGCTCAGACTTCCTACTTGCTCTGATATAATGTGGGTGACTTGTTTTCCTGTTCCCACAGTACTTTTTTTAGCCCACTTTGTTTTTCTTTCTGAGCTATAATTTGAGGGCTGAGAACTTCAGTTGATACTCATTATTTTTCTATATCTTAGGAAAGTCTAATGTACATTAAGTTTCAGAATTACTTGCTTATTCTATTTAATGATATAATAATTTTCTTTTCAGTATTTATCCAACATGAATTACAATTTAGTAAACTAATTTCATTTTGGGAAGTAAGGTAATTGTGTACTTGGAACATTTTTGGTGAGGTTAAGGCCTTACTGGATAGTTAGTTTTATTGGTGGATTTAGGTCAGCACTAGATCCCTGGTATATAAGGAATACCCAAATATCTTTAGGACCTGAAGGTTATGGAGAATGAAGGAAAGAAGAGTTCAACCAACACAAGTTGTATTCACGTTTCATTATTCATTCTCTCTCTCTCTCTCTCTCTCTCTCTCTCTCTCTCTCTGTGTGTGGTGCAAGGGATGGAACCCAGAGCCTTGTGCACACTTGGCAAGTACTCTGTCGGTAACTAGCCCAAGAATATATCTTATGTTTAAAAAATCATTTTTTAAAATAAGAGGTGGGGCTCACTATGTTGTCCAGGCTAATATTGAACTTCTGAGCTCAAGTGATCTTCCTGCCTCAGCCTCCCAAGTCACTGGGACTTCAGAGCTGCCCTATGTGCTTGACAATCCCCATTGTTAAGTGTTGTTGAATATCAACACCAAGATCTCCATTCCCAAGAGGACACGTATAAGGCATTTTTACCTATTCACCAGTTAATTGTGGAGTTTTCATCCTCAGAATTTCTCTTGTTAATCCATTTGCTAGCCTGAGAAGAAAAATATAGTCCATTTGCTTCTCTTCAGATTTGGGGAAGCCTGAAAGAATTCTCAGGCTCTTTTGCCATTACCAGTTCCACTAGGGGAAGAGACCATGTTGTGGACGACACTCTGCTTCAGAATCTCTCTTGGGCCACAACTTACTGAAAATTAGAACATCAACATTTCCATATTTGGTCGTTTCTGTGAAGTGGATGTTCCCTCAGGTACTGCCCTTTGCCATGTCTCCTTCCATGTTATTTATCACAAAGATTTACACTGCTCCATGTTAATTATTATCTTTCTTTATAGTGCCCTATGGCCTTCATCCTGGGCTCTGATTCTGGAACTTTCTTTGAGTTGAATGAGAATTTTCACTTGGTAAAATAGTCTGCTAAGGCTGCTCTAACAAAGTGCCACAAACTGGGTAGATTAAGCAACAGAAATGTATTATCTCATAGCGTTGGAGTTTAGAAGTCTGAAATCAAGGAGTTAGAAGGATTGATTCATTTTGAGGACTATGAGAGCAGGATCTTATCTTGGCTTGTAGAAGGTCATCTTCATATTCACCTTACACTCTGTGCTTGTCTGTATCCAGATTTTCCCCTTTTATAAATACACCAATTATACTGGATTAGGACCCACCCTAATGACCTCATTTTAAGTGTTTACCTCTATAAAAACCCTCTATCTCAATAAGATCACATTCTGAGGTAATAGGGGTTAGTACTTTGACATGTGAATTTTAGGAGGACACAGAAATTCCTAATTCCTCCTCATTCACTCATGCTACAGATATTTTTTTGCTACATATCAGGCACTAGTCTAGGCACTGGATTACAAAGACAATGAGACTCACTCTCTTCCCTCTTGATGAGTAGAAAAGACTAAGGATTCATAGGCAGGCATTTGCAATACCATGCAGTATGTGCTCACCTAGATGAGAGATTATGTCAAGGATTCCTTAGTGGAACACCTGTCCCTTAACCACCAGGGATGGTATTTCAGAAGAAGTGATGCTTGTGTGTCTTTCCCAATAGGATGCAACACTGCCCAGCTGTTAGCCCTGCTTCTAAACCACACCCTCATGACACCCTACCCTGGATCCCACCACCCAGTTAATCTTTCCAAAGCATCACTTTGATGAAGACATTCCCCAGTTGTAAAACCTGTAATGACACCTGTCAACAAATAAGTCTTAAAAAATTCTTTCACCTGCTTGGCTTTTGATTCTTCCATAATCAAGTACAACTCCCAGATCTGCCTTTCCTGTCTTGATCTATTTTTCCCCTCCTTAGTCTTTTTAAAAAATTTATTCTAATTAATTATACATGATAGTAGAATGTATTTTGACATTTTATATATATATGGAGTATAACTTCTCATTTTTCTGGTTATATGCAATGTAGAATTACATTGGTTGTGTAATCATATATGCATCTAGGATAGTAATGTCCAATTCATTCTGCTATCTTTCCTATTCTCATTTCCCCTCCCTTCCATTCATTTCCTTTTTTCTAATCCAAAGTAGATTCTTCTTAGGGAAGAATCTAATCTATTCTTCCCTAACTGCCCCTTATTGTGAAATTAGCATCTGAATATCAGAGAGAACATTCAGTCTTTCCTTTTTTGGGATTAGTTTGTTTCACTTAGCATAATATTCTCCAGTTCCATCTATTTACCAGCAAATGCTATAATTTCATTCTTTTATATGGCTGAGTAATATTCCATTGTGTACATATACCACATTTTATTTATCTAATCATCTCTTGAAGGGCACCTACGTTCATTCCATAGTTCAGCTATTGTGAATTGAGCTGTTATAAACATTGATGTGGCTGCATCAATTTTAAGTCCTTTTTAAATTTTTTTTTAATATATAGTTTTAGTTGTTGATGAACCTTTATTTTATTTATTTATTTGCAGTGCTGAGAATTGAACCCAGTGCCTCACACACGCTAGGCAAGTGCTCTACTGCTGTCCTTTGGGTATATGCTGAGGAGTGGGATAACTGGGTCAAATGGTGGATCCATTCCAACTTTTCTGAGGAATCTCCATACTGCTTTCCTCTGATTTGCATTCCTACCAGCAGTGTACCTTTTCCCTCACATCCTAGCCAACATTTATTGTTGCTTGTATTCTTGATAATTGCCATTCTGACTAGAGTGAGAGGAAATCTCAGTGTAGGTTTAATTTACGTTTCTCTAGTTGCTAGTGATATTGAACATTTTTTCATATATTTGTTGACCAGTCATATTTCTTCTTCTGTGAAGTGTCTGTTCAGTTCCTCCTCCTTGGTCTTACACATTACCAAGATGTATGAACAAATATTCTAGAAACACAGCTGGAGCTTTCCTATAATTTTATGAAGACAGATTTTTGTTGTTTCCACTCTGTCATTGGCACCTAAAACTGTGTTACAACTACTTTAGAATTTGCCTAGCAGGCTTTCGGATCATTGCCAGAAGGCCCCTTCACAGAAAAGAAAAAGAAAAAGAATATTGGTTGAAATTAATGAATTTCATTAATTAAATTAATGAATTTTTCTGCTGCAGTGCTCTCTGCTTGTGACATATGCCTCTCCTCTCCCAGGTGTGCACATTTTTGCCTGTTGAAACCCTGTTCTCAAGGCTCAGCTCATATACCCTCTCCTCCAGTGTGCCTTTCTTCTGGGTCACATGTGCCAGCTGTGACCCTTTTGTTCCTAAAGCCTTTCCTATTCTCTGTGCACTGTTTGCTTGACCCTGCCTTCTGCTTTGCATGGTAGATACATGAGTAAGTGTCTCTTCCCTGCCAGATTGAACATTGTTTGAATTCAGGAACATTGTTTGAATTTAAAAAACAGGCACCGTAATGGATGCCCCAAAATGCTCTTTTTTTCTTTTCTTTTCTTTTCTTTTTTTTTTTTTTAGTGGTATATGAACACAGTACTTTTATTTTATTTATTTATTTTTATGCAGTACTGAGGATGGAACCCAATGCTTCACACATGCCAGGCAAGCACTGTACCACTGAGCCACACCCCAGCCCTCAAAAATTTCTTTGTGTTTAAAGAGAAAACATGTGGGAGTATTTTGCATTTATTTTAATAAAATGGAGAAGGAGGCCTACGGCATGGAGCATTTGGTCTGGCCCCCTTACTTTGCCTACTTTTTTTGGAGTTCTCAACATTTTAAAATTCATCCAGCAGATTTTTATTGAGCACCTGTTTAATTCAAGGCAATGTCCTAGGATTTAGATTACAAAACAGAATTAAGCCACCTTTGAGGTACTTACCACTTGTGACAGAAACAAGTCCCGTGGGTCCTAGTGGGCACAGTTTGTAGAATGCCTTTCTCCTTTAGACTTTCTCATCCAATTTTCTAACATTTTTTCACGATTGAAGCTTCCTGAGGGTAGGGCCCCATTTTCATCCTGCTCTTCCTCACTGCTTAGCATTGAACTTAAGCCTGCCAGTGAGCAGGTCCTTTATTTACCCTAAAGATTCTCTGATTCTTCTCTAAGTTTGCCTTATATATCCAATTACAGAATGCTGTACTGAGACCGGAGACTTGGGAAGGATACTGATTGCTCTGCCTATATTCCCAGCTCCTTGGAGGCTGAAGCAGGAGAATCACAAGTTTGAGTCCACCCTAGGCAACAGAGGGAGATCCCCATATTAAAAAAAATTAAATAGAGCAATCAGAAGCACAATAAATTGAGCAATGTTTTACACTGTGCTAAAGTTTTCACATAAATTGCATTTCCTATGGGGCCTATTGCTAATGCCATTGGCATTATTTCTAACAAGTTGCCGTGTTAACATACTGAGGTGGTTCAGTGAACATCATAACTAAAGTTGGTCTGCTTCCTTGCTCAGACACAAGAGTCATGATTATGCCACAGAGTTTAAGCCAAGCAGAAATGCATTCTGAATCAGTCTGGTGGATCATGCACATATGTTACCTTTTCCAGAGGCATCTAATTCGTAGTAAGTCCCTCTTCTAAGGGAAAATGAGGCTGTGAAAATCGAGATGAAATATTGGAGTAATAAGGAATGGAAGGGATGGTAAAGATAGTTTTAGGGTCCTGCTTAACATGGAAATGACAACTCGTAAACCTGATTGAAAGATAATCCTGAGGCTAATTCATACAGCAAATGTGTTAATCCATGCCCCCATGACATTGTTCTTGGGGGCTGGGAAACATCCATGTTATTTCAGTAGGCCATATACCAGTCAGAATGACATGAGTTTGTGGAAATGGTATAATGACAATTAGAAGTGTTAGTCCAGTCCTATGTTCTCTGGGTTCATAGATTTTGAACCCTGGTATCTATATGGAACAGGCTGTGGTACAAGATCATTCTAAGTAGCAGATATTTAAAAGTCACTCGGAAGCCTTATATGGTGCTACAAAGCATGTTTAGCTTATTAACTTATGAATCAAACTTTGTTTAAACAAAAATCAAGATTTGTTGATCCCAAGCACTTATCAGCAGGAAGGGTAGCAAGCACCTTGATGGGCCCAGGCTATCAGAGCTCCACCATGCTGGAAAAGGCACTGGAGGGTAATCTCTCTCCCAACATTGTTTCTCAAAGCGAATGCTTCCCTCCTTTCAGACCCTCCATCCCCCTTGAAGCCATTGTTTCCTTCCCCATGTGCCTTGGGGGAGGAAACAGGTTGGGGAGGTGAGAGTGGGTGGGTGCAGGGGTTGGGGTATAAACAGCACTGATTAACAGAGAAACCACTGCAGCCCCCATCCTTTTTCAGTGCCTGGTTTAGATGTTGGCATTTGATGGATTTCCAGGAAGGGCCATTTAAGGACCTTCTGTGAGCATGGAGAAGGGCTTTGATGTTCCTAAAAAGAAACACACTGCTCTGGAGGAAGGTGTATGAGAATGTAATATTTGGAATGGCTGTCATTGTCACTTTGCTTTAAAATGACAAGTCAGACGTTTTTTCTCTTACTTCAAGCTTATTTCACTCCCCCGAAAAAGAGGTTCAGTTCCTCACATCCTGGAAGTTGGTGCTGACTCAGAGATCTGCTCCCAGATTTCACAGCAAGTTCTTTTGAGTCATCAGATTAATCTTTTCCAGTATCAACTACACCTCCTCTTCCCACCCTTCTTGATCCAGATGCCTACCTCTTTCCAGGTGACCTTCATTTGCTGAATCCCGTCCTGGATTTTAGTCCAGTTCCACTTGCCGCGGGTGTCATCCTGTCTGAGACTGGTTTATGCAGTGTTAAGCAGAGTTCCTAAACCTAGCCCATCATCAGAATTTCCCCGAACACTAACTGAATCCAAATCCCTCTCAGTGATTCTGATTTTCAACAGATTTGGGAACCACTGACTTATATAAGAGATACAGAAGACAGAAAAAAATCTGTACTGACCTGATCCTGTTGTATTTATCTGGTGTCTGTTGTAACAGCTCCTCTTTTATTTTTTATATGTTTGAGTCTTATTTCTTAGTCTAGCTAAAGATTTTGTCAATTTTGTCCTTTCAAAAAACCAACCCTTACTTTTGTTTTTAGTTACTTTATTTTATTGTCATGCTAGTATCCATTTCATTTATTTCTACAGTAATCTGCTTCTGCTGGCTTCAGATTAGTTCCTTGGGGTGGAATGTTAGTTTGTTTTTGTTTTTGAGCTCCTTCTTCTTTTCTAACAGGCATTTAATGCTATAAACTTACCTCTTCTAACTGCTACATTCTATACATTTTGGTACATTGTGTTTCTATCATCATTTGTCTTAAGATACTTTAAAAATTCCCTTTTGATTTCTTCTTTGACCAGTACCAGGATCATGATGTTTCCTTTCCACATATTTGTGAATTTTCCAGTTTTCCTCCTTTTACTGATTTTTATATTCATACCATTGTGGTTGTGATCTCAGTCTTCTTTCTTTTTTGTGTGTGTATTTGTTTTTGGTGCTGGGGATTGAACCCAGGACTTCTTTACCACTGAGCCATATCCCCAGATTACTTTATTGCTTTTTTTTTTTCTGATAGTGTCTTCCTAAATTTCTTAAGATCTTGCTAAAATGATGAGGCTGACCTCAAACTTGTGATCCTCCTGCCTCAGCCTCTTGAGTAACTGGTATTACAGTTGTGCACCACTGTGCCTAGCAGTCTTCTTAAATTTCTTAAGGCTTGTTTTGTGGCCCACCTGTCGATCATGGAGAATGTTCTGGGTGCACTGGAAAAGAATGTGATTCTGATATTGTTGCCTTGAATGTTCTAGACATGTCTGTTAAGTCTATTTGTTCTAAGGCATACTTCAAGTCGTATGTTTCCTTATTAATTTTCTATCTGGAAGATTTGTTTATTGTTGAAAGTAGAAGATTGAAGTCCCCTATTATTATTGTTTCTCCCTTCATATCTGTTAATATTTGATTTTTCAAAAAATTTTCTTAGTTGTAGATGAACACCATACCTTTATTTTATTTATTTTTATGTGGTGCTGAGGATCGAACTCAGGGCTTCACACATACTAGGCAAGCGCTCTACCACTGAACTACAACCCCAGCCCAATATTTTATTTTAATATATTGCAATTAATATGTTTAGGTGCTCTGATGTTAGGTGCATATGTATTTGTAATTATTACAGACTCTTGATTAACTAACCCATTTATCATCATGTAAGGACCTTGTCTCTTGTAACAATTTTTGACTGAAAGTCTATTTTGTCTGATATAAGAACATAACTTTTATTTCTTGGTGGTGAAGAGTCCCTCCCCCCATCCCTTAGCAAGTTACAAGAAGCTTATATAGTATCAAGGTAACTGCAAGGAGGAACATTTTAGCCCCTCATGTTCTCTGCTACATTGCCACCCTCTGAATATCCAGTGTCCCATCAGGTCTTTGGCCACTTGTCTGAAGAGATACATGTCGTTTGTGTCTGTGTGATTCCTTCATTCTCTACGGCTCTTGTGCAATGCTTCCATGTTGAATGGGTACTGAGAAGTCTTTCTGCTGCAGAGCTACCATATCGGAGCAGAAGAAGCTCTATGCCTGCCTGAGGCCCTCTCAGCCACCTGTCCCAGCTCTACCCCAACAACAGGGCCTGATACCTCATGCCCTCGGTTTCCCTCATGCCCCCTCAGAAACTTTGTTTCTTTGCCTTTTGCTGTTCTGTTTTATTCACAAGGCAATATGCATAACCAAGCTATTAAATTGAGAGAACTGGCAAAAAGGGAGGACAATAAAGGAAATATCAAGAAGAAATGTAAGTTAATATGAAATATCACAACAAAATGCAAAATCCTTTGTGGCAGGTGTAGTGGACACACATTTTTGGTTCTGTAATGAGTGTGTGTATGTTTATGTGTTGTATGTATATATGTATATATATGTACATATTGCAGCACACATATACATATGTAATAATTATTAACAAATTTGAAAGTTTGGTATTTGAAATAATTTTTCACTGAGTGTTCTACATTCTAAACTCACTTGCTTTTAATTGGGATTTGTAATGGATGAGGAAGAAAAAAGGGATTTACATTATTTTGCTGAAATAAATATGTATCTAAATGAGTGTTACCTTAAAATAGTCTCCTCAGGCTACTGTACATTTATTTCACTAATAGTCATAACCTGAAACATTTCTGGATTTGTTCTTTGGAATTGTTCTCATCATATAAACCATAAGCTGAAAACGTTAGTACTAAATTATTTTATCATTAAATCTCCTTTTTCTTCACCCCACTGACAAAGTGTATGACCCAACTTGATACATTTACCTTCAAAACCATTCCTTTTTGTTTTTGTTATTTTTTAGTTGTAATGGACACAATAACTTTATTTTGTTTTTTTAACTTTTTTACATGGTCATGATGATTGAATCCAGTGCCTCACATGGGCTGGGTAAGAGCTCTACCACTGAGCCACAACCCTAGCCCCTCGAAACCATTCTTGTGTGTGTGTGTGTGTGTGTAAGTGTGTGTGTGTGTGTGTGTGTGT